>CM064568.1:27507870-27982870 GCA_032716605.1 Paralithodes platypus | reverse complement strand
AGGAATATGTATACCTAGGCCAGGTTATAGAAACAAACTCAGAACACTCTGGATAAATCAAGCCAAGAATAAACATGGAAGGGAGCGCATTTGGTAAACAAAATTATATTATGAAAAGCTAGTTACTCCTTGAATTTAAGATACAAGTATGCAAACAATGTGTCCTTCCTGCACTAATTTATGGATCAGAAACTTGGAGTATAACAAAGTTTACTAAACGAAATCTGTGTAGTTACCTTAAATAAATAGAGAGGATAATGTTAGGGAAAACTTAGAGCGACAAGAAGAGAGCCTCTGGGATAAGAGAATAACACAAGTAGAAGATAATCGTATTGGCAAGAGGAAATGGACTCGGAAAGATCATATATTTATAAGATATTATATCAGATGGACAAATAATGGATCACAATGGGAATCTAAAGATGGAGCTAGAGGAATGGAAAGAAAGAGAACCAGATGAAGGGATGAGATAGGAAACTTTAATAAATTAGGATGGAACAGGGTAAACGTTTGGGAGAGGTCTTAATCGTCCTACAGTGGACTAACTAAGGCTGCTGATGGTGATGATTATGATAATACTAAAATAATAGAAATCAAATAATTAAGTAACTACTGTTAATGTAAAGCGTAGGTCAATTTAGATGTAGCCTATACAATAAACTCACGTGACAGCAGGTAACTGACAGTTTTACGAGCGCTACACAACGTGTCACCTCGTAATTTTACTGATACAACCAGGGATTTGGAAGTAATTAGCACCACATTATATACTCCATGCACATTAACATTTAACGAATACAAATGACAAGGGACTAGAATTCTCGAACAGAGGCTCCAATCTTGATTACCCCACTGACATATCCGGCTGAAAAATACTGCAGGGTTGACAGCCACTAAGTCCTACTTTAACTAATACGTTTAACTACGAATACAAATGTGTATAATTTACACCATCATTATCGAAATCAAGGAAAACATTAATCTCATTTACACATATCATAGCACTTTTTCATGGGGTAATGATTTATGGAAATTTACCTTTAGCACGGAAGGTGGTAATGGTAGTGGAAGTTATTTTTGTATTATAGTAAAAATAGGACTTGTGAGAATATGAAACCTTAAATATTGCTAAACCGGCACATCAAGACATTCAAGTCTGGAGTCCCATTTGAGAAGCCCAGTCTCTTGAATCTCGGTTTGTGTTAGCACATTGATTCTCTCTCTCTCTCTCTCTCTCTCTCTCTCTCTCTCTCTCTCTCTGTCTCTCTCTCTCTCTCTCTCTCTCTCTCTCTCTCTCTCTCTCTCTCAGAAAATTGGCAGATGCCCTTTAATGTAAGCAAATATCAGATACTATAAATAGGCTCCCAAAACAATAAATGCGAATATTACATGAATGGTGAAAAAGGTAGAGAACGTATCACAGATAAAAAAAACAAGAAGTGCTTATAAACAAAAATCTAAAATCCACAAGCCAATGCATTTCAGCAGTTAAGGAAGCAAACTACATTAGGATCCATTAGAAGAAAATTTAATGTTCATTGTCTTAGCCTTAGGGTTGCTATCTCTACTAAGATTAAGTCCTGGCCACCTCTCAGGGATCGTAAGGCCTGTGTGGCCAGTGTATCTATGTAAATATATGTAAATATATATCTCTCTATGACAAATACTAATAATAAATATGTCATGTGTCACGACCGGGGCTACGAATAAAACAAGGGCACTTAATGATTGGACTAGTAATATGGTACTATGCAACAACGGTACGCTAGATCCAAACCCTTGAACTTATATGCCGGCGAATAAAAAACACCTATACCCTCCAGAGTTAATCTGCGATAACGGGGTATCCTTAACTGGGCATAAATGTACTCTACTTCAGGCTAACCCACACTGGTATAGCCTGATAACAAACAAGATGCAAGTTACGTTAAAATGCATAAAAGGGAAGCTATGGAAAGATCAATTAAATCACTGCAAGATTTAATACAATAAAAAGATGTTTCAATATAGTTACTCTAAACAACAATAAACTCTTCACTCCTATCTGAAAGAAAGTGAAGTATAGTCCTACAGCATAGACCTGGAAACTTCTGAAGAAAGTCTGATGCTCATAAGATGCTCATATCTTAAATTATATAAAGGCAGGAGGCAGGCCACCAAACGTGTAGACTGAATACACTAAAAGATAGGACATATAATGTTAACTGACACGAGAATATTATAAATGCGCAACGGCAGTAATGCTCGACACTAAAAGAAATACTTCCCCATCAACGAAACAGTCTGCTATGGTTGTCAACTGAACAACAACCTAGACTCATAAATGCTGTGAATAATAATGCGTACATATCAAAGAGCTTATATTAAATACTAATAAGTGTCTACTCAATTAATAATGTCTAGCTGGAATACTCTAGGTAAGGAACTGTGGTTGAGCAAGACAGGCTCATAGCCTAGTGATGTCCTTAAGACTGCATCCTTTACGTTACGTTAATTAACTGTGGTGCTCTCTTGATAGATCCAGATCACAAGTATCTGGTTCTATCCTGGCGACCCTCAAAAGATAAGCAAAGAGGCAGCAAAGTGTGGAACTGGAACAGGCCAACGCCCTCAGTCAACACAATGCTGCACTCGTAAAGAACGCAAGCGAAAAGACAATACAGGCTACCACAGTACCGGTCGAAGTCGTGTAGGTATAAGCAAACCATACACACATCGGTGACGACGACTACAGTTACCTTATCCCAGTCTAGCATTAAATCAAAGAGCAGACCACTAAATCAATAATGGAGACACACACCGAGTTCTTAACCTCTACTAACTAAGAACCCTCAAACCTATTCTAAGTACATGTAAATATCTCAGAGGACGGCGCATGCAATACAATGGGCCGGCTATGGAAACCGTATGCAGAACCCAAGGGGATAAGTAATTGAATAAAGGTGAGGAGCAATGGAAAAGAAGAAGGTCAGAGAGAGAGATAGTGGTAAAGGGGGTGATCGGGAGAGAGTATGCAAAGGGATGTTAGAAGCATGCACGCCAAGCCTGTCCTGAGGAGGGTAGCTCCTCGGGACCCTCAGGATCCCACAAAGGGATGGTGATCGGCCTATCACAGGCCGATACGTCACAAGGCAGCAGGCCTCCATGACGCGCCAAGAACCACCAGCCAATCAGAGGCGAGATAAAGCCCGCGCGGGCGGGAAAAACTCCTCCGGGAGGGAGGAGGGAGGAGGGAAGCAACACTCACTACCTCCACGCTGCCCGCTGGCTCTCTCTCTCTCAACTTCACTACAATGCATCTTATATTCTACTCATGATATAAAATACTTCCCGTTGTCACAGACGAAAATAAAGACCACCACTGGACTGTCTGCAACAATGCAAGTACCATGAAAGAGAGAACAACATTCTCTGACAACTGTAGCCCATTTCACTGCCCTGGCGAGCGCTAGTGGCTAACGGGAGGCGATTCTGCCAACGCTGGTAGGCGTCACACCCCGCCCAAGATATGGGATGCTCAACATTAGGCGAGCACCATATCTGACAAGGCAGAATGCCGACAAGACCCGCCACAACCAGCCATTCCACCAGAAATGAAATGCAAAGCTCAATCATAAATAAAACAACATTTTAGCATAAATCAAATCTTATAACCCCTCCCAAACATAATAGTATAATTTTAGCCTGCTATGCTCCCAGAGAGAGCTTCACAGAGCCCAGCCTACTAAGTGAAAGACAGGTTCAACTTAAGGACTTTAGCTATAACATTGGCAACTTACAATTAACTATAAAAAAGAAAGAGTTTTTATGTGTTTTTTTTTATTTAATTTTAATGTTGTTGTTTTTTATGGCTGCTCTACAGGGGCAAGCCTGATTTTTCTCCACTCTCAACACACACTGACTGAACGGCGAGGGTTCTCCTGCAAACAAACCCTCCCGTGACAAACAATCAGCCAAAACATTATCAGTGCCCTTAGCATGCCACACATCCAACTTGTGTTCCGGCAGCAAAACAACACCTGACACTGATAACCTGCCCAGTTCATCACAAGACTGGCACTTCTCTTCGCTCTTTCCGGCAACGGGGCCTGCCAATAACCTTTCACTAGTTCTACCTTCGTGACGAGCGAGGCAGCCCCGATGCGGTCTATGGTATCGTCAACTCTAGGTAATGGATAGGCGTCTGTCAGGGATAATGCTTCCACACTCTTGCAATCACCATACACACAGATCTTGCCACTCAACTCAGGTTGCAAACTCACTGGCAACGACCACTCATGATATCCCTTATCCCTCAGACCCTTGGGTAATGGATAGGTGTATGTCAGGGATAATGCTTCCACATTCTTGCAATCACCATACACATGGATCTTGCCGCTCAACTCCGGTTGCAAACTCACTGGGAACGACCACTCACGATATCCTTTATCCCTCAGACCATTTTTCCACATGTTGTCTAGCTCTGTTTTCACGACAGACTGTTGAGCAGGATTTTTACGGTAGGGAATTAAACTGAGCCTTGCACTGTCTCCAGCCTCCATGTCGGATTCTACCCCGTACATCAGGCCTGGAGAAGCAACAAAAATGCGGATGCACTGCCACAGCCTAGTAAACAACTTATCTCGCAGAACAACATGCCTAGTGCCCTCCCAAACCCAGCCGAGACTGCAGCTTCTAACCTGTAGTCTCCCTCCTTCTCCACCTTCGTCCCTAGAACAGCCAGGTCATGAGAGGGACAATCAGTACCACCTGTGCAGTCACTCCCATAGTTCATTATTGCTAAGGCTTCCCCGCCGATACCGTACATGCGCACCCCCGCACTCCTTGCAACTACATCTGCCTGCGCAGCATCACCGCCTTCAGCGACATGGCCAGATACAGTCGGTCTATGGTAGGGCTGTTGCATTCGACTAGAGCAGCATTGGGAGGCTATGCGACGACCGGGCACATCCACTCCACAGCCAACCTCACCAATCTGCTCAATATCCTCTTTCTGACCACCACCCTTGGCTGCCATGGGTCGACCCTGACCTGGCAACCATGCCAAAGCCTCGTCGCCCACCTTGAACCACCGAAACAACGAGGCTAACGGTCTGCAAACACTCAAGTGACCTTCCCGCGGAACATCTTGCACCGCCTGAGTTGTGAGGCTCAGGTGCTCGGCACGACCAGTGGGGTATGAACCGAGCTGGTGCTGGAGCGCTGCACACTGCTGCTCAGGCAGGTGCTCTAGTGCTTCCACAGCCACCAGACTCGTGTCCCCCGCCCACTGCTCCGCCAAGACATGACAATCCCAACTCTCCTCCACCTGTGCCCTACTGCCCCCCTCTCCTTCTCCACCTTGGCCGCTGCAGACCAACGCAGGGTCAGTAGGCTGCTCAGGTGGTTGCCTCACAATCTCCTCCAACAGGTTCACATGACATGTTTCCCCATCCTCGTGTTCGATAGCCCCGTTCCCACAACTCTCCTACAACTGGGAACTACTAAGTCGCGGAGTGCCATCACGCCCAACCATGTCACTAGGGGTGACAGGTTCTGTGGCCACTCCGGAGCTCACCTCTGGGTCAAGTAATAAGTCGCTAAGGAGAGCCGCTGGAGCAAAACTCGCAAAACTCCCAACTTTAGCTTGCTCCTTCCGACCGTTCCTCCGCTGGTCTAGAGACTGAGGAATAGGCTGTGACACTTTAGATGCACGAGATCGGGTGACAACACACGCCCTATGCTGTGGTTGACACCTCTCGACATACTTCTGCCCCTCCCTACTCACGTCGGCCGCCCTCTCGGCACCGACTAAGGGTGGAACCTCATAAGCAGGTACCGCAAAGTCGTTGCCGAGAAGAAGGTCGACGCCCTCTACTGGCAGTTTCTCCACGATTCCGACATCCAACTCTCGTGTCACACCTACCTCCAGCTCTACTCGGACCAACGGGTATGACTTTGTAGCATTGACACCCTGCACCACAACTACCCGTGCCGCGTTTATAGGTTTGCCTGTAAAGTTTTTCATCAATGTCAAGGAAGCACCTGTATCACGCAAACATTCTACTCCATGCTTGCAACCAGCCCAACTCACGCAGCCGCGCCCTCTATGGTCACAAAAAGTATCCCGGACATGTGTCAAGCCTTCCGGACACTTCTTCACTGGCTGTGCTCCAGCCTATGACCATTTACCCCGGGCAAACGCAGACGACTTCAAAGACACTCCAATGTTGCGAGCCAAAGACACGACTGCTGTAGGTAGCTTGCTAGGACATGATCGTGCAAAATGCCCCTTCTCGTGACAATGAAAACACTCTAACTCCCCCTTGGGCTTCCCTTGAGGTGGGGAAGGGCCCGGACCCTTCTTAAACGGGACGGTATTAGGTTTATGGTCAGACTTAATATCATTGCTCTTGTTATTATGGTTATATGGTGTATCACTGACTCGGGGGGGTGGAGTGTTGCGCCCCTTGTTACCTGCATCGTTCCGTTGTGCAGACCCGCATCCACGAATCAGCGATAGCCTACGGTCAGCCATCTCAGCTGCCTCCTGTAGAGTTTTAGGGTTTTTCTCTTTGAGGTTCAAAGTCAGGTCGCCGCCTGTGCACTTGAAAAATTGCTCTAGAAGGACTAACTGCTCAAGCTCTCCGAACGTCGTCACCTTCTCTGACCTGAGCCAATTTCTCAATGCATCAGACAGTTCCTGGGCATGTTTTAGAAAAGTGCACTCACGACCCTTCGTAACACCCCGGAACTTCAACCTATATGTCTCTGGTTGTAACTCGTACGCCCGCAGAACAGCTTCCTTCAGTACCTCATAATCGACGCAAGACTCCAAGGGCAACGCATCATATGCCTTGAGTCCTTTGCCAACCAACCTAGAGGAAACAAGGGCTGCCCACTTAACCTCGGGCCATTGGTGCTCCCGGCACTTCTTCTCAAAACGCAGGAAAAACTCGGTGACACCCTACTCGTCAAATACAGGGACTAACTTAAGAAGGTGCGATAAAGACTGATCAAGACCTCGATTCCCAGTACCACACGCTGCCCAGTCGACTCCACCCTAGACTTCTCAAGATCTCTGTCTAAACACAGTACTTCGTAGCCTCAACCCGAAGCTCAGCCTCCCGCTGCTGCTGCTCAGCCTCACGTATGGACTTTCTCTCCTCAGCCTGAATCTTCATCTTAGCCATCTCAAGCTGGAAGATCATATCTGGAGTTAAACCTTGAGGAGGAGGAGATGCAACAATTGGAGACCCACCCAGTGACAAACCACGCTGCCAGTGACTATCGGCCTGCGGGAACGTACCCGGTTCCGGAGCCCGAGGGGGCGCCATGGTAGGAGTCGAGTGGAATGGGGGCTGGGCCGAAAGTGCCCCAGCTCCCGCTCCACCCGAAGCCCCACGCACCCCACCGAGCACACAGGCCACCAGGTCACCTCTCGTCATGCTGCTAGTGCCCACATGACCCATGACCGTGGCCAAACACTGGAGACCATACCGATCAATCCCCGACACCCGGTCAACAGTAATTGGTATCTCCCGAAACTTCCTTGCATCCTCCTCACTAGTTATTACTCTAATGCCTTCTAACAAACCCCGCTGCTGCACCTCAGAGTCTGCTTCCCGTACTGTGTCCTCACTGTACATTGATCCGTCGTTCGACATAGTGTCCACCGAAAATTCTCAACATTTATAAAAAAAAGGGGTACCTAAACTCTCATGTAGCACTATTCACTCAAAAATATAAAATGCTCGAAGACAACTCAAGTGCTATACTATGTTGCCAAAAAAAAATCCATGTGTCCAAAATATTCCTCAAAAAACAAATGTCCAACAATCCTGCAATTCTTCCTTAGATACCAGGCAAGGGCACTATTTGTTATTACTGCAATAATCAACAAATGGATCCTGGTCTCTACTAAAATAAGATACTTGGCAAGATCGCCATTTGTTACGACCGGGGCTACGAATAAAACAAGGGTGCTTAATGATTGGACTAGTAATATGGCACTATGCAACAACGGTACGCTAGATCCAAACCCTTGAACATATATGCCGGCGAACAAAAAACACCTATACCCTCCAGAGTTAATCTGCGATAACGGGGTATCCTTAACTGGGCATAAATGTACTCTACTTCAGGCTAACCCACACTGGTATAGCCTGATAACAAACAAGATGCAAGTTACGTTAAAATGCATAAAAGGGAAGCTATGGAAAGATCAATTAAATCACTGCAAGATTTAATACAATAAAAAGATGCTTCAATATAGTTACTCTAAACAACAATAAACTCTTCACTCCTATCTGAAAGAAAGTGAAGTATAGTCCTACAGCATAGAGCTGGAAACTTCTGAAGAAAGTCTGATGCTCATAAGATGCTCATATCTTAAATTATATAAAGGCAGGAGGCAGGACACCAAACGTGTAGACTGAATACACTAAAAGATAGGACATATAATGTTAACTGACACAAGAATATTATAAATGCGCAACGGCAGTAATGCTCGACACTAAAAGAAATACTTCCTCATCAACGAAACAGTCTGCTATGGTTGTGCAACTCAACAACAACCTAGACTCATAAATGCTGTGAATAATAATGCGTACATATCAAAGAGCTTATATTAAATACTAATAAGTGTCTACTCAATTAATAATGTCTAGCTGGAATACTCTAGGTAAGGAACTGTGGTTGAGCAAGACAGGCTCGTAGCCTAGCGATGTCCTTAAGACTGCATCCTTTACGTTACGTTAATTGACTGGGGTGCTCTCTTGATAGATCCAGATCACAAGTATCTGGTTCTATCCTGGCGACCCTCAAAAGATAAGCAAAGAGGCAGCAAAGTGTACAACTGGAACAGGCCAACGCCCTCAGTCAACACAATGCTGCACTCATAAAGAACGCAAGCGAAAAGACAATACAGGCTACCACAGTACCGGTCGAAGTCGTGTAGGTATAAGCAAACCATACACACATCGATGACGACGACTACAGTTACCTTATCCCAGTCTAGCATTAAATCAAAGAGCAGACCACTAAATCAATAATGGAGACACACACCGAATTCTTAACCTCTACTAACTAAGAACCGTCAAACCTATTCTAAGTACAAGTAAATATCTCAGAGGACGGCGCGTGCAATACAATGGGCCGGCTATGGAAACCGTATGCAGAACCCAAGGGGATAAGTAATTGAATAAAGGTGAGGAGCAATGGAAAAGAAGAAGGTCAGAGAGAGAGATAGTGGTAAAGGGGGTGATCGGGAGAGAGTATGCAAAGGGATGTTAGAAGCATGCACGCCAAGCCTGTCCTGAGGATGGTAGCTCCTCGGGACCCTCAGGATCCCACAAAGGGATGGTGGTCGGCCAATCACAGGCTGATACGTCACAAGGCAGCAGGCCTCCATGACGCGCCAAGAACCACCAGCCAATCAGAGGCGAGACAAAGTCCGCGCGGGCGGGAAAAACTCCTCCGGGAGGGAGGAGGGAGGAAACACTCACTACCCCCACGCTGCCCATTCGCTCTCTCTCTCTCAACTTCACTAATATGCATCTTATATTCTACTCATGATATAAAATACTTCCCGTTGTCACAGACGAAAATAAAGACCACCACTGGACTGTCTGTAACAATGCAAGTACCATGAAAGAAAGAACAACATTCTCTGACAACTGTAGCCCATTTCACTGCCCTGGCGAGCGCTAGTGGCTAACGGAAGGCGATTCTGCCAACGCTGGTAGGCGGCACACATGACACTGATGTATGCTAAACGAGGTCAGAAACTGTACTATATGGTAGTTTACACAGATAACATAGGCCTACTGTGTTTCGCCATTTGCTTTTACTCATCTTTATGATAAATTATACGTAAGAACTTTAACCCTTTCAGTCTGGGAGACGTCTTTTCAATGTAATTATATCTATATTTAGACGGTTTTATGCAGCTTCGGTATGATTTGTGGTAGTTATAAGGATTTATTAAGATAATAGGTTTTAATTGGTAGATGTCCTTGCTAATCTGAATAATAACGTTTAATGGTAACTAGAATATATTAAAACGGACGTTACTCGCGCTAAAAAGGTTAAACTGTAACTACAGTAGGCATTATGCAAGGGACGTGGGTATTGAACACAACGCTCTTCTTCATCTTGATGCCTATTCCGCTATGTGCCTGAACGTAACAGTCGATACATAACTAAAACCATCTCTGCATTATATAGCATTGAAAATATAACTTGGCATACCTATGATATACAACATCAAGTTTATACTCTCTCCGGGACTTAAAACTACATATGTTTTAGCTTATACACACTCTTTCTAAAAGCATATAGTGTATTGTGTGGGTGTGTATTTCTAGAACATTGTTCTACTTGATGTTTTCTGCCAACTGCCTAGCGACCCAGTAGTGGGTGGGGCCTGGTAGTTTAAACTACCCAGTTACACTGAGTGTAAAATGTGTTTGGATGAGGTACACATGAGTGGTGTCTAGAAAGGGGTTCATCGCCTGGTCCACAATTTACCGCCGTGACTGTACATGATAAATTATTTACAGTTTTCACAGGTTCTTGGTATTTGGAGGCTTCTATGTAATGTTCTGGTTGATAGATGGAATCTTCTGTTTGTAGTTGTTGCCTCTCTTCGTAGCGGTAAGGATAGTTATATCCGTCTGGGTAACTAGACGGAAATGGAGGCGGCTGGTGTGTTAATTCCATAAAATATGCTTCGTCGTAATTCAAATCCGGTTCCTGTTGTGAATTCTGACCCATTGAGGAGGGTGGCCATTTTTTATACATCCCCTGGGGATCATTAATGAGGGGGGGTGGGCCGTAGTAAGATGCGTATCCTAAGGATCCGGTTGACTCGTTTTCTCTCTGCTTGCTGTAGGGGTGACTACTTCAGGTGATTCCTAGATTTTAGGGTACACTGAGGCTATGTTCTTTTCCTATTGGTAATGGAGGCAATCCTACAGGTTGAGGTTGGGGGCTCTTCTGCAGGTGTGGATGTTTTTTTTATGGTGTTAGGTTCCTCTTCATTTCGCCCTGTCATCTCATTATTATATCATAATATGTATAATGCTAGACCATAGAGTTCTTTGTCAACCCATTTATTGTAGGGTCATTTGCTTGGAATCCGTGACCATTTTGTTCTTACCTTTTTCTCTCGATGGATTTGACAACCTGAACCATTTTAAAGGAAAATTAGCTCCTATGCCCCTCTGAAAAATGACGGCTAACTCTGCTAGAGCCAAATATTCAAAATGGCCTTGGCGGCCATCTTGAAAAACATGAAATGTAATATCTCTGGCATCAGATGAGCTACAAGGACGAATGAGGTGTCCTTTTTCATTAATTCTGGCATTACAAATCCACTGGAATGGTTATTGTATTGTATTGTATTGTATATTGTATTGTTATTGTATTGTATTATACTAATTATACATACTAATCTGCCACTTCACTGTCACTACATGATTCACTGTATGAGCCACTATCAGAATCACTATCCTCACTTTCGCTGCTATCATCACTGTTGTTCTCTGCCTGCGGTGTATATCTAATATTCCTTTTTTACTGTTTCAGATGGATTGCATGCCCATCTGATGAAAATCGCCGACTTGTGAAGTGACCGAAATAATGGATAATAGAAGAGAGAGTGAAGAGTTACCAGACAAGACATTAGATGAATACGAGTGCATTTTACTCTGTGGTAAGCGATGTACCGCAGATGATCGTTTGGAAAACATTACACCTGAGAAGTGGGAATCCATCCGGGAAAAGTCTTTACAATGGAAAGAACTTGATAAGTTTCAACATATACATGAAAATGTGGATTGGGAGAAGGGACCAAAGGGTCACCACATGCATAGCACTTGTTACGCATCATTATCCTGCAAGCGCAAGCTCTCTCAAGCCGAAAAACACAATCACAAATCCGAGGAACGTCTTGAAAGAGATGAAGCATCAGATCAACAAGACCCTTCCCCATAGGCCAGTGCACCTAAAAGGCTCCGCTCCAGTATGGGTGTCCTTCACGATAAGACTCTATGTGTGTGGTGCATGTGTGTGGTGCACTCTTGTATGGGGCATTGTATACCCCATACAAGAGTAGTGATCGTGACAAGCAGATTTTACTCTTATCAACAGTAGATGCCTGGACTAAATTCAAGTTACATACTGTCCGTCTGGAAGATGAGGTCATGAGATTGAGACTTGACACTCTGATTGCATCCATCCCAGATAGTCAAACAGCATTGGGGTTGGAAATCCGCTACCATCGTGCGTGCTGGCGCAAATATGTAAGCAACCACAAGCCCCTTTCAGATGAAAGCACTCACCATCTACTGCGTGTAAACCTCTGAGAGGCCCAAGCTCTCTTCTTTCATCATATTCGTCAAGTCATCTTCAAAGACCATGAAATTCGCACACTGGAAGGCCTGCTGCAGGACTATAAGTGCATTATCTCAAATCACGGACATAACTCAGTAGTAAAATCCAGCTACTTAAAGGAAATTCTCGTCAATGAATTTGGGGAAGACATCGGATTTCATTAACGCATTTAAAAGAATGTGAGCGAACTGGTATATGATACAACAGCAGCAGGTACATACATCGAGGCGGCAATATCTTCATTGGGTTGATGCACAGGAACTTGCAGATGAACATGCAGAGCTAGAGAGAAATGTTGAGCTGAAGGACCTCGTTGATGCTCTCTTCAAGGACTTGGAGGGTGCCCCACAAGCAGAATACTGGATGTCATTCATGGAAATGGTTGAGGTTCTAACTCAAACTATCCATGCAATCAGAACAAGCAACTGGACTGAGTTCAAGTCCTCACTCAAGCTCATGCTTCCTTTGATGTAAATCTATGATAATGACAAGTATGGTCGGCATCTCCCCGATTTCACCGCAGTGCTTGATACCCTTCCTGTCGTTCAGGCTGCATTCATAGAGAGTGGTATGTTTGCACAGTCAATGACAGGAAAACCATATTCGTGTGTTGCCCTCGACATATGGATAGAGTCAACAATGAATAAGGGCTCTAAGCTGAAGTCTGGTTGGTTGGCCATTCTGAACAATGAAAAGCAGCTCCTTTCAAACACTCGGAATGTGAATAACATCAATCGGGTGAGAACAAAGGTCCATCGCCATGCTAATTGCAAGAAACAAGGAAAAGGGAAGCATGCTGATTGCTCGTCGAGTAAAATGAAGAAGGATGAACAAGCTGTACAGGATATAAGCGCATGTCTCACTGAATTCAAGTGTGATCCATTTGACCATACAAACAAGACACTTCGATCCCTACAGTCAGGAATCCCAGGCTCAGACGCTCTCGCTGCCGACTTGAAATCAGCAAAGGAGGATGGCACAAGCAAACTGAAGCAGTTCTTGAATGAGAGAGTGTATTCCAAGACCAAGTCTCTCAACGACAGAGTTCCCCGTAGCAAGCGTTTGAACTTTTCAACTCAGGAATTGAAGAAAGCAGATGGCGAGAACCTGAAGGGAAAGACTGAGGAAATGGAGCGTAATGCCTTGGCCTCTGTTCTCGGACTGGTTGAAACGAGTGGTGCCCTCACACTTCAAGAAGTCCTGCAGCATCGTGTTACAGCCGAGTGCCTTTCAATCTTCAACGTCAATGGAACCATCCGTAAAACACAGAAAAGCAAGCTTCAACAAAAACTAACTATGACTGTCATTCCAGAGCCTGATGTATACACATCTATTATTGATATGGGCCTCATCTGGCACCTAACAACTCCATTGAAGACAGAGAGAAGGGGGACGGTACCAAGTATACCTGGGGAGATTATGCAGAGAAGTTGGTGCACTTCATTCTAACGAGACACAAGCATGCTGAGCGCATCATTTGCGTCAATGATTCATATGATCAGAATTACACGATCAAGGACAGTGCGAGAATACTGCGCCAAAAAAACGTGCCAATCAGCAATGTCTTCATGAAGACAGAAGATAAATTTCCTTCTAGTAAAGTTTTCCATGCTCTCCTGGGTAAACCTGAGAACAAAATCCGCCTTCAGGCATTTCTTCAACCGGAATTCCAGAGAACAGCAGCAACAACTAGCACCGAGATCATCTACTGTGTAGTTGGCAGCACTGCAAAGAATCTCACCACAGGCAAGCTTGTGCCAGAGCTCACATGCTCCCATGCAGAGGCAGATACGGCAATGCTCACCATATATAGTGTGCTCCAGTCAGACAGCTACACAGCAGCTGTCGTTCTTGACACAGAGGACACAGACAACTACGTGCAAGCGGCATATGTTGCTCAGAAGACAACAGGAATCTTGTGTGTGAAACGCAAACGTCAGCTTATCAATGCCCGATGTTTGTGCAGTGAGGCAATGGCTGCATCCATCATACCACTTCATGTCCTCACTGGGTGTGACCACAACTCTGGCTTCTATGGAGCAAGCAAGAAGCTCATCGCAGATCGTCTGGAGAAGTTTAAAGAGGCACACGACCTGCTAGCAGCATGTGGTACACAGCTCCTAGTCACAGAACAGGTCATCAGTGATTTGGAGCGGTTTGTCATTCGATATGTCTATGGTGTGTTACGACCGGCACTACGAAATAAACAAGGGCACTTAAGAATGGACTAGATGATAGGCTATATCTGCAACAACGGTACGCTAATTCCAAACCCTCGAACTAATACGCCGGTGAACAAAAACACTTAAACCCTCCAGAGTTAATCTCCTGGATAACGGGGTATCAATTAAATGGGTTTTAGTGCACTTCTACAAAGGCTTGCCGATGACGGCAAAGCCTACTCACAAAAGGAGTACTTTACGTTAATAAAATACTCCTAAGTAATAACAATGCTTGAATAAACTATAATAAGATTTAATAAAGGAGTATATGCTTACGTTAACTTTAGTGTGAGTCTGTATTCAACACTAACCTCTACAATGCTCTATGAAAGCACTGGAATTCTAGTCCTACAGCAATCAGGTATAGAATCTTCTGAAAACATCTGATGCTATAAGATACTCGTTAATACAGAACAGAAATAAATGCAGGGGCAGGACACCAAAGCGTGTATCTTAAATACACCAATAAGTAGGATACATATATATAACAAGGGAGTGCAACAGCTCTGTGACAGCACTAATAATTAACCACTCAGAAACGGTACTTCCTTAGCCAACGTAACAGCCAAACTGGGTTGTGCACTATGCATCAACCTTGGCTAAAATATAGCGTGAATAATTCCCAAAGCATACACAATGAAAGTTAATAAACACAATGCTATCTTTCTCACTAATAAAGTCTGGCAGTGGCATAAAAGGTACTAGGAAACTAGGCAGAGCGCAAGCATGCTCGTAGCCTACTGTCTCCCCTTGAACAGATTTCCCTTATGTTACGTTACGTGACTTGGAGGCTCTCTTGGCATGTCCAGATCTCAAGTATCTGGTCTTACCCTGGTGCTCCACAAAGGTCAACACAATGAGGTAGCAAGTATGCAGGTGAGAGTAGGCAAAAGCCCTTCACTTGTATACTGCTACACTCACAAAGGAAAATATGCACAAGGGTTACAGGCTAGCTAGCTTCGTCGATGTTGTACAGGCTCTGACTTGCCACATACATAACTCAGACAACGACCAAAGATACCTTCCACTGTCTAGCAATAAATAATAAGAGAGAACAGCCCAATAATTAGAAGCACCCCAACACTAGGCTACCATATGACTATGACTCTACTACTCCCTAAAACTAGTGCAAACATGAATGTGAGAGCTGGTGCTGGTAATACGACTGGCCGACTATGGAAGTCGTATGCAGAACCAGAAGGGATAAATAATTGAATAAAGATGGAAGTATGAAAAAGAAGAAGTTCAGAGAGAGAGATAGTAGTACAGGGGGTTAGATGGGGGGAACAGATTGCAAAGCACATGTAGGACCAAGCACGCTACGCCAAGCTCTGCAGGAGACACGCGGGAAGGATCCCCCCCCAAGAACTAACAAAGGCAGCGGCACCCAATCACAGACGACTACGTCATGAGGAGCAGAAGTCACGTGACTCGCCAGGCCCGTCGGCCAATCAGGAGCGTGGGAAAACTCCTCCAAGCGAGGGAGGCAGCACATACATAGACACGCACATGCTACCACCTCGCTGCCTACCTCGCTCTTTCTCTTTAACTTCACACAATGCATCTTATATTCTATCAATGATATAAAATATTTCCAAGTGTCACAGACAAGAATAAAGATTACCACTGATCTGTCTGTGACAACATAAACTCTATGAAAGAAAGAACATCGTTCTACGATTATTGTAGCCCATTTCACTGCCCTGGCGAGCGCTAGCGAGTTACGAGCGCATTCTGGCAAGCTGGCCAGCGTAACACCCCGCCCAAGATGTGGGACGTTTCAGCCACAGGTGAACTTCACATCTGACCAGACAGAATGCCCATCAACCCCGCATCACCTAGCTACTCTCCCAAGTTGTGAAAACAAGGCACGATCACAAACATAAAACACTGCATTATAAAAAAAAATCTGCACAACACTTCCCCAAAATAATAGCATCATAATAATTATATCACGCTCAACGAGCAAGCTTCACCAAGCCTAGCCTACTAAGACAACAGCTCAGAGTGTCTTAGATTCTTGCTGTGATATACTGCACTTATATACTATCAAAAAGAAAGAGTTTTTATGTGAGGTTTTTATATTTTTAATAGTGTTTTTGGCGGCTTGCACTACAGGGGCAAGCCTAATTTTTCTCCATTCACAAACAACCACTGACTGAACGGCGAGGGTTCTCCTTCAAACATACCCTCCCGTGACAAACAATCAGCCAAAACATTATCAGTGCCCTTAACATGCCACACATCCAACTTGTGTCCCGGCAGCAAAACAACACCTGACACTGATAAACCGCCCAGTTCATCACAAGACTGGCACTTCTCTTCGCTCTTTCCGGCAACGGCGCCTGCCAATAACCCTTCACTCTTTCCACCTTAGTGATAAATGAGGCAGCCCCGATGCGGTCTATGGGGTCGTCAACTCTAGGTAATGGATAGGCGTCTGTCAGTGATAATGCTTCCACACTCTTGCAATCAACATACACACGGATCTTGCCACTTAACTCAGGTTGCAAAGTTACTGGCAACGACCACTCACGATATCCTTTATCCCTCAGACCCTTTTTCCACATGTCGTCTAGCTCTGCTTTCACGACAGGCTGTTGAGCAGGATTTATACGGTAGGGAGTTAACTTGAGCCTTGCACTGTCTCCAGCCTCCATGTCGGATTCTACCCTGTACATCAGGCCTGGAGAAGCAACAACCATGCGGACGTACTGCCACAGCCTAGTAAACAACTTCTCTTGGCGCTCAGGAACAAGAGGTTGCAACTTATCTCGAAGAACAACATGCCTAGTGCCCTCCCACAACCCAGCCGAGACCGCAGCTTCTAAACTATAGTCTCCCTCCTTCTCCACCTTCGTCCCTAGAACAGCCAGGTCATGAGAGGGACAATCTGTACCACCTGTGCAGTCACTCCCATAGTTCATAATTGCTAAGGCTTCCCCCCAATACCGTACATGCGCACCCCCGCATTCCTTGCAACTACATCTGCCTGCGCAGCATCACCGCCTTCAGCGACATGGCCAGATACAGTTGGTCTACGGTAGGGCTGTTGCATTTTACTAGGGCAGCATTGGGAGGCTATGCGACGGCCGGGCGCATCTACTCCACAGCCAACCTCGCCAATCTGCTCAATGTCCTGGTTTTGACCACCACCCTTAGCAGCCATGGGTCGACCCTGACCTGACAACCATGCCAAAGCCTCGTCGCCCACCTTGAACCACTGAAACAACGAAGCCAACGGTTTACTAACACTCAAGTGACCTGCCGGCAGAACCTCGTGCACCGCATGAGTTGTGAGGCCTGGGTGCTCGGCACAAACAGTTAGGTATGGACCGAGCAGGTGCTGGAGCGCTGCACACTGCTGCTCAGGCAGGTGCTCTAGCGCTTCCACAGCCACCTGACTCGTGTCCCCCGCCCAGTGCTCCACCGAGACATGACAATCCCAACTCTCCTCCACCTGTGCCCCACTGCCCCACTCTCCTTCTCCACCTTGGCCGCTGCAGACCAACGCAGGGACAGTAGGCTGCTCAGGTGGTTGCCTCACAAACTCCTCTAACAGGTTCACCTGACATGCTTCCCCGTCCTCGAGTTCAATAGCCCCGTTCCCACAACTCTCAAGACCAGGATCTTCTGCTTGCAACTGACATAAATCCGAGGGTGCCAACCTATCTAAGTGCTCCTGAAGCAACTTGTGGCCACCCCCAATACTAGGCTGCTCGAGCCTTGCCTGCTTCGCCTGGGAACGTTTCTGTCGCGGAGTGCTATCACGCCCTACCATGTCACTAGGGGGGACAGGTTCTGGGGCCACTCCGGAGCTCATAATTGGGTCAAGTACCGAGTCACCAAGGAGTGTCGCTGGATCCAAACTCTCAACCCGACCAGCCTTGACTTTCTCCTTCCGACCCTTCCTCCGCTGGTCTAGAACTTGGGTACTAGGCTGTGACACCTGAGCGGACTGAGACCTGGTGACAGCATAAGCCATCTGCGGCATCTGACACCTCTCCAGCCATTCTTGCCCCTCCCTACTCGTGTCGGCCGCCCTCTCGGCAACGACTAAGGCTCGAACCTCAGAAATGGGCACCGCAAAGTCGTTGCCGAGAAGGAGGTCGACCCCCTCAACTGGCAATTTCTCCACCACACCCACATCCAACTCCCGTGTCACACCGTCTACCTCAAGCTCCATTCTAACCAGCGGGTAAGACCGCGTAGCATTGATGCCTTGAACCACCACAACCCGAGCCACGTTAACAGGCTTGCCAGTGAAATTCTTAACAAGTGTCTGGGAAGCGCCCGTATCACGCAACAACTCAAGCCTATGCTTCACACCAGCCCACCTCACAGTGCCATGCCCCCTATGACCACAAAAAACATCACGGACGGGTGACGAGCCCTCCTGCTGCTTCTGCACCGGCGATGACTTCGCAACCGACTGTTTACCCCGGGCAAACGCGGAAGACCTCAAAGACACGCCAATGTTGCTCACTAGTGACACCACTGCTGTAGGTGGACATGAGCGCGCAATATGCCCCTTCTCATGACACCTGAAACACTCCACTTCGCTCTTGGACTTACTCTGAGGTGAGGAAGGGCCCTGGCCTTTCTTAAACGGGAAGGGTTTCGACTTGGGTTCATAATTGGCAACAGTAATCTTGAATGGATAATTATTTGCGTCATTAATTCGGGGGGGTGGAGTGGTACGCCCCTGGTTACCTGCCTCAGCTCTCTGTGCAGACCCGCACCCACGAATCAATGACACCCTAAGGTCAGCCAGCTCAGCCGCCTTCTGCAGAGTTTTCGGATGCTTTTCTTTAAGGTTAAGAGTCAAGTCACTGCCAGTACATTTAAAAAATTGTTCGAGCAACACTAGTTGTTTTACTGAATCAAAAGTAGTTGCCTTCTCCGACCTTAACCAATTTTCAAATGCATATGACAGCTCTCTAGCGTGTTCCTGGAAAGTACTCTCCTTTCTATTTGGACCGCCCTAAACTTCAGCCTATAGGTCTCTGGCTGTAGCTCATAAATTATGCCCTCAGGACAGCCTCTTTCAACAATTCGTAATTCACACAGGAATCTAGGGGCAAAGCATCGTACGCCTTGAGTGCTTTCCCCGTCAATCGTGAAGAAACAAGGGCTGCCACTTCTCCTCGGGGCATTGGTGCTCCTGGCACTTTTTCTCGAACCGGAGAAAACATTCTGTAACTCCTAACTAATCAAACACTGGAACCAACTTAAGTAGATGCGACAGGGACTGGTCATGGGCTCGACCCCCATGGGCGACCCGGTTCCTTGTCACCTCTACACAAGTTTTCTCTAGGTCAACATCGGCACAATACCTTTCAGATTCAAACTTAAGCTCCGCCTCGTGCTTCCGCTGCTCGAGCTCAGCCCTCCGCTGCTCGAGCTCAGCCTCATGCTTTCGCTGCTCGAGCTCAAGCTTCTGCTGCTCAAGCCGAAACAACATCTCGGAAGACAAACCCTGAGGAGGGGGTGCTACTATTGGGGACCCACCCCGTGAATCACCTAGAGGCATACCCAACCGCCAGCGGGCATCGGCCTGCGGGAACATACCCGGCTCCGGAGCCCGAGGGGGCGCCATGATAGGAGTCGAGTGGAATGGGGGCTGGGCCGAAGGTGCCCCAGCTCCCGCTCCACCCGAAGCCCGATGCACCCCACCGAGCACACAGGTAACCAGCTCACCTCTCGACAAACCGCTAGTACCGGGAAACCCTAAGACCGTGGCCACACACTGCAGTCCGTACCGGTCTAGCCCCGACACACGATCCGCTGACACAGGCTCCTCCAAAAATCTCCGAGCATCCTCCTCATTGTTCACCACCCGAACGCCGCTAAGCAACTCCACCTTCTCCACCTCCTCGCCTTCCTCTCGCACTGTGCCCTCAGACCCGTCCAGTGACATGATGGAGTTAACAACAAAAAATCTCAGTCAAGACAAAAGTAGCCAAACTCTCACGTAGCTTTATTCACCAAAAAAAATCGAAGATGTTCTTGAGTGCAATACTAGGTCACCAATAACTCCAACAAGTTCTATATATCCTCAAAACAATGTCTACTGCCAACATTGCGAGAAATAAATTCAACCCCAAATGGCAATAAGATTTCTCCAAAAAAAAAATGCAATATTCAGTTCACTATATTCTGGTCTAAGGTCGCCATTTGTTATGACGACTAGGACATGATACTAGGCAAGGTCGCCATTTGTTACGACCGGCACTACGAAATAAACAAGGGCACTTAAGAATGGACTAGATGATAGGCTATATCTGCAACAACGGTACGCTAATTCCAAACCCTCGAACTATTAGGCCGGTGAACAAAAACACTTAAACCCTCCAGAGTTAATCTCCTGGATAACGGGGTATCAATTAACTGGGATTTAGTGCACTTCTACAAAGGCTTGCTGATGACGGCAAAGCCTACTCGCAAAAGGAGTACTTTACGTTAATAAAATGCTCTAAGTAATAACAATGCTTGAATAAACTATAATAAGATTTAATAAAGGAGTATAATATGCTTACGTTAACTTTAGTGTGAGTCTGTACTCAACACTAACCTCTACAATGATCTATGAAAGCACTGGAAGTCTAGTCCTACAGCAATCAGGTATAGAATCTTCTGAAAACGTCTGATGCTCTAAGATGCTCGTTAATACAGAACAGAAATAAATGCAGGGGCAGGACACCAAAGCGTGTATCTTAAATACACCAATAAGTAGGATACATATATATAACAGGGGAGTGCAACAACTCTGTGACAGCACTAATAATTAACCACTCAGAAACAGTACTTCCTTAGCCAACGTAACAGCCAAACTGGGTTGTGCACTATGCATCAACCTTGGCTAAAATAAAGCGTGAATAATTTCTAAAGCATACACAATGAAAGTTAATAAACACAATGCTGTCTTTCTCACTAATAAAGTCTGACAGTGGCATAAAAGGTACTAGGAAACTAGGCAGAGTGCAAGCATGCTCATAGCCTACTGTCTCCCCTTGAACAGATTTCCCTTATGTTACATTACGTGACTTGGAGGCTCTCTTGGTAAGTCCAGATCTCAAGTATCTGGTCTTACCCTGGCGCTCCACAAAGGTCAACACAATGAGGTAGCAAGTATGCAGGTGAGATTAGGCAAAAGCCCTTCACTTGTATACTGCTACACTCGCAAAGGAAAATATGCACAAGGGTTACAGGCTAGCTAGCTTCGTCGATGTTGTACAGGCTCTGACTTGCCACATACATAACTCAGACAACGACCAAAGATACCTTCCACTTTCTAGCATTAAATAATAAGAGAGAACAGCCCAATAATTAGAAGCACCCCAACACTAGGCTACCATATGACTATGACTCTACTACTCCCTAAAACTAGTGCAAACATGAATGTGAGAGCTGGTGCTGGTAATACGACTGGCCGACTATGGAAGTCGTATGCAGAACCAGAAGGGATAAATAATTGAATAAAGATGGAAGTATGAAAAAGAAGAAGTTCAGAGAGAGAGATAGTAGTACAGGGGGTTAGATGAGGGGAACAGATTGCAAAGGACATGTAGGACCAAGCACGCTATGCCAAGCTCTGCAGGAGACACGCAGGAAGGAGCCCCCCCAGAACTAACAAAGGCAGCGGCACCCAATCACAGACGACTACGTCATGAGGAGCATAAGTCACGTGACTCGCCAGGCCCGCCGGCCAATCAGGAGCGTGGGAAAACTCCTCCGAGCGAGGGAGGCAGCACATACTACCACCTTGCTGCCTACCTCGCTCTTTCTCTATAACTTCACACAATGCATCTTATATTCTATCAATGATATAAAATATTTCCAAGTGTCACAGACAAGAATAAAGATCACCACTGATCTGTCTGTGACAACATGAACTCTATGAAAGAAAGAACATCGTTCTACGATTATTGTAGCCCATTTCACTGCCCTGGCGAGCACTAGCGAGTTACGAGCGCATTCTGGCAAGCTGGCCAGCATAACAGGTGATACCAAAAGCAAGACCCTGGGAGACGCGAGGGCAGCGAAGTGGAGAGCTCAGAAGAAAAAAAGCACTATCCGACTTGTGCCTGACTTGGACAGTCTCCGTCCACACTTGGAGCGTGCAAACTATCTTGCATATTTGCAAAAGCATTACCAGCTCCAAAGTCACCCCTCACCGATCGGCCATGTATGGCATCTTGTAAATGGCCTATGTCTGCCTGTCCGTTCAACCCAGCCCCCACTTCCCCCATCCATACCACTACCTACAAATCCGCAGGCAGAGAACAACAGTGATGATAGCAGCGAAAGTGAGGACAGTGATTCTGATAGTGGCTCATACAGTGAATCATGTAGTGACAGTGAAGTGGCAGATTAGTATGTACAATTAGTATAATACAATACAATAACAATACAATATACAATACAATACAATACAATAACCATTCCAGTGGATTTGTAATGCCAGAATTAGTGAAAAAGGACACCTCATTCGTCCTTGTAGCTCATCTGATGCCATAGATATTACATTTCATGTTTTTCAAGATGGCGTTGGCGGCCATTTTGAATATTGGGCTCTAGCAGAGTTAGCCGTCATTTTTCAGAGGGGCATAGGAGCTAATTTTCCTTTAAAATAGTTCAGGTTGTCAAATCCATCGAGAGAAAAAGGTAGGAACAAAATGGTCACGGATTCCAAGCAAATGACCCTACTATTAAAGAACATCAAATTAACTAAACAATGGGAATCACTGTTGTCAACCAATTTCAACTGCTTTTCAATGTAGTCAAATCTGTCAGGTGTTTAACCCATGCAGTACCGGTGACATCCTTTTATCATTATGGCAACTATTAAACAATTTTGTTCAGCTTAGGAAGGACGTCTACCAAATGAAATGCAACAAAGTATCTCAATTAGTCATTTTAGCTACCATATATCCTTCCTAAGTTTCATAAAGTCATCCAAAGAAAAGGTTGTTGTTGTTGTTGTTGTTCCCCAAGCTGTCCAACCGAAAGCCCCAAGGCCCCGAGCAAGGCCGAGGCCATATCCGAACGCCCCCACAGAACCCTCCCTCCCTACCTCAAAAAGACTGGATGACCAAAGCCGCTCCCAGGCGAGGAGCTGAGAAGGGGGCAGAAACGGCTGGGATACCGAAGCCTCAACCAAGGCCCTGTGCCCCTCAGCAATTATGAAGGGAAAGTTGAGGGCAAAGGAAACATGTGACGCTTTGGCTCCCAGTCTGCCAACCTCTAGGTTGGCAGTAGGGAGGTCAATCCACGGAATAGACACCTCCACTTGAGATCTAGAAAATATATAAGTAAAAGGAACAGTCAGAGTAAGCTATGGGTATGGCAGAGAATGCTCAACTCTCACTCTGATAGACCAGCATGTAGTACCGTGACGTTCTTTCTATCATATTCTGACAACTATTAAGCGATTTTATTCAGCTTAGGAATGATCAGTCGTAGCTGAAACAAAATTAATTGCGATAGTTTGTAGCATTTTCATTGTTAAAGATCCTTCATATGCTGAATAAAATAATCTAAAAGTTGTCAGAATATAAGGAAAAGGTGGTCACCGGTACTGTATAGGTTTAAACTATATAATTACAACAGTATTTCAATGATCTATTACAATTATGTAGATCATTTGAAGTGCTAGATGCAATCTTTGTATTAAAACGCTATTGTCTTCTGGACCCCCTTCTCTTTCATGTTTGGCTCCATTAGCTTAGAGAATTAAAGCGGTTTGGCCCATCAGTATATAGATTGTAAGACATTTCGCCCCATTTATTTATCAAAACTAAGACCTTGTTTGCCATTTAGGTGTCGAATTCATCCTGGCAAGCGATAAAGAGCCCGCATAGATTAAAAAAAAAAAAATATATATATATATATATATAACATCAAAGACATTGCAGCAGCTCCGAGCCTCCACGGAAGCCGCAAACATCAAGCACGCGTAAACAAAAACTAAATATTTTATGGGTGGACAAACACAGATATTCATACGCCGCTGAACGCTCTACCACAAGCCTGTTTTATGTTATTTATGTATGTTTTCCTTTCTAGGTTCTGTTAAGTGTATATTTTAACCCCTGACCCGTTTCGACCGTTGTTCTGGCTATCATTAACTGATTCTATAGTGACTAGTAATGATAATGGTGACCCATCGCAGAGTTGGGTATGCCGTTTTTATTTTGGGCAACACGGTACGTCTACTTTATTATTATTATTATTATTATTATTATTATTATTATTATTATTATATGAGATGCCGACGCCTCCAACCAGGGGGCAGAAACACCAACAAGATGAATCCACACAAAACATCCGGAGGCACTGGAGAGAGACTACGGCAACTAAGAAGGACAAAATAAAAACACAAATAAAATATGACTTATTGAAAACAAATAAAATGTATAAGATTACACAATGGAGGGTGCCAAGTATAAATAAAATACAATATAATATATAGAATTAAATAAGTTTCAACATTAGAATTAATATATACTGTAAAAAAACATTAACGGAGATATGAGCTGAATTGACTAGTTCATTTGGCAACTGATTCCACAAGTCATCCAAGGCCGGCACAAAACACCGTGATGGTTCGTTTGTGTGGCTCCCCTTCTCCCTCATGTTTAGCCCCATTAGTTTGTAGATTTTTAGACGTTCGTCCGATTATTTTGGCGATTTTATGAACTTTCGCCCCATTTCTGTTAATTTTAAGACCTTTCGTGCCATTTAGGTGTCGATATAATCATGGCGAGCGATAGCAAGCCTGTAATTCAAGTTGAACCGGTCTTCGGCCAGGACATTATGCGATCGAAATGTGTACACATTTATCTTGAATTGGGGTCTAGTGGGTGTCATTTTAAGCTTGATGGAGGTCTAGGGAACAAACTAAAAACCTCCTGTTAAATATTATCAAAGGGATCCTGCAAGCCCTGACGACAGCCAAATAATGTACAAGTGTCAAAAACGTTCTAGACTGTCCGTGCGCTAAGAAGACCTTTACGCTACAGAGAGGACAACCATTCAACATACACATTTATGAACTTAAGGAGGGGTTATTTTATTATATATTTCATATATATATCTATATATATATATATATATTAGTGAGCTCTCTAGACCTCCATTAATCTGTAATGGAATACCCCCAAGACCCTCCTTCAAGATAAATGTATATATACTTTGATAACAAATATAAATGGCTCGTTCCTCTTAAGTTACAAACTTGCTGTCACCCACCAGGAAAAGATCGACACCTATAGGGCACCAAAGGTCTTAAAATTGACAGAAATGGAACAAAATACCTTGAAATCACTAAACTCATAGGGCAAACGTCTTAAAATCATAACTAATGGAGCTAAACATAAGGGGGGAAGGGATCCGGAAAGCCCCCATTATAAATGATAATGTCCCCCCAAATGTCGGAGTTACATAAGCAGGTTTCGGGTTGAAGTTTGGAATTCACTATAAGCCTTAACTTTTTCAGTACTGGTGACTCCTTTTTTTCAGCTACATTTAGACGATCCTATAGAGCACCGGAAGGGTATATGATTACTGCAAGGATTGATTAATATACTCTGTAGCCTTTTTATAGGTAGGCGTCCTTCTTAAGCTGAATACAATTGTGTAATATTTGCCAGAATATAATGAAAAAGACGTCACCGGTACTGAATGCATTAAGATTATTTGGGAAAATGTTTGTGTTCGGAATTCACTAAAAGTTATGAGGTTATTTTGAGAAAATGTTTGTTATGTATATGATTTTCTTCAAGCCTTAATGTCGTTTGGGGGTTATTGGTGCGAAGAACGACGTTTACAATAGTATACAATGCCGTGACATAAAACTGTCTTTGAAGTAAAATTAAACCACTAAAAATTGACTTTACTAGAAGCTTAATTCTATTCCTGTTTAGAGACCATGGGTATTTGCAAATAAAAGAACATATATCACTCGGTGATAGGAGTAACTTTGTATTGTAAGAATGTTAATCATCAGCGATATACCACCAGCAATGGCTGTTTGAGTCTAACCCATTCCATGCCGGTGACAACATTTCCTATATGTTCTCCTAACTATTTGCCGAGTTTATTCAACTTCGGAAGGATGTCTATCAATCAAATGGCTACAGATAATCTCAATTAATCCTTTCCGCTACCATATATGATATATCTGTCCTATGCTCCATAAAATCGTCTAAATGTAGCCGAAATAAAGTAAAAGAGATGTCACTGGTACTGTAAGGGCTAACAAAGACAACATGGTTGATGGTACGGCCATTACAAAAAATACATAATACACTAATGGGGAGATATTTGTATTTTTATATACACCCTTCTCCCTCATGTTTAGCATCATTTAGTTTTGACATTATAAGTGTTTCGCCCCATTAGTTTGGCGATTTTATGACTGTTTGCCCCATTTTTTTTTGGACAATATTAGGATTTATTGTGCCATATATGTGTCATTGTTTTCTTGGCAAACGATAGCGAACATGTAATTTAGTATGAACCAGCCTTCGGCTGGGATTTTTTTGTACCAAAGAATGTGCAACTTTATCTCGAAGGGTGATCTTGGGGTTTTTTTTTTACCCTTGATAGAAATAATGCATAAACATACAAATAAAAAACAATAAAAAATATAAATAATTATAATAACAATAGTAATAATAATAATACTAATAATATATATATATAAAAACAAAATATATATTAGGTATAAACTAAGCCTGACTTATATTACCCCATAACATAACCATAGGACACAACTTTTCTGTGGTCTACAGTCTGAGCCAGTTGGTATAAACGTACTGTACATCATTGATTATGGTTCACCAAACTGCCATAGGCACTATTGGCCGATCCTTGACCAGCCACGGTTAAAGTTTACTGAACCGTCTTTGGTCACGAGAAGTCTTCCTCTACCTATTTAAATATTCAAAACAGATATTAAGGGGATGTTGTAAATTTGCTCCCTGGACCTCCATTAAGCATATACAAAATACTCCCAAGACCCCCCTTCGAGGTTAATGTTAACAATTTTCTGTAGAAAAAATTTCCGGCCAATGGCCGGTTCCAACTACATCACAAGCTTGCTATGGCTCGCCAGGAACAAAAATGGACACCTAAAGGGCACGAAAGGTTTAAATAATGCCAAATATATAAAACGAAAGATCTTGTAATCACCAAGCTAATTCGGCAAGCGTCTTAACCCCTTACGGATGGGGATGTTTGTAATTTCTACTACCTGTGCGGTGGGCATATTTACCCTAAACGAGCCTCATTCCATGCTCTTTTTCATGCATAAACAAGAGCCAGAGCGTAATACAATTATGTATCCCGTAAAGGGCGATAATAGAGCTTTCAAATTACACCTGAATCATCCTTGTACGGCCACAGGTTCTCTTGCAACGTTCTTGCAACACGAGTGCAAAAACCCTAAAATACCGTAATTTCCTCAGTTAATCCTTGTTCACGCGAGACCAGGGGTGTGGAGGGTTGTGTTGGGGAGCTCAGTTACCCTGCTCGGTCCATGCCGAGCGGTCAGAGCCCATCTGTCGTCCTCCCAACGCGTGGACTCTCTCTCAAAGCCGATAATGTGCTCAAAATCCCTTTCGACTATTGTTGGGCCCCGCGGGATAGGCCACTTTTCTCTCACTCGACATATGTCGGGTCCCGTAGCCTGGGTGTTAAAATCTCATAACTAATGGGGCTAAACATGAAGATGAATAAGGTCCAAATACCTCCCCTTAAGAGTACGATAACATTTGGAGGGACAATGACTCTGCCAGTTTGGGAGGGATTTTAAGTGGGGATTGGCTGGTTTATAAGGCCCCCTTCTCCCTCGTGCCTAGCCCCATTGGTTTTTAGATTTTAAGACGTTCCGTCCATTAGTTTGGCAATTTTCAGACTTTATGTCCCATTTCTTTGTCAATATTAACCCCTTCAGCAATATGACATAATATTTTTCCCTTTGATTCTGGATAAAGTTATATTATTGTATGCAGTTCATGAAGGTCCTGTGTTATTCAGAGGGTTTATGGAGATCGTATGTACCCCTTTGAAACCTATAGGTAGATTATAAGCTAAACAAAATTATCTAATGGTAACCAGAATATGATTAAAATACATCATGGTGCTGAAGGGGTAAAGAGGTTTTGGTGGCGGAAGGCGACGGGACTCTTAAGATCCAAGGCCTAAAAAAAAACAATTAGCCCATTGGCTGCGGGAGACGTTCCCGAACGCCATGGCAATTTACAGCAATCTACAGGCTTTCAAAGCCTGTAAAAGCCGTAGAAATCTAGTGTCAGTGGGCGGGACCGCGAGGGGCCCACCTCCGACCGTCAGCACGTCCAGCCGTGCAGTGTGGCAAACTTAGATCCCAAACCCGGGTCTCAGCAGTGCTGCCAATTGTAAAAAGGCGCTACATTGCTAATAAATAGCGAGTTTTCCCCAATGTCTATGGTAGCTCGCGGGTGGTCCCCGCGAGCTACGAAGCTCATTCTATTGTCATTTTGAAGCTATTTTCGTCTAGTTTTTGGCTGAATACATTTCATTTCATGCAGACACATGATTAATCATTAAGGAGTGCCTGAATATGCCCTAAATAGCCCAAATATGCCCGCAGCGTAAGTGTTAAAAGACCCCAATAGCACTGAAAACAAAGGAATATGCGATTAAGTGAGATAATTCCCCTCCATACCTCCCATCACTCCTAGACATTTGTCAAAACCCCCTCCATCAACCCTCCCTTCAATTATCACCTATTTTTCCTCTTATTCCTTTTTTTTTGGTTTATTTATCGCGCCAATATCTCCAACCCGGTTCTAAGGTCATCTAGTACGTATATAGAGAGTGTGGGAAGAGAAAGAAAGCACGAGAGACATCAGTCTGCTTTCAGGCATCGAAGAAGGATGATATACGTCTCATTCGCCACTCACCTCACGACTGGAGGGTCGGCATTAATTCGTCTTTTGCACACCCCAAATACTATTCCCACTTGTTTTATTGCTGTTACATGTTAATATCTTCATATTACACGTAAAATAGGCGCATATGAATAAGTAATAACGATATCTATGGTAAAATAACTAATTTAGGCGGGAATGAACCAAAATATCCTTGCTTGGCGGGAGGGTTTGAACTACAAATGGCGCGCCATTCTCGGGTTAAGAACTCTCGTGCCATTTAGTTGTTGAGTTTTTTTCTGGCGAGCTAGAGTGAGCCTGTAATGATACGAGTAACCGGCCTTTGGCCGGGACATTTTTCTACCGAAAAATGTACAAATTAATCTTGAAGGGGAGTCTAGGGCGTGTTTTTTACAGGTTGATGGAAGCCTAGTGAGGAAACTAAGAAACATAAATAAATAAATACAAAATAGACCAACAAATAAGCCTTATCCCCCTACAGTTAGCAATATGGCCAGATAACAGACCGCTACCGTACAGTTGCCTACATAAGCATTGGTCCTCTCCGTGATCTCATATACAGTATAGACATAATTATATTGCACATGACTGAATTGGTCCTCTCCGTGATCTCATATATAGACATAATTATATTGCACATGACTGAATTGGTCCTCTCCGTGATCTCATAAAATTATATAGACATATATTGCACATGACTGAATTGCGAGTGTAGTTTCTTATGCAGTGGTTAACCCCTCTGACTGTTCAATTATTACTTAATATAAACCACACTTGCATTTCATTCATACAATTTGACTTCCATACGTACAATCAAGACGAGGAACAGAACTTATGTGGTCAACTGTACTTAGCGGTCTTTATCTGGCCATATTGCTAGCTTAAGGCTTATTTTTGTATTTATTTTGTATTTACTTATTATTTATTTTTGCTTAGTTTCCTCGCTAGGCCTCCATTAACCTGTACAAAAAAAACCTAGACCCCCTTTAAAGATAAATGTGTAAATTTTTTGGTAGACAAAATATCCCGGCCAAAGGCCGGTTACTCTTAAATTTACAGGTTCGCTGTCGCTGGCCAGGAAATTTGTTTTTGTCTTGGCCCCTTTCTCCCTCATGTTTAGCCCCATAAGTATTTGATATTTTAAGACGTTCGCCCTATTAGTTTGGGTAGTTTATAAACTTTCGCCCCTGTCAATTTTAAGAATGTTCGTGCCACTTAGGTTTTTCTACAAAAAAAAGTACAAATTTATCGTGAAAGGGGATCAAGGGGTTGTAATTATAAATTTGATGGAGGTTTAGGGAACAAACTAAACATCTTCTCTTGATACATGTGTAGAGTATAGAGCATGTTAGTAGGTGTCAATAATAGGTGATGAGTGTTACCACAGGGTACGGTATACGACGAACCATGACAATAACATTACACTAGATAATGACACATATCAGTCCGTGTCATTCATCTACTTACTACAAGGTGTTTAGGATCTTTGGGCCCACTTTAGCATTCGTCCCGTCTGCCCCACACTCTTCTTCTCTATGTATTCAATTTATTCAAGGAGGTTAAAGTCGCACATAAATGACCGATATACGGACAAGGCTACCGTGGCTTAACATGTGAGAACCACCAAACCATTGTTGCTCCTCCATCAAACACAGTAGTTATCAGCCACCACCCAACCCTATTATCGCCTTTAAATTCAAGCTATCTGTCAATATCAAGTATAAATATACAAACAGTATGTATTTTTACATGATATTGACAGATTACTTGAATTTAAGGCGATAATTGGGTTGGGTGGTGGCTGATAACTACCGTGTTTGATGGAGGAGCAATAATGGTTTAGTGGTTCTCACATGTAAGCCACGGTAGCCTTGTCCGCTTCTCAGTCATTAATGTGAGACTTTAGCCTCATGACACAGGGACAAGTGGCTTATTCCTACACTTTTGGTAATGCACTATATTGACAAAAATTAAAGGACGGTGTGAAAAAAGCTGTATTAATAAGTTATTCCCGAAAAACGATGCCACACGGCCTCTGAAACCCATAGTAAATAGCACGAAAGGTCTTAATATTGACAGAAAAATAAACAAAAAGTTTCAAAATCGACAAACTAATGAGGTGAACGTCTTAAAATCTCATATCAAATGGGGCTAATGATGAGGGAGAAGGGGTCCATAAAAACCTACAACCAATATCTCCTCTTTATCATTCGTGCCGTCCGCCCCCCACTCTTCATCTCTCTCTTGGAACCTGTAATCTTCTCCATCTAAACTCTCCCGCTCACGTTCACTCCCACTTGCCAACTTCACACCTCTTTTATCACTAAACCTTTCTCTAAGATTATTTGTTCAGGATTTTGATAGTGTATACTTTTTATTTTCCTCCGTTGTTACTTTTGTTCTCATCTTTATTACTATTTATTACTATGTTTTATTTGATTTGCTGGTTTATCTTCATTCACGATTTTCTCTTCAACTTCACACCTCTTAGATTTAATTTGCCTTGTTCTTGTTATCTGGTTTTGTTATCTTTATTCAACATCTGTATTTGTTATTTCAGTCCATGCTGTTCTGACTTTTAAATATTCATACCTAAGTTACCAGCTATGTATTCTTATATGCTTGCTGGTTTATTGTTGCGTCTTCATACGTTCCTTTTTCGTAAGCTAAACGTACTCCTCTTTCACCGTAGTTGATATTACTTCTGTGGTTTTACACATGTTTTGATATTTTCATGCTATTATTGTTATTACCGGTATATTTATTATATTTATTATTATTATTATTAGGGGTTCGTCCCCTACGGGGAACCCCTATTGTAATCATTAAACCCGGTTTTTCATCCAAATTCTTCTTACGCGCCGGTTTCGACGCAATAACTCCAGAACCGCTTTTTGGATCGGGATCAAACTTTCACAAGAGGTGCGTTTTTGTGTTGGGCAACTTTTGATATGCTAAACATCCGGCATGGCAGCCAAACAGGTCCGTGGCAGCCGATTTCCCGAAAAACTTGACGCCTAAATACCGTCTCTCCCACTCATAGGAAACGACTGGGCTTTGGCATACGGACTCCCCTACTAATGCTCCGCAAATGTTATAGAGAAGGTTTTGCTTTTGCATGTGGGGGTTTTTCCGGCAATCTTGAAAAAACCTCGAATTCCACTTAAAATTCAACATCTTTAAAACTACGCCGATGATCAAAGCCATGCTTGCGTAGTTGGGTGAGGCTCGCGATTCCGAGCGTTTTGATAACAAAAGAATATAAATGGGTGGAATAGTTTGGCCGCAGCATTGAAAACTGTCTATTCTTAAATGACTTTAAAACCGCATTCGCTACCCACACAAAGTTTACCGTCTACAGTCTATAGGCTTCCACGCATCCCCCAGTTTTGCTTAATTACATAATCTCTTTAATATTCAGATCTATTATTTTTTTGGTATTTAACTCTCTCAAAACAGTTTGAGTCCCTACGAATTCCAGCAATTATTTAGCCAACCTACCTATACATACCTACCCTACCAAATAATAATGATAATTCAAATTTATTAAAAATGCCTTGTTTAATAACAATGATATGGACCTTTAAAGTTTTGGCAATTGCCTGTGTGACTTACCCTGCCCTTCCTTCCTACCTCCCTCCTCCCTCATATCTAGAAAATGTATCAACAACCACTCTAGTGAACTTTCAGTATTTAGTTTATTCAGCTTAATACTATTTATCCACATAAAATAGAAACCTATCACGATTTTTGTCTAATACAACCATAGACAGTGCTATTACATATTATTTGAACATGATGTCGAATTTAGCAGTTGCTGTTTACCTTGAACAGTAATGACAGAACCGAAAGCTTCTCTTGCCGTGTAGTACTCAAAGAAAGCAAGGTTACTTAAGCCGGCCCATACCGAACTGTTACCAAGTCAGAGATTCAGAGGTAACTTTCACAATGCATTATAACCCTAGACAGACACCAATATACCACTAAATCATACAAATATCACTACAAAAAAGATAGGAAAATATTATATTAATGTCCTAGGTATTTGAAATTATGCAAATGAGTAAAATGCATTATGATATAATGATAATGGCATTGATTAGTATCTGGCAACAGTGTTGCACTATAATTTTCTGAACGTATGCGAACTTCGGAGTATTTATCCCATTAATATACATCTATCACTATTTAAATTTAATACAACCATACACAGTGCTATTACATATTATTTGAACATAATATAGGATGGTCTTTCCTTTAAACCATTTTCTATATCTATTCACGAAAAATATAGGCCTAGCCTAGGCAGCGCTACCGGTAGGTACGAATTTAGCAGTTCGAATTTTGATTGAGAGTGGGATTAGGCCTAGGCCTAGCCTAGGGCTTAACATGGGATACTGTTTGGGGGTTGGGAATAGGCTCAGGCTGCTTTAGGCCTAATTAGGTAAAAATAGTCAAATCGAGACAATTGCACAGCCAACATAGGCTAGCCTATTTATAGGCTACCTTTCATTACTGCAGTTAAGCACAAACTTATTTTACAATAGAAAATAATGCATGAGGAGGGCTGGGTAGGCCTATTAGTATTTTGTGAAATAACTTAAATAAGGTTAGGCTATAGTATACTTCATTAGGTTATTAGGCCTATGAGAAAACAGGCCTAGGCCTAGCTTAATTTTATTTCACTGCTCACCATATTTTTTGGGTTTTTGCTGTTGAGCTCTGCATATAGGCCTATTCAGGTAGGCTTGGGTTTTAGTAAAATTGCATTAGGCTAGGCTACATATTTTTACTTCTATTGGAAAGCACAGGCCTACACAACAGTACACATGTTAAAGAATTTAGCCTAGCCTCCCACAATTTAGCCTAGACTGAAAGAACAAACAAAAATAGGTTAGGCTAATTGCAGCTAAATAATTTAGCCTAGCCTCCACAATTTAGCCTAGACTGAAAAAACAAACAAAAATAGGCTAATTGCAGTTTTGGTAAGAGTTGTAGTTGTGGGCATACCAAAAGCTTTGTTTATATAGCCTAGTTGCACGCTTGCAGTTAGGCCTACATTCGCTTCTAATTTAACTGCTGGGGTAAACTGTCAAACCGAAGCAATTTTGTGTGGAGACTCGAATGAATATGAGAAGGAATACAAGAAAATTAACTTGGAATAGCATTGTTTTGGCCACTTTATCACTTCCAAAGACATAATTTAAACTATAAACCATAATTTTATCTTTACATATACAATAATAAAGACAAAAAATATTGGACTCGGCTCTCATTTGACACCCTGGTAAAGCCACCCTCAATCCGCCGGCCGGTAACAAAACAATTTACCCAACGCCTGACCGTGGGATACAATAATCGGTTGAGGGGGCTTCATCCCCCTATGACTTATTGTCATCATCATATATATCACCAGCAGGGGCAAATAACCACAGTCAAATTAGACGCGAATGTAACTGCGAGCGTGCGACTATGTAAATAAAGGGGACGATAGAACCGCTAACACAACTCTTAACGCATTTTTTCCTAATGTATCAGATTTTGTTTATATTTATGACTTCAACAGTTGAAAGATGACAATTTTATGGTTTATTTTATACAAAAACCTTTGCTTTGTAACTTAGATACTCATATTTATGCTTATAATTGCAGTACGAGTGGGTTTTTTCTTTTTATATGTAGGCCTAGGCTAAACAAATGTTAGTTTTTGTTTTATAGGCTAAACTAGGCTGAATTTATGCTAATAAATATTAATTGGAGGGAGCAAATCTGTCAAGGAATAGCCTAGATGTGGAAATTTACAGCCAATTTGCTCTAGCCCTTCTTGAGATACAGAGGTTATAGATCGTTGGATACAATATTATGTTGAGGGGGTCAATCACCCCCCATGACATATTGTCATCATCATATATATTGCCAGCAGTGGGCAAATAGCCTAGGCCTAGCCTAACTACAACAAAAATCGCCGTCAAAATAGACGCGAACTTATATTAACTACGGCGATCGACCATTGCCCGTACCGGCCGTCCCCCGGTTATTGTTGAGGTCCTGAGGAACCGTATGACTTTGACGAGCTCTTCCCTCCGCAGTCTCCGCATCCCATGTAAAGTCGTACGGTACCTCTTCCCCTCCACATCCTACATCTGGTCGTCCTACATATGCCTCCTAAGCCTCGCCTCGTCCCGTCACTGAGCATGTGGATGGGCGTCCCTTTCTGGCTTCAAAGATGGATTCCTTCCGACAGCTCCTACTGGATTGTCTGGGGTTGGTTTATAAGGGCACCTCGCTTCAAGACATTGCTCTGGCCCTAGTACCGCGGTTTGTAGGTATCTGGTTCGCCACCTGATGACCTGCTATTGGGTTGTTGCCTTTACAGTGTTACGGTTCTACGAATGACCTAGAGTGAAAGTGACACGGTGGTGAATTTTAACCTTAACTATAAACTAATTTAATTGTGACATAGGATCTCCGCGACTATGGTAGGGCCGGAGCGGGCGATTATTCGCCTGAGGTTGCCCTTTACCCCCAAGACAAGACAAGAAAAAATTCTAGTGCTGGTTTTACTCAGATTTTGTGAGTTTTAATTTAGCCTAGCCTAGGCCTAAGAGTTCAGAAGATTTGCAAAATGCACCCCATACTAGCCTACCCATAGCCTAATAGGCCTAGTGATTCTTTTTTGGCAGACCACCCACAAATTTTCATATAGCCTAGGCCTAGGCTAGCCTAAGTTCTGGAATGCATGTTGGAGTTGCCTTCCTATAAACTGCAGGCTAGGCTACTTCCTTTTAATTTAAGTTTGATTCTTTGGAAAAATCTATTAGGCCTAGACCAGGGCAGGAAAGTAACATTTAAAATGACGTGTAAAAAGTCGCCCATAAACGGCGGGCCGCTATGTTATTGTAATTTGGGAGCTTATTTCGTCTGTTGATAGACTTTGTCCTTAATTGGGGATCCTATGAATTAGCACAGATGATGATGACTTACCGTACATCATAATACGTGACGGGCCGACGTAGGGGGGCAGAGCCGCAGAGACCTCCTCAACATATTTTGTGTCCCACAGTAACTTTTAATGGGATGGATGTAGTTACCGGGTGTACGGTCGTCATGTTTACATAGGGCGATCGCCGCGGCTAACTTCGCGTCTAAAAAAAAAATCGGCATATTTCATTTTATTCACTTCCTTTTATATTTAGGCTATAATCTAGCTATGGCACGACAATAACCCTAACCTAGTCTTTCTTAAATATTCTTCTAATCTTCCAGTAGCCTATAGCCTAATTTAGGTCATTTTTAAAGGCACACAATTAAATGGTTGGTATTTTAAACGACACTACTGCAGCCTTATGAGAAACAATTTATTAGAGATAATAGGCAACAATAGATTCGCCATATTTTTCTCCATAGGCTATAGTCCGCATGGAGGATTTTCGTTATCGACAAATTGAAAAAAATCCCACTTCACAGACAAAATAGACAAATACACCAAAAATTGGGGTGTGGGGGCGGCAGCCCCCACTCATAATAGCCTACTATAATAGGTTAGGAAAGGTTGTTAGGTTAGGCTAGGCTAATGTCCTTTCAAAGGGGTATAGGCCTAGTAAACACTAGGATAGCCTATACCTGGTCAAGGGTAAGTCCTGCTGTAGTCAACTTGAATGCTACTTTAAATTGTAATATTAGACTAGGCATAGCCTATAGATAAAATAGCCTAGCCTACTTATTTATTGTAGCCTATAATATAGGCCTAGCCGGGTAGAATGTAGAGTTCGGGCGTACCGCCACCATTGTTTACACTGCGCAGAGCGGCGACGGAAGCTTGCCATCATGTTCCCGTCCATTTTGAATGCTGTTGGATACGATAATATGTTGAGGGGGGCAAACACCCCCCATGACATAGTGTCATCATCATATAATTTGCCAGCAGGGGGAAAATAGGCCTAACCAAAAAAAATCGTGGTCAAAAACTCAAAATAAACGCGAACTTACAGTAACTGCGGCGATCGACCATGTAAACATGACGGCGGCGGCGGTGGTGGACTCTTGCGATCATGTTCCAGTCTATTTTGACTGCCATTGGATACAATAATATGTTGAGGGGAGGGCTTTGCGGCAATTTGTTTGGTTGTTTGCCCCCTACTGGCAATATATATGATGATGACAACACGTCATGGGGGCAAAGCCCCCCCTCAACATATTATTGTATCCAATGGCATTCAAAATAGACGGGAACATTATCGTAAGTGTCCGACGCCGACACCGCCGCCGTCATGTTTACATATGTCGATCACCGTGGTTAAAGGCTGGTTCACACATAGCCGAGTCGGTGCGCGAGTCCAACACGAGTCACACTCGTCGATTATCGCCGTCGCGGGAGGCTGAGTCGGCCGCGAATAGCAATTGCTCCTGAGTCAAGGAGAGTGTAACATGAGTTAACTCGAGTCAATACGAGTCAACACGTGTTTTTGCAAGAGTCTGTACGAGTAACTGAGAGTCAAAACGAGTGTAACACGAAACCAACACGAGTGTCAAAAATTTGAAAAATAATGGCCACATTCCAGGGCACGTAAACAAAGAGTATGGACGAGTCTAACACGAGTCAACGCGATTGTTACACGGATCAACACGATTATTATACGGATCAACACGAAAGACAACGCGTTGACTCTCGTGGAAATCTGTTGCACACGTGTTGACTCGTGTTACATCCGTGTAAACTCGTGTAAACTCTCGTTGATTCGTCCTACATTTTTTAAATAACGGTATTTCAAATGACACTTGCTTTTTCATGTTACACTCGTGTTTTTTTCTCAGTGGATCGTGTTTACTCGTGTTTTCACTCGTGTTTGAATCGTGTAAACTCTGGCATCATGGGGGCACCAAATTTTGGCACTCACATTCGTGCTTTCTACTCTTGTTGATACGTGTTGCATGTGTGTTACATATGTGTTGTTGCGTGTGGACACGTGTTGCTTCGTCAACGTCGAAATGATGACGAAAAGCGACGAATCACCAAAGAGTGTTACACGGGCTTACACGAGTCAACCCGAGTTAACACGAATAACGAAGAGTTATTCAGAGTCAAACACGAGTTAACACGAATGTAGACGAGTCTACACGTATTTAGGCCACACTTGTGGGTACTCGCCACGGGACCCACAAATTTCATGCATGCATGACATTTTTGGACCCCGTGGCGAGTACCCACGAGTGTGTCGAGTAAACAAAGAGTATACACGAGCGTAGCACGAGTCTATACGAGTGTTGAGGAGTATCAACGAGTCATTGCTGAATAGCAAAATTTCATCACTCGTGTTGGACTCGCGCACCGACTCGGCTATGTGTGAACCAGCCTTTAGTTCGCGTCTATTTTGAAGGCGTTTTTTTCGGTTATTTGCCTCCTGCTGGCAATATATATGATGATGACAATATGTCATGGGGGGGTGACCCCCCTCAACCTATTATTGTATCCAAAAGCAGTCAAATAGACGGGAACATGATGGCCAGCATTCGCCGCCGCTCCGCGTAGTGTAAACAAGGCTGGCGGTACACCTGAACTCTACATTCTACCCTACTAATTTTCCAACTAGCATAACCGATGATTATCAATGATCAATCCCAGTCAGAAACGTCCATGCTTCGCTCCCATAAGTCAATGTCGGGATTACCACACTGTCATGCAAGGACTTCTTTACTTCCATGCTGATCACCCTATTTCTTCTTATTGCTTTCAGAGTTCCTACAACGCTCTTCCCCTGTTACACTTTTTCCCACACTTCTTCATCCATAGGCCTACTCACATCTTTACTCAACACACTGCCCAAATACTTAAATGAGCTGGCATTCTTCATAGCCGTTCAACCTCACTTCACACTCTATGGTTGCACCCCTTTCAATGACCATAATATTGCTCTTCCTAGCATTTACCTCCAGATTCCGTTTTTCACACACTGTTCCAAACATATTTACCTGACCCTGCAACTCCCATTCACTATCGCTCATCAGAACTGTGTTGTCAGCAACAGTAGTACCAGTACTGTACTGTTGAGGCAACTTCCACTCGTTTCCTTCCCTTATCAGCGGTACACCAACATCCGCTGCTATTCCTTGTATTTCTTTCATGACTCCATCCATATACTGTACCGGTATATATTGAACAACCATGGGGACATCACACACACCCTTGCTTTAACCCAACATTCAGATTAAAGAACTCGCTCTGTTAATTATCCACACATACTGACACCTTTGCACCCTCATACATGCTCTTCATTGCTTTCAGCAACTTGCCATCTACTCCGTATATTCTCAGTACCGGTACTTTCCACATACCTTCTCTATCAATTCTGTCATAGGCCTTCTCCAACTCCATAAATGCAGCATACAACTTTTGTCGCTTCTCCAGATATTTCTCCACAACATATTTCCAGGCAAAAATCTGAGCTACACATCCTCTTCCCTTCCTAAGATGACTACAGTATGCTAACCGTTTCTCCAGCAATACTGACTGAAAATGCCCAAATATATTGCATGTCCACTTCAGATTTATCTAAAATATGTAAAATTACACCTAATACCACTACAGTAGCACTGAAATCAATAAAACTCACTAACAGGATAAATAAATGGAAGAAATACTCCAAAAGATTAATATGTTAACCCTTTACCAAGCAATACTGACTGAAAATGCCTAAATAGATTGCATGTGCTCTTCAGATTTATACTGTTACGACTGGGGTTCAAATATATCAGGGCTCTTATTCATTGGACTAGTAATGGCATAAATGTTACAACGGAAAGCGCTAGCTCCAACCTCTGATGTATATTCCCAGTGAACAAAGAACACAAATACTCTACAGAGTTCTATATGCAATAATAGGCTATCAAACTCTCAATAAATGTGCGTCTACTCTAGGCTTAATGTTATGTGAAAACAGCCTATTACTACCTATAACCGAAGGTGCTTGGTTATGGTATGCAAAGTAAGGTGGTAAGAGAAGTTACAGCTTACGTTACTTTAATCAAAAAATGTCAGGCACTCCTGCATGAAAGAAAGTGCGCTAAAGTCCTTCAACACTAACAAGGAATCTTCTTTAAATGTTAGATGCTATAAAGATGCTCGTATCGGAAATGGAACCCAAAAAGGCAGGCAGCGGAACAATGCTCGTGCAGGCTATGCAGACAAAAAGGCGGAATATATATATAATGCCGTCGGAGCCAAGAATATCCTAAACACAACAACAATAATAATCGCCACGACAATGCAGTATTCCTATCAACAAAAAGAGCCTAAGTCGTTTGTGTCTCAATACATCAAACTAGGCTGCGAAATGCTTGTGTAATCATAAATGGGTATGCATAAAAAGAGTAATTAGGTTAATATACTTAATGTCTACTATGATTGATAAAGTCTAGCTAGAGTCAATGATACGAGATACTGGTGCGCATGGCATGCTGCATAGCCTAGTGCAAATCTCAAGTCTGTGCGTCAAATATTACGTTATAATGAAGGGTAGCTCTCTTGAGAAACCTTAATACCGAAGTATTAAGCGTTCTCCTGGCGTACCTCAAAGACAAACAATCGAGACTAGAACAGTGCAGAATGGTATAGGCAAAAAACCCTCATTCGTGCATGCTCTACTCTCAATGGCACACAGACTAGAATTTACTCAATCAACTCCAGTTCTCAGGTATGTCGTGCCGCTTTTAACTGAAGCCAGCACTTCAGTTTCCACCCATAGGAAACAATACCTATAATATCAGACTCCTAGTCTAGCATTATCTAATCCAGCAGAACACTAATAACTAAAGGAAGCAGTACTAAACAATATAAATGCCAACCAATGCTTCGTGATCCACTTATCTTAACTAACATACATAGGCTATATCAGACCTTAACACACAATACAACTGGCCAGCATGAAGCTGATTTTGCAGAGTTAACCAGAGGGGGTATAATATTAATAAAAGGTGGTGAAGGATATGGAAAATGAGAGAGATAGGCAGAGGAAAAGATTCTCAGGTACGGAGCGGGGACAGATAGCCAGGGAAAAAAAGATGGGTGTGTTCTAGAAACCAGATCTGAGGGAGAGAGTGGCGAGGAACTGTATATATACTCGCACTAGCTCGAGCCGCGTGGGAAAACAGCGGTTACAAGTCATCTAACCACTAGCAAAGCTTACAGCATGGTAAGGGCCTCTCTCCACCAACCCCGCAGCCAGCGTGACGTCATCGAGCGGGACAAAAAACACTGCGCGCCCCCTCTCACTCTGTTCTACTCCCTCTCTCTCTCCCAGATCCTATCATTACTAGTTAATGATAAAATATATACTTTACAATTAAATATATAAAGCCTTGACATGGGCGAAAACAAAGAGCCTTTCTGGACTGCCCATGACACGAGCTTTCATATGAAATAAAGCACACTCTAATACACAAACTGTAGCCCCATCCACTGCCCTGGCGATCCTAGCGAGTCACTGTAGGACAAGCCATGCGGTTCTAACGGAGTGGTTAACGTCACAATACATACATACGTACATAACATTTTAAGACTGAGTGCTCCACACAGATGTGCAGTTTCAGTCTCTTTTCCTAATGGCGGAATTCCAGGCAACCCTGTTAAGGGATGCTTTACTTGTCAAGTTTTTGGATTTGAGATCGGCACGTATAGTCCGATCCCAGGTCTTACTCGGTCCACCCCTTGGTGCAGCTCCCTCCACAATCTCAGACCTGCATCTTTTCACCCAATTTTGTTCATCCATTCTCTCCACATGTCCATACCATCCCAGTTTACTTGTACGCATCTCCCTGCTAATACTCTTTATACCTAAACGTCTCTTCAGCTCATCATTTGTTATTCTGTTGACATCCTTTATCTGAAATATGTAAAATTACGCCAATTACCAACTACATTACCAAAAAATGTAATAAAGTACACTAACAGGATAAGGAAAATGTAAGAAATAGCCCTAAAGATGAATTTATCTATCTATCTATTGACGGACGCCTTGATCCCCGAATGATTGGCCACGAACGAAACACCCCTATGCACCTCTGTCCCCAGTCAGTCGACGCCCCTCCACCCATCCAGCACCGCTTTCACGCATATACATCTTAACTCCATCCTTCCACCTCTCTCTTGGTTTATTTCTCCCTCTGTCCTTCCACCCACTCTACCCTTCCACCCACTCGAAACCACTGTTTGGACACTAGATCCTCAGTGTTTTGGAGGACAAGCAGCCTAGAAGGGTCACTAGATCTGTTGTTGCTTGATTTCCTTTGTACTCCTTTGTACACCTCAATCGTACACGCTCTTAGTCATTCTCTCGCTTCCCATATGTTCCACATGGCCGAACCATCTCAAGGTGTTCTTTTTCGCACTTTCCAGTACATTCACACCACACCTCTCTCGTACTTCCTCATTCGTCTGTCTATCCCTCCATGTAACTCTGCACACACTTCTCAAGTAACTCATTTCGATCCCTTTCACTCTTGGTTTGCATCTCTCCAACAACGTCCATGCTTCGCTTCCGTAAGTCAGTGTCGGGATTACCACACTGTCATGCAATGACTTCTTCAGTTCCATGCTGACCACCCTATTTCATGTTACTGCTTTCAGCATTCCTACAACCCTCTTCCCCTGTTGCACCCTCTCCCACACTTCTTCATCCATACTCCCATCTTTACTCTGTACACTGCCAAGATATTTAAATGAGCTGACAATCTCCATAGCCTGACCGTTCAACTTCACCTCACACTCTGTGGCTTCACCCCTTTCGAAGACCATAACCTTGCTCTTCCCCGCATTTACCTTCAGATTCCATTTTTCGGATACTGTTCCAAACATATTTACCAGACCCTGCAACTCCCATTCATATCGTCAGCAAACAGCAGTACACAAACATCCACTGCTTTTCCTTGTATTTCTGTTATGACTCCATCCATATACTGTATATATAGAACAACCATCGGGACATCACACACCCTTGCTTTACCAAACATTCAGATCAAAGAACTCTCTCTGTTCATTCTTCACACGTACTGATACCTTTGCACTCTCATACATACCCTTCACTGCTTTCAGCAACTTGCCATCTACTCCATATATTCTCAGTACTTTCCACATACCTTCTCTATCAACTCTGTCATTCCACTCGTTGCCTTCCCTTATTAGTGGTACACCAAGATCCACTGCTCATCCTTGCATTTCTTTTATGCCTCCATCCATATACAGTTCAGTATATATTGAACAACCACGGGGACATCACACACCCTTTCTTTAACCCAAAATTCAGATCAAAGAACTCGCTCTGTTCATTCTCAACACATACTGACACCTTTGCACCCTAATACATGCTTTTCACTGCTTTCAGCAACTTGCTATCTGCTCCGTATATTCCAAGTACTTTCTACATACCGGTACCTTCTCTATCAACTCTGTCATAGGCCTTCTCCAAGTCCATGAAGGCAGCATACAACTTTTGTCCCTTCTCAAGATATTTCTCCACAACATATTTCAGGGCAAAGATCTGAGCTACACATCCTCTTCCCTTCCTATGATGAATACTGTATGTTAACCGTTTCCCCAGCAATACTGACTGAAAATGCCCAAATATATTGCATGTGCGCTTCTGATTTATCTAAAATATGTAAAATTATACCAAATACCAACTACATTAGCACAAAACTCAATCAATCACAGAAACAGGATAAAAACATAGAATAAATACCCCAAAAGATGAATACGTTAACCCTTTCCCCAGCAATACTTACTGAACATGCACAAATAAATTGCATGTGCTCTTCAGATTTAGTTGAAATATGTAAAATTACACCAAATACTAACTACATTAGCACAAAAATCAATCAAGCACTTTAACAGGATAAATAAAATGGAAGAAATAGCCCAAAAATGAATTTATCTATAGCCTACCGGTATATATTGCCGGACACCTTGATCCTCAAAGGGGTGACCATGAACGAAACGCCTGCGTATTTCAAGCTCGCTTGAGTTATCACTCGATCGTCTTTTAGAGCTTTTTGGCCCGGGGTAATTACCACACCATCGCGTCATAAGGAGTTTGAGGGGGTTAAATTGCTAGATACATAGAGGAAGAGGAATGCCAAGTAAAGCTAAACTAAAATATATAAGATATTTTTAACATGAGGTTGCTTATAATAATTTGTACCTCTGCAGTTTCTCCATGGCTAACGAAAAAGGTCACATTCCTAAGAAGCCCCAACCAAAAAGGCCAAGCTTCTGTACAGAAAAAATGCCACACCATTATCCTTATGGTGACCCTATCAAATAATCAAACAAACCACACTTCTTAACCCAATTCCTGCGGGGCCCCTCATATGACGGAGACGATTTTCCGGCTATTTTGTAGCCTGTGAGCCAGGCCAGCTTTTGCAAGCAGCACGGATGGACGTCAGCCGAAGCCTACAGGCCCCGCCACGACACTGAGGTTTGTGTGAGAGAGAGCTCACTTATGTGCAGCGTCACACATAGCGAAAACAGAAAATAATTGGTAATTTTTAGCGATTTCGCCTATCGGATTTGGTTATTTTTTGCAATTTTGCCCTTCGTTTGCAAGATCCTTACAAGAAAACCAGACGTCGTACAGGGATGATTCAAAAGTAATTTGAAAGCTATTACCGTACTTTCACGAATACATAATTGTATTACGCTCTGGCTTTTGCTTATACATGAAAATGAGCAGGGAATGAAGGCAATTTCGGGCAATTATGCCTACTCGTACAGGAGTCCTTGGAGCGGCTTCGGTCGCGCCGGGAATTTCCACACCTCTCACACCACACACACACATCACACAGTTTTTCCTACACCGAGAAATGACTCTCCGGCTGTCATTTCTCGAAGACTTCTTCTAGCCGGAGACATTGAGAGCAACCCAGGACCCACCTACACATACATATGTCCAACTTGCTCAAAACCCATCACTTCGAGTCGCCACACTAAGGGTTCAGTTCTCTGCAATTCATGCAGGAACTGGACCCACTTCACCTGCACAACACTTGCCTCCAAGAAACACTACACGAACACCTGGACCTGTTCCTCATGCCCCTCCCTCTCCCAGTCAAATCCCTCGCCTAAAACCCGTCCACCTCTCCTCCCAACCCACCTAACCCTCCCATATAATCCACTCCCCCCCCTAAAACCGGTCCACCTCTCCTCCCTAACCCACCTAACCTTCCCATACCATCCACATCCTCAACTCAACACACCACACCCCATCCTAATCCATTCCAACCCCCATCTCCTGCTCCCCAATCCCCACCACCACCTCACCCATCCCAACCCCCCGCCCCTCCCTCACCCCCACCCCCTCCCTCACCCCACCCCATCCTCGTGCAGCAGCACCCAACATACATCGTGCACATAACATTAACATTCTCCAATTGAACATAGATGGCATCAACACAAAGAAACACAAACTCTCACACTTCATCAAACAACACAACATACACATTGCCATCTTACAAGAAACAAAACTCCGCACAACACAAAAAACACCTACATTTCATGATTTCACCACCATCAGACAAGACCGGGCTGTCGGCAGACGCGGTGGACTCATCACCCTGGTACACAAAGAAATATCATACATAGTTACCAGTGTACAAACCAAATCCCTCCTCCCCCCAAATGATAACACAACAGAAATACAATCAATTAAAATACGCACTGGCAACAACTCCAACATAACCATCATAAACACATACATCCCCTACAGTACCAAATTAATACAGACCATACTTACAACACATCACAAACACCCCACACATCATCCTGGGTGGTGACTTCAACGCCAAGACGTCGGCCTGGTTTGTCGACAACCCCGACACAGACAGAGGGCTGGTACTACAAAACCAAACTGATATCCTCATCATCCTCATAATAATAATAATAATAATAATAATATTTATTCAGTTAGCAATTTACAGAGTTGGTACCACATAGTATGTTACAAATATGACATGTACCAGCCTTGCATAATTCCAACTAAGGATAGCCCAATAAGGCCGTTAGGCGTATTTCCATTGGGGTCCTTGTGGGATTAGGTTAGCTGGGGAAATGGGGAGGATAAAGAAATAGATACTTTAGAGAAAGTATTTCTAAGGGGTTATTTTAAGATACCTTACATCCTATAGTAAATATCAGTAATCCGTAATCAGTAATAATTTCAGTTTGGTTTGTCTATCTCTTATGTCGTATTTAGTAGTAGACATAAGCTTGGTGCTCCCTTCTCGCAGCTGTCCGGTTCAGGTGTTCCTTCAGGCTACGTCTGAAGGAATACAGTGTTCTCTTTTCACGGACTGACTGGGGTAGGTCGTTCCAGTCTTTGATGGCAGTGAAGAAGAATGTTTGCTTACCCTGTCCTTGGATTCTCGGGACCTTAAAATTAAACATCCTGTTTCTTGTATTATGACCATTCCTCTCATTTGCTTTAACAAAATCATTCTTTAGATACTCTGGAGCTCTGTCATAGAAAATTTTGAAGGCATTAGTGAGCCTGATTTGTTTGGCCCTGTCAGAGACATTGAGCATACCTAGTGACTGAAGTTGTTCCTGGCCAACATGTGATCTGGGTCCTAGATTCAACATGAACCTAACCATTTTATTTTGAGTGACCTGAAGTTTGTGTTGTGCTGATTTAGATGATGCAGAGTACCAGGATGACACAGAATAGTCAAAATAACATTGAACAAGCGCTTGGCAGAGGGTCTTTTTGGTCGCCGCGGACAAGCATCCCACCTGTCTATACAGGTATTTTATACGTGCTCTACACTTACTCAGGATAGATTCCAAAATTGTTTCACCTGACAAACTCGCGTCCAGTTTTAGTCCGAGATAATTAACTTGTGACACTGTTGTTATAGGAATATTATTACAGTTGACCGAGAAGCCCACAATGTCTTTCAGTTTGCGTTTTGTTCCACATAAGATGGCTTCCGTCTTGCCCAGGTGAAGAGATAGTCTATTGTCCACTAGCCATTCACTACAGATTCTAGTTCTTTGGAAAGTGAAGCGGCAATACTTATTGGGTCTTTTCCTGAAACCAGAAGCACGCTGTCGTCTGCATACAGTAATAATTTAAATGAGACGCTCAGTTCCATGTCGTTCACATAACAGAGAAAGAGTAAGGGACCAAGGATGCTTCCCTGCGGGACCCCACAGTTAATTGGCATAGGATTAGATTATCATCAATTTTGACTCTTTGGGTTCTACCACTAAGATAAGATTTAAACCAGTTCACAGACCCTATGCCCATTGCTTGTAGTTTATTACATAGGATCATGGTCTACTGTGTCAAACGCTTTTTGTAGATCAAGAAGAACCATACCGGTGTAGTTACCTTTAGACATTTCTTTAGGAATGTGATCATGAGACAGGAGTCTGTCGAGTACATGCATCTGAAACCTGATTGAAACTTATAGAATAGATCATTTTGTTTGAGGTAGTGTTCAATTTGGGTGTATACCACTCTTTCAAGGATTTTAGATACAATACATAATATGCTAACTGGTCTGTAGTTGCCAACTTCTAGTTTATTTCCTTTCTTGAATAGAGGGGTTACAATAGCTTCCTTCAGTTCAGCAAGTACAGTGTTGGTGTTAATTGACAAGTTGATGATGTGGGTTAGGGGGCCTGCTATACCAATGGCTCCATCTCGTAGAAATTTGGCAAGAATTTTGTCTGGTCCTGTGCTTTTATGTACATTTAGGTTAGACAGCTTGTCAAAAGTGTATTTTGGTGTAACATTTTGCAATCCAAATGTGTTCGGGTGTATGTCTTTATCTCTGTAGAAATTACGAAAGGTGGCCGTTGTTGTTGTGTATTTATTGAGAGGTTAAGGTAGGTTCTGTGCAAGTGTGTTTTCTATGGAAGTGAAGAAGGAGTTGAAGTAGATTGAAATTTGTCATTTATCATGGCAAACCTGATCATTAATGGTGAGAGCAATATTAGTGTTAGACGAATCCCTTGTCTTGTTGCTGTAGCCTGTTGTTTTTAGGTGCCTCCATAGTTTCTTTGGGTTATTCTGATATTCCTCTGCCTTATCATCTCCAGACATCACCTTTTGTTCCCCTGAACTCGCCCCCACAACATCCTGGAGGGTGGTCAGAACCTTAGGCTCTGACCACCTCCCGATCATTATCACCACCAAAACCAGACTCACCCCAGCTAGCCACAAACACACATACACCAATTATAAAAGAGCTAACTGGGAAGCATTCACAAATGAGACAGAACAACACTTCACAACTCTAAACAGTACACCCATCACTAACATCAACAATGCTGTACACATACTCAATAAAACTATCCAAAACGCTGACAAGAAACACATTCCAAGAGGTAACAGAAAAAGACACAACCCCATCTTCACACCAGAAATTCAAAACCTCATCAGACAACGCGACATACTGAAACACTCCCCAGCACCCCACACACAAGACATCACACAACAAATCCAAGCACTCAACACCCAACTAACAAACAAAATACAAGAACAACAAAAACTAAATTGGAATAACTTCCTACAAACACTTGATCACAAAACAAACCCCCAAAAACTCTACAAAACACTAAACAGCATCACACTTTCCAACAGCAACACAACACAATCACATGCTGCAATCACAACAACAGACTCTACTCCTTCATGTAAACAACAAGCAAACACTCTCATCAATCACTTCTCACATGTCAGCCACCTAAAACCTCACAAAGACGACCGACGTGTCATCCAACGTAAGAGACAATTCCCCACAGACCCTGACTATACACCCTTCACCAATCACCAGACAAAGCATATCATCAACAATCTCAAGCACTCACCCGCTTGTGGCCTAGACAACATAAGCAACATACACCTCAGACACCTGGGACCAAAAGGCATACAAGCACTCACTAATATATCAAACTACAGTTATTCACACAACACAATACCAGACATTTGGAAGCATGGTCTCATCACCACATTCCCCAAACCCAACAAAGACCCCACGCTATCCTCCTCGCACCGCCCCATCACACTCCTTTGCTCCCCCTCCAAAGTCATGGAACGCCTAGTATTACAACTAATTACACCCGACCTACCCCTAGCTCCAACACAACATGGCTTTAGGCCGCTGCTCTCCACAAACACTCTTCTCACAGACCTTACACAAAGAGCTTTTGACGGCATCAACTCAGCTAGACCACCACACAGATCACTATTAGCCACACTCGACATTAGTAAAGCCTTCGATGCCATCCCCCGCCACAACCTAACAAACAAAATCTACAAAACAAACATGCACAACAACACAAAAAGGTGGCTGGCCAACTTCCTAGCATGCAGATGTGCACACGTATCTTTCGCTGGTCAGTCATCTAAAATCAGAAACTTTCCAAACGGAGTCCCACAAGGATCCGTCCTATCACCCGCACTCTTCAATCTGTACATTCACGATATAACTACACCCAATACGCCCCAAATAAGCTTGGCCTCCTATGCAGATAACATAACACTCACATGCACACACCATGACCCAAAAAGAGCAACAGATCTCCTTCAACCCTATCTCAACACACTACATGGCTGGTGCACTACAAACAGACTTAATCTAGCCCCAGCCAAATCCACCGCAACCCTGCTCACAAGCTGGACAGGAGAACACGAATACATCCCTCAACTCACCATAAACAACACACCCCTAACACATACACACACACACAAAATCCTAGGAGTAACATATGATACTCATATGACATTCAAACAGCACACCACAAACATTAAAAAGAAACTGACACCCAGACTTAACGCCCTCAGGTCACTTGCTCACACAAAATTGGGACACAACAAAGAAACTACCACCACAGTATATAAACAATACATAAGATCAGTGATGGAATACGCAAGCCCAGCCTGGGCTTCTAACCTAGCTGAAACACATCATAAGACCTTCCAGACTATTCAAAACAAAGCCCTGAAGATCATTACAGGCTGCACAGCTACTGCACCCACAGATCACCTACATCAAGAAACCAAAATCCTCAAAGTCAAAGACCATCTGGACATGAGAGGCACTTAATTCCTGGCAGCAGCCTCCACGAACCAAGACCACCCACTAAACTACATGGCAACACACCCACAGACACCAAGAAATATCAAAACAACACCCAGCACACGGTATCACACACAATTACTGTCCTCTCTCCCTCCCTGCCCACCCCGAACCAACTTCCAGAAGCACATCCATACTCATCTCTCTCGCCGATCCATCCACTCACTCACAGACAACACGCAGCTGCAAGGACGACCTCCCGAAATCCATCCTTCCGAATCCTCCCTTCCTCGCGAGGACAGAGTCCACCTGGCCAGGCTGAGATGCGGACACCATCCAGCTCTCCTGAGCTATCAGAAGAGACTGGATGACTCCGTTGTCGACGCCTGCCTGGGATGTAACACAGCACCCCATACCATTAAACACATCATAGAAGACTGCATTTCACACAACCACTTACGCCAACAACACAATCTACACTCAATGAGAGCTCTGTGGGAAAGCCCGATCATGGCCATGGCCTTCCTCAGGGACTCGGAGCTGTTCGGCCAGGCAGCTTAGGAAACAACAACAACAACAACAACTCGCACAGGATTAATAGCTTTAACCAAAATGGCCACACTCCTTAATGGTCTAAGTGGCCATAGCCAAAATGGCTACACTATATTCCTTCTGTACTTTCTCCATGCCCGATAAGATGCATGATATTTTGATATATGTGGCACAGCCCTTGTATCCAACACAATACCCTGCGTTCAACCCCGCTCGTACCCCGCACAACGTTGCTTGCAACTTTATTTATTATTATTATTATTATTATTAATATTTGTATTATTATACGTATATATTTTTAAAAATTCACTGCTCCTCTAAGGTAGGAATAATTCGACAGTTGTTTGAGTGTTCACGTCTTTATTCAACAAAATCCTGTGGTAACCGTAATCCGCATAGCAATTGATTATCTGTTCGGGTCAAGATGAGTTCAAACTATTAGTTGAATACCTTCGACGGCCCAGTATACAGTAGATTGCACTTCGGAATTGTTACATTTCCATCACTACCTATCTAGACAATCGCTATTCAGAGTTTTGACTCACTTCAACTTCGATCCAAAGGCACATCACTATATTCTCAATGGTTGACAAAATTATACCATAACTATCTCTCTATATGTCCTTTAATCACCCTAACAATATCACAAACACTTGTTCCTTTACATGAGATTAAATCACCTTAATCATATTAGACACGATCAATAAACACATAGGTATTTACATCACCATGACCAATTGACCATACTAGTAAACAATTACTCGATCCGCGTTCTTAAATCTCTTTAGCAATACTGAACACAATTACTAAATCAACAGGTATTTATATCACCTTTTACAATGTCTGAACGCAATGTCCTTTAAGCCACCTTAACAATGTTACAAACTATTATTCAATCAATGACATCCTTAAAACTAGTTGACTAGATATTTACACACAATAAAAAAGCATGCTGTCGACGAGGTGAATATCTAATTAATAAATGTTGTTTCCTTATAACAAAAATAGTATTTCAGAGGTTCGGGCTGAAGCCCTTCTCTATTTCTGCAGCTAGGTCTAACCTATTTCTCAAATACTAAACCCCGAAAAACTGGTCAGGTGAGGTTGTTTATCTCAGTTGCATGGGCTATATCAATGATGTCCCAGTATTACCTTACCTTTTGATACCTTTTGATGTGTTCGCCGCTCTTCTAGCGGCATCAAGGAGCGCGACGCCCCTCGTTATGGGTGGTGATTTGGTGCAGTAGACTGTTTGAAGCGACAGCTCGCTCCCTTGCGAGGATGGGCTCGTCTGGTACTTTTTGCAGTTCGACATCTAGGGCTCTCTTGAAGTTGTCTAACGAGATGTCCCTCATGTCTCTTACTCGCCGTGGGAGTTTGTTGAAGAGACGTGGGCCTCTGTGTGATAACCAGCCCTCTCGCAGAGAGCCCATAGCACCCCTGTTATTCATCCGGGGGATTTCGCATTCCCAGCCTCTCCTATCACTGAATTTCATGACTATCGGAGTATGTAGGTTTGGTACTAAACCCTCTGCGATTTTCCACGTGTATATTATTAAGTAACGTTCTCTTCTACGTTCCAGTGAGTACAGATTCAGTGCTCTTAAACGCTCCCAATAGTGTAGATGTTTTATCAAACTTATATGCGAAGTGAAATTTCTTTGTACACTCTCTACGTCATTTATTTCACCTGCTTTGTATGGGGATGTTAATACGCTACAGTATTCGAGCCGCGGTAGCACTAGAGATTTGAAGAGCGTTATCATAGGCAATTCACCGCGTGTTTTAAAAGTACGCAGAATCCAACCCGTTAGACATTTCGCAGCCGCCACTTTGACCTGGTTATGTACTTTGAAGCCCATATTTTCAGACATTAATACCCCAAGGTCTTTCACACTGTCTTTCCGTTCTATTATGTGGTTAGATTCTGTTAAGTAATTTGTAATTTCTTTAACACCATTTTTATCTCCGTACCGTATTAATTGGAATATTTCCTCATTGAATTGCATGTTGTTTTCCTTGGTCCACTGGAACACTACATTCATGTATTCCTGCAGTCGGCCCGTGTCCTCTTGTGTGTTTACTATCTTGCTTAATTTTGTGTCATCAGCAAAAGACGACACCGTACTGTGTCTGGTGTTGGTATCTATGTCGCAAATTAGTATGAGGAACAGAAGGGGCGCTAGCACTGTTCCTTGGGGCACTGAGCTTTTGACATCCGAATGCTCAGAAGTGACTTGGTTTACTGCTACCGATTGTTTTCGGTTTACGAGGAAATTGTATATCCACCGTCCGATTTTCCCAGTTATACCTTTTGCTTTCAGTTTGTGGGCTATTATACCATGGTCACATTTATCAAATGCCTTAGCAAAATCGGTGTAAATGACATCCACGTTTTTCTTTTCTTCTAGCGCTTTAAGAATGTTGTCATAGTGTTCCAAAAGTTGTGAGAGACATGATCTTCCCGCTCTGAACCCATGTTGACCGGTGTTGTGTATTTCATTTGTCTCCATGAATGTTGAAATTTTGCTTCGCAGGACTCGCTCGAAAACTTTAATGATGTGAGAGGTTAGAGCTACCGGGCAGTAGTATTTTGGTAGTGCTTTACTCCCTCCTTTATGAATTGGGCAATTATTGCGTTTTTCAAGCTATCTGGTATGTCACCAGTGTCTAGACTCCTTCTCCACATTATAGCCAGGGGTTTTGAGAGGTTTTCCTTACATTTTTTCATTAGGATCGAATTCCATGAGTCCGGGCCTGGTGCCGAGTGGGATGGCATGTTGGAAATGGCCTCTTCTATGTGTTTTGAACCGAAATCAATATCCAGCATCTGAGGGGTTTCCGTGGGGGAGGTTTCCATGACAAATATATTTTGGTCTCTGATGACTTTTGTTTCATCAGGCTCACTGAATGCCATTTCATACTGCCTGCTTAAGAGTTCGCTCATTTCCTTTTTGTCCCCTGTGAAAGAGCCGTCCCCTTTGCTCAGTGGGCCGATGTTTGATGTTGTTTTAGCCTTTTGTTTGGCGTATGAAAAGAAGTATTTGGAATTTTCCTTTATACCTGCAATAGCTTTCCTCTCCTCTTCCATATGTTGTAGTTCATATGATATTCTTAGCCTTCGTTCAATTTCCACAATTTCTCTATCTATTTCGACCTTTTGCCTATCCTGTAGATTTTGATGTGTGCGTCTTTGTGTGAGTAATTTTCTTCTTCTGTACAGCCTCCTCCTTTCCCGATCTTGTTTGCTTCTTCGTTTTGTTTGTCTTGCAGGTATATGGTGGCTACAGATTTGGGTCATGGTTTCTGTTATTAAGACTAGACATTCCATTAAATTTTCCCAGTCTATTTCCTCCATTTCTTGATTTACCTCTTCCCACCTAATGTTTTGTTATTGAAGTTAAATTTACTGAAGGGGCCGGTTTTTGTTCTCGATTCTGAGGTTGTCTGTACACTTTCTAAGGTTGTTTTGATCTCAATTAATTTATGATCTGAGTATGTTGTGTCCGATATGTTAATGCTGTGTACTAGAGAGTCGTTGTTAGTGAAGACCAGGTCTAAGATATTGTTTTCCCGTGTGGGTTCAGCAATATGTTGGGTAAGACTAAAGTTCAAAGACAAAGTTCAAAAAGCTCTCTCGTATTAGTATTTGCTTCTCCGGTGTTATTTGCCACTAACTGGTTTTCTAGTTGTCTCCATTTAATGTTTGGTAGGTTAAAGTCTCCTAGCCATATAATATTTGGTGTTGGGTTCCCCAGGGTTTCCACTTCTGATTTTATTTTGTTGAGCTGGGTTTTGAATTCTTCTCGGGATGAGTCTGGAGGCCTGTATGTAACAATAACTGCTAAATTTAGGGATTCTATTTTAACTCCAAGTATTTCCACCACTTCATTACTGTTATTTAGGAATTCAGTACATATCAGTGAGTCATGTATGTACAAGGCTACACCTCCATGTGATCTATGCGTTCTGTCCGCCCTATGTAGGTTGTAACCAGGAATCCATACCTCACTATCTTCCTGATCTTTAATGTGAGTTTCTGTGAGAGCCGCAAATATAGCGTTTCCTTCTTCTAGCAGGCCCCTAATAAATGGTACTTTGTTCGTGGTTCTATTTTTTAGGTCTTGGATATTTGCAAACAAGATTGGGGAGGGATTGTTTGGAGTACTATGTGTACCTAATAGTCTTCGGGATGTATTGGCCACTCTTGGGAGGCCAGGAGGTGCTCGAGGTGTTCTATGTGCTCTTCCATCTCCCTCAGTCTCTTCATCTTCATCTGCCCTTTCCCTCCTTGCCTTTTTCCTCTGTCTCGTCCTCGCATAGCTAGAGAGTTTTTTGGGCTACCATTCGTGTTAGGTCTAGCATATCTCCAAGTCCCTTTAATATGAAAAGCTGGGCATTTCATATTGTAGCAGGTCTTGTTCTCAAGTGATGTCTTGCAAAGGGATGGGTGGTGGTATTTGCAGGTTTCACCAAATCTACATTTTCCATGACTGGTTATGTTGTTGCAAATTTTGGGATGAGCAAATCTACATGAATTCCCATTATATTCGCCCTTTTGACCAAAGTAGCACCTTCTTTCCCGCTTTATCCCGAAGAACTCCCACTTAATATTAAACATATCTTTACTTAAAATCCTATAAGAATATGTACTATTGCTAGCTAACTGGCTGAGTGCCTTTACTAACAATAACAGTTATATCTCTCAACACCTCATCTTTTTATTTCATCATTTGTCTAATCAGTTTATCTTTGGTTGTTTTATAAGAACACATAGATTTTATTGTTGGAAGACATAGGCTCAGTCTAGAATTTAATTCTTTGATAAGTCTGTTCGGGCCCGTAAAGATCCTTTAAAAATATTCTGGAGGCTCTCTTGGCTCTGCTTCACCACTTCAAAGCAGGCCAATACAGCAGGTCCCTCATCTCGGTACCATCTACCACCAGGTAACACTCTTGAATTGCTTGCCTATTGTGTGAAGGTTAGCGATGTGTCAGCAGGTCTGGAAGCTCTATTGTTTCTGCTTCACCACTTCAAAGCTGGCCAATACATCAGGTCCCTCTTCTCGGTACCATCTACCACCAGGTAACACTCTTGAATTGCTTAGCTTATTGTGTGAAGGTTAGCGATGTGTCAGCAGGTCTGGAAGCTCTCTTGTTTCTGCTTTACCACTTCAAAGCAGGCCAATACATCAGGTCCATCTTCTCGGTATCATCTACCACCAGTTGACACTCTTGAATCGCTTGGCTTATTGTGTGAAGACTAGCGATGTGTCTGTAGGTATCAGGATATTGTAAGTGTATCTGTGCCAAGGGTGGGCGGTTTACTGGATCCCGGTTCGTCTTGTATTCAGTAGAGCTCGGTTGCTGGAGTTCAGGAACAGGCATATTTATCTCCCCACAGGTGCCAAGGTGAGCAAGGGGGGTGTGTCTGCTTAGAGTGTGCCAATGTGTTCTGGGCAGGTGCCCGCGGCTGTCTGACTGCTGTCCGGCCGCCCCGCTCACCCCCTTTATACCCTCCCTCACGCAATGGGGCCCTGTGATTGGCCGAGAGACGCGCTAGGCTATACTAGCCCGCTCGCTTTAAATTTCAGCATTCCTCACCTGCTGAATTACTTCGTCTTCGTAATATTTACCTCGAAGCTTATCAGAGATGTTCTTTAGTGGCTGACAGGGGTAAGATGATGGCACCATTGTAATAAAACATTTGAGACCAGGATCAAATATACGGGTGTGAACTGAGAGTGAGTTATGAGGCGAACGTTTAAAGGGGGATACGATCACGAGGTGATTGTTGTGCTGCGTCATAGGAGGCTGGTGATTGGTCGAGCGTGGGGGAGTGTCAAGGTGTTCCTGTGACAAGATTTAAAGGGTAAACCTTGCTTATACACCTGAGCTAATCCCGTCTCCTGATTGGCGGACGGGATTACTCCTTCAATTACTATTAATAGTAAAAATGATATTATTAATCTATCTATCTATTGCCTGATGCCGTGATCCCCGAAGGGGTTGCCACGAAACGAACCGCCCCCATGCACCTCTGTCCCCAGTCAGTCGACGCCTCTCCCCCAACCAGCACCGCCTTCGTTCATGTACTTCCTCACTCCATCCTTCCACCTCTCATTCGGTCTACTTCTCCCTCTCTGTCCCTCCATCTCGCTCTCGTACACCCTCTTAGTCATTCTCTCGCTTTCCATACGTTCCATATGGCCGAACCATCTCAAGTTGTTCCTTTTCACACTTTCCAGCACATCTAACTCTCCAAGTCCATAAAGGCAACATACACCTTTTGTTTCTTCTCCAGATACTTCTTCACAACACAATTCAGGGTAAAAATCTGATCTACACATCCTCTGCCCTTCCTAAAACCTCCCTGCTCGTCGCCTATCCATTTCTCCGTTCTCACTCTCTCTCAATCACTACCCTACTGTATACCTTCCCTACTGCGCTTAGAAGACATATTCCTCGGTGGTTACCACACACTCCTCTTTCCCCTTTGCCCTTATATAGGGGGACTATTATGCCAGTCTTCCAGTCATCGGGTGCACTCCCCTTCTCCCATGCTAGTTTGCACATTTTCCATACCCATTCTATCACTATCTCACCACCATACCTCAACATTTCCCCGCACACTCCATCTGTTCCTGGTGCTTTCCCCAACTTCACTCTTTTCATGGCTTCCCACACTTCTGACCTCCTGATCCCCACCTCCTCCTCCACTACTTCTCTTCTTCTCCCTCCCATACCATATTCAGCTATGTTTGCTGGCTCTTCATTCCTTACATTTAGCAACTCACTGAAGTACTCCCTCCATCTTTCGACTCTCTCTTGCTTCTCGGCTAGCATTCTCCCATTCTTATCTTTCACACCCTTACTGTTTCCCTTGCTACCTTCCCTAACTTTCTTGACTTCTTTCTAGAACAGTTTCTTACTCTCCCTCCATTTTACACTCAGATTCCTTCCAAATTCCTCATCTACTCTTCTCTTACTTTCCTTCACTACTCTCTTCACCACCCTCTTACTCTCCACGTACCTCGCTCGTTTCTGTCTCTCGGAATCTTCATTCCCTCTACTACGCAACCACTCTCTATATGCTTTCTTCTTTTCTTCCACAGCTATTCTTACCTCTTCTGTCCACCATGCTGTACCTTTCACTCCCCTCCCTCTTCTCCTCACTCCACACACCTCCTCACATGCTGCACAGATCTCATCCTTAAACACCTTGCTCATCTCCTCCACTTCCTCCATAACTTCCAGGTCGAACCCACCTAGTCGTCTTTCCACTGCTCTCCTGTACTCCTCCCTGACTTCCTTGTCTTGCAACCTCTCCACCCTCCTCACCATTCCACCCTCCTCTCGCCTCCCTCCAGCTCTCCTCACCCACTTCTTTTGCATCCTAACCTTAGCTACCACTACATAATGATCAGACAGACCCCCTCCAATACCCCTATACATCCTAGCATCCATCACAGATTTCTTCATTCGTTCATCCACACATACATAATCAATCAATGACTTTCGTTCCACCACTGTCTTATCCTTCATCGTCAACATCCGTTTCCACGTGTACCTGTGGATCATTCTGTGTCGGAAGAAGGTGTTGGCTATCCACAGCCTCCTCCCCACACATACGTCCACAAGTGCACTACCATTCCCATTCACCTCTGATGGTACCCCCCACCCTCCCACGACTCCCTCAACTTTCCTATCACCCACCTTACCATTCATATCCCCAATCAGAAATATTCTCTCGTTCTTGTCAAACTTCTCCAGGCACGCCTCCAGATTCATCCAGAACTCCTCTTTCTTTCTTTCAAGTATATCCTCTGTCGGGGCATACACGCATACAATCACCCACGTTTGTATTCCTACTTTCATTCTCACCCCCACAATCCTTGAACCCACAGACCCATACTCTCTTACACATTCCTTCCATTTGCTACTTACAAACAAACACGCACCTTCTCTCGCTGTTCCTTCACTCACTCCAGCACACACACCCATTCCACACTCCCACTCTCTCACATCTGAACCTTTCCATTTGGTCTCTGTCATTCGACATACATCCAGCCTGGCACTAACACTTCCAGAACCTCTCTCTCTTTTGTGCCATCATTCATGCCACTAACATTCCACGTAGCCATTCTCAGAATGTCCGAAGGTATGTCCTTAGTCGGTCGTGGTTCATCAACGTAGATTCCGTCCGCATCCGAGGCTGTTCGTTCGTTTATTTTTGCTTAGATATTTTTTCCGTGTGGGGGTCGCAATCCCACTGACCCAACCTCTTTAGATACCTTTAGATACCTTTAGATGTGTTCGCCGCTCTTCTAGCGGCACCAAGGAGCGCGATGCCCCTCGTTATGGGTGGTGATTTGGTGCAGTAGACTGTTTGAAGCGACAGCTCGCTCCCTTGCGAGGATGGGCTCGTCTGGCACTTTTTGCAGTTCGACATCTAGGGCTCTCTTGAAGTTGTCTAACGAGATGTCCCTCATGTCTCTTACTCGCCGTGGGAGTTTGTTGAAGAGACATGGGCCTCTGTGTGATAACCAGCCCTCTCGCAGAGAGCCCATAGTCGCCTCTTACGACACGCAGAAGGCACGTGAGGCATATTCTATTCCCTAACCCCCAGGGGGGGGGGTTATTAATACTATTATTATTATTTTGAGTATAATTATTGATATTATTATCTATAATAATAAAGGTCAATGTCTGTCTGTCTGTCTGTCTGTCAGTTACCCGACCTACCCGACCTTTGTTACTAAACTCCTCCCACAGTTTTGGTGCCAGGTGGGAGTGTGGGGCACCGTTGGAAAGCCCAAGCTATGGAGATGGTTTTAGGCGAGTTTAGTGGAAATCAGAGACACTTTTGTTTAATAACATTTTCGGCAGAACTTATGTAGTATACGGGAGCGAAATAATGCGAAAAAAATGGCCGTTTGGGGCAGAAGGAGGCCTCTGATCGAAAAGGTGTATGGAACAAAATTTGTTCGCAGCCCTCCGAAATGGGTGTACGGATGAGGTTAGATCCAAAATCGGAGGTCATTTAGCGGCCGAAATCGAGGTCGCCGTTTAATGAGGCACAGGGAGGTCGAGGCCGGTGATTATGGTAGTAGTAGTATTGTGATGATTGTGGTAGTAGTGATTGATGATGGTGATATGGTAGTACTGTAGTAGTGATGGTGATTATGGTGATTACCCAGGCAACGCCGGGTACCCCTGCTAGTTATTATATATATATATATTACTATAATAATATAATAGGGTACAGATACAATGGTGAAATATTAAACTCGCACAAAACACACTAAAGTAATTGAAGCAACAGCAACTAAGAAAAATGGAAAAGGTGATGTTAGAGTACTGTTTTTATCGTGTAATACGATAGATAGCCAATATATGCTAACATTCATCTCTATGACACATCTAGTTAGGCAGCTGGTTAACGATCGTTTCTATGTTTAAGGCATAGGAATTAAGATCGTGATAGTAAGAGTGTAAGTTGTAAGTTAAGAATATAAAAGGCCTAATATGCTATTATGTAATATTAATATGGTCTTATACAGTATATATGACTATTATCATATGTATTAAATGATCGTATTAGCAACTAAGATGCAGTACGATAATTTTCCAGGCTCGCGGTAGCCAGGCAGCAAGACAGGGTTCCGAGGGACCCCAGAGCACTCATAGACTTTACCCAGTCAACATATTTGTCCATTTTCGTTAATTGTGCTATAGTGCCTATATATAGATCCAGTAAATGGCCAAAACTCCTTACACATCATCATCATCTTAGACGCTCTCACCAACGTCATGACTGACAGAGAAGCACTGTTTTCTCATACTCATGATCATTTAACATAATTATTTTGGTTTACTTCCTCTGAGTGTGCTATAGTGCCACTCGCTACACGCCACCCGCCATCTTTACCGGCCTATTACCAGCCTCATTGTTCTGTTTTGGATATTGGTAAGGTGAATCACGGTATTTGATAAACCTAATTATTATTATTCAAATATACTGTATCTTTATATAAGAAACCTTTAGATTCAATTTAGATTCAATTTAGATTCAATTCAGTTTGATGTAGATTTGATTTTGATTTGATTTAGACTTAATTTATATATTGACTTCACTGAACATTCCATAACAGTTGACACCTTTCATATTTGTCTACTACATATTTGACTCTACTCTTAGTTATGATTTATGTGTGTTTACTTAGTTGTGTGCGTGTACTCTATCAGACTCACGTGCATTTATGAAATATACTTTATTATAATATTATAATATATATATATATATATATATATATATATATATATATATATATATATATATATATATACAGTATATATATACAGTATTTATATATATATATATATTTATATATATATATATATATATATCGGAGAGAGGAGTGTTCCTTGGGAACCGTATCTTCAGCAGGAACAGAAGAACAAAGTACGCTACGAGCAGTTCCATACTTATTACCAAACGTTTCGACATCACACTGGTGTCATCTTCAGTGGTCTACAAATCAAAAGATAATATTACAAATATGAAAGCTTAAAAGCTTATTGAAAATAATTAAAACATAACAAAAACAAAAACAAAATATATATATGGGGCAGAATGATAGGGTTAATACAAAGGAGGGGTAATTTAAACAAAGTTAAGCGGGTGCGATGATACCGTAGAGTTAAGGGAGGGTTTTAATTTTGAAATATAGAGGGATTCTAAAACTCTAATATCAACACGTTGACAGGAATCCAAAATATAAAAATGATCCTGTTTCACACCAAAACCACAAGATATAGCGTGTTCCCGTACAGCTGAGTAAGAAGGCGACTTGAAAGGCAGACCTGTTCTACTAGACTGACCTATGTGCTCGTCAATTCGTGTTTTGAAATCTCGGTATGAGCTTCCAATATACCCTGCCTGGCAGCTAGGGCAAGCGAACTTGTAAATAATTGACGAACGAAGGTCAGTGGGTAGTCGATCTTTAAACTTAAAAAAATAACCAATTTTAAATGTATTCTTATGAATGAAGCTGAAAGTAATTTGCGGGTAAAATTTGAGCAAATATCTTCTTAAATTATTTTCTATTTTACTCGAGACTTCGCCTAGGTAAGGAATGACTAAAAATATCTCCTCCTTTCTAACTGTCGGAATACTATGTTTTGGTTGGTAAATTCTACACAAATAATTATTTACAATTTTATAAAAGATGTTAATTTTAATCCTATCTCCTATTCTCTTTCTAATTTTTATAAATGATCTCCTTAACTGTACCTTAATTCCCATCCATTCATACGCAGACGACTCACCCTTACAATACTCCATTAGTTTTTCAGAACGCCCCAGCCAGCAATCCCTCAACGACAAACATAATGAAGCCATAGAACTCTTAAATTCTGATCTAAATACTATTTCCAATTGGGGCAGAGAAAACCTTGTTAACTTTAATGCTTCCAAAACCCAATTTCTCCATCTATCTACCCGTCAGGATCTCCCAGCGGACTATCCCTTATTCTTCAACAATACAAAAATCAACCCTTCATCTTCTCTCAATATTCTTGGTGTCTTTTTCTTCAGCTCTCATTTGGAAGGACCATATTACCAGTCTTGCTAAGGCAGCCTCCCAGAAGCTGGGTGTGCTCAACCGCCTTAGGGGGTTCTTTTCCCCTGCACAGCTTCTTGCTCTGTACAGGGGCATAGTGCGCCCTTGTATTGAGTATTGTTCACATGTGTGGGGAGGTTCCTCTCACACCGCTCTCCTAGACAAAGTTGAAAGGAAGGACTTTCGTATCATTAACTCCCGTCCACTCACCAACTCTCTGCAATCTCTCTCTCTCCGCCGCAATGTTGCATCTCTCTCGCTATTCTATCGCTACTATAATAATCAGTGTTCCTCAGAGCTATCCCAGTGCATACCACCTCCTTTACGTAGGGCACGTGGTACCCGTCTTGCAACTCAATCCCACCCCTACTCTGTGCAACTCTCCAACCCAAGAGTGAAATGTTACTCTCAAACTTTCTTCTACTCAACATCTGAGCTCTGGAACTCTCTCCCAGAATCGGTCTTTCCCTCTTCCTATGACTTAAATTGCTTCAAACTCCGTGTGTCCAGGCATTTTGGCTCGAACGTCCCTTGATTTTGGCCCTGTCACTCTTTCAACTATGGGGGAGGCACTCGCTATAGGCAGTTATGCCTTTTGCCTCCCTCAATCACATAGAAAAAAAAAAAAAAAAAAAAATTTATTACCTAACGTTTCGACATCACACTGGTGTCATCTTCAGTGGTCTACAAATCAAACGATAATATTACAAATATGAAAGCTTAAAAGCTTATTGAAAATAATTAGAACATAACAAAAAAATATATATATATATATATATATATATGGGGCAGACTGATAGGGTTAATACAAAGGAGGGGTAATTTAAACAAAGTTAAGCGGGTGCGATGATACCGTAGAGTTAAGGGAGGGTTTTAATTTTATATTTAATTTTAATTTGAGGAACACCGGAACACCTGAGGAACACCGGAGTTTATAGGGTGAGGAAGTGAACAATGGCCGTCCACAACCGCAGCTATGGAACGGCCGGAAAGGAAATTAGAAACAAAGGCACAGATGGAGGGATAGAAACCGAAGGAGGGTAGTTTAGAAATTAAAGATTTATGCCAGACTCTATTGAAGGCTTTCGATATGTCTAGTGCAATAGAAAAAGTCTCACCGAAGTCCCGAAAGGAGGATGACCAAGAGTTAGTAAGATATGAAAGAAGATCACCAGTAGAGCGACCCTTAAGGAAGCCATACTGGCGATCTGAGAGCAGATTATGAGAAGAGAAATGCTTAAGAAATTTGGAAGCAAGAATAGTTTCAAAAACTTTAGAAAGACAAGAGATAAGAGCAATTGGACGATAGTTGGAGGGTTGGAGAGCGGTCACCCTTCTTTGGGACAGGTTGAATGTGAGCAAACTTCCAGCATGAAGGAAAGACGTTAGAGGATAGACAGAGACGAAAGAGTTTGCCTAGGCAGGGAGTCAGCACGGAAGCACAGTTTTTGAGAACAACAGGAGGAACACCGTCCGGACCGTACGCCTTATTAGTGTTATGCCCAGAGAGGGTAGAAAGTACATCTTTAGAAGAGATTAGGATATTAGGCATAAGTAAGAGAGAGGAGGGCGGAGAGGGAGGAATAGCACCGGAATCATCCAAGGTGGAGTTTCTAGCAAAAGTTTGAGCGAAGAGTTTAGCTTTGTCAGAGGAAGAAGTGATGGTTGTGCCATCAGAGTGGGAAAGGAGAGGGAAAGACGAGGAAGAGAAATTGTTGGAGAGGTTTTTGGCTAGATGCCAGAAAGCTTGGGAAGAGCTAGAGTTGGATAGTTCAGTGCATTTATTATTGATGAAAGAGTGTTTGGCAAGTCGAAGAACAGATTTGGCTTGATTCCGGGCAGAAACATATGAAGAATGAGAGTCTTGAGTTTTAAGGCGTCGGTACCGTTTGAATGCTTCCTCCTTATTGCGGACAGCAGTAGAACAGGCGTGAGTAAACCAAGATTTTTTAGCATTAGACTGAGAGAAAGAGAATGGAATGTATGCTTCCATGCCCGATAGGATTACCTCGGTAATGCGTTCAGCACTCTCCGAGGGTCCTCGGCCATGGAAGCAGAAATCATTCCATGGGAAATCAAAGAAGTACTGTCGAAGAGCCTCCCAGTCGGCAGCGCCAAATGCCACAAGCGCCGCCGGCTAGGAGGATCGGGTGGCTGTACTGGAGAGATAGGACAGGTGACAGAGATAAGTTTATGGTCGGAGGAGCCCAAAGGAGAGAAAAGATCGACAGTATAAGAAGAAGGGTTAGAAGTTAGAAACAGGTCAAGAATGTTGGGCCGATCTCCGATGCGATCCGGGATACGGGTGGGTTGCTGAACTAACTGCTCTAGGTCATTTAGGATAGAAAAGACGTAGGCTTGTTCACCAGGTGTATCAGTAGTGTAAGAGGAGAGCCATTGGCGGTGGTGAACGTTGAAATCTCCAAAGATGGAGATTTCTGAGAAAGGAGAAATGGATAGAATGTGTTCCACTGTAGAGTTTAGATAGTCAAAGAATTTGGGAAAGTTGGTAGAGTTAGGGGAAAGATAGACAGCACAGAAATATTTAGTAAGAGAATGACAGGAAAGTTTGAGCCATAAAGTTGAGAATTCAGAGGAGTCGAAATCGGGAACACGAGAGCAAGTGAGTTTGTTGTGCACATATGCACAACATCCGCCTTTGGCTTTGAAACTAGGATAGAGAAAGTAGAAGGATACAGAGAAGGGGTTGCTGGATGTTGCTACAGACACCTGGGTTTCGGTGAGGAAGAGAAGATCAGGTTTGTAGGAGGAGAGATGGTGCTCAACAGAGTGAAAGTTAGAGGAAAGTCCGCGAATGTTGCAGAAATTAATAGAAAGAGTAACAGGCCGAGGTCCAGGTAATTGTGTGGGGTCGTCAGGGGATGGTCGGTCGGGTGAGGGGGCATTTATGGTCCCCCCCCCTGGGGACTCCGAGGCTGGGCTACAATACATCATTTTGTGTTTTTTAAATTTTGGTGTGGAGGAATGAAGTGTGGTGTGCATGTTAGTGTAGTGAAGTGGATAGGAGGAGGAGGTGTTTGTGAGAGCTAGCTGGGTTGCTCTCAGTGTAAATGAGGCACAAAGAAAATCAGTAAGAGAGGCCAAGCAAATGAAACAGGAGTTCCAGCGACTCTTTATCACATGCCTATAACCTCACCTGGGTCTAGCCCTGATCGATTGGTGCCTACAATCTCCCCACTCAATGGAACTGCTCGTAGCGTACTTTGTTCTTCTATTCCTGCTGTATATATATATATATATACAGGATATATATTGTTATTGGAGAAATGTGATGGGCAAAGAGTTACTCGTGTTTTTAATATCCTTTACATGGGGAAGACAATCATGTATATAATGGCTATATATTTGTATTAAGTATATTGTGACTAGCAGCCATGTTACTTTAACTTAAGTTGCACATATCTGTCTTTACCTCTCTGAAAAATATATAAGCTTTCACACTATTAAGAGAGCTGTCCTCAATAATATTAAGTGTATTGTCATCACTGGAAAAAGCATGATTATTTCATTAGTAGTGTATGATATATTACTAATTGATTATACTACCATGTTTTATCAATGGCATACACATTTCCCTATTGTGACGTCTACCAGCGTTGGCAGAATGCGCTCGTAACTCGCTAGCGCACGCCAGGGCAGTGAAATAGGCTATATAGTTATCCGAGAATGTTGTTCTTTCTTTCCTAGTACTCGCATTGTTACAGACAGTCCAGTGGTGGTCTTTGTTTTCGTCTGTGACAATGGGAAGTATTTTATATCATTAGTAGAATATAAGATGCATTGTGTAAAGTTAAGGAGAGAGAACGATGTAGGCAGCGTGGTGGTAATATGTGCGTGCGTAGGTGTGTGCTGCCTCCCTCGCCCGGAGAAGTCTTCCCGCTCGCGCGGGCTTTCCCTCGCCTTTGATTGGCTGGTGGATCCTGGCGCGTCCTAGGGACGCCTTCTTCCTTGTGATGTCTCGGCCCGTGATTGGCCGACCATCGCGCCCTTGCGAGCTCCTGTGTAACTAACCTCCTGAGTCCTGCGTGAGGGTCCCGAGGAGCTACCCTCCTCAGGACAGGCTTGGCGTGCATGCTTCTAACATCCCTTTGCATACTCTCTCCCGATCACCCCCTTTACCACTGTCTCTCTCTCTGACCTTCTTCTTTTCCATTGCTCCTCACCTTTATTCAATTACTTATCCCCTTGGGTTCTGCATACGGTTTCCATAGCCGGCCCATTGTATTGCATGCGCCGTCCTCTGAGATATTTACATGTACTTAGAATAGGTTTGAGGGTTCTTAGTTAGTAGAGGTTAAGAACTCTGTGTGTGTCTCCATTATTGATTTAGTGTTCTGCTATTTTATTTAATGCTAGACTGGGATAAGGTTTCTGTAGTCGTTGTCCCCGATGTGTGTATGGTTTATTTATACCTACATGACTTCGACCGGTCCTGTGGTAGCCTGGGTTGTCTTTTTGTCTGCGTCTTTTTGCGAGTGCAGCATTATGTTGACTGAGGGCTTTGGCCTGTTCCAGTTCCACACTTTGCTGCCTCTTTGCTTGTCTTTTGAGGGTCGCCAGGATAGAACCAGATACTTGTGATCTGGATCTATCAAGAGGGCACCCCAGTCATTAACGTAACTTAAAGGATGCAGTCTTAAGGACATCGCTAGGCTACGAGCCTGTCTTGCTCAACCCCAGTTCCTTACCTAGAGTATCCCAGCTAGACATTATTAATTGAGTAGACACTTGTTAGTATTTAATATAAGCTCTTTGATATGTACGCATTATTATTCACAGCATTTATTAGTCTAGGTTGTTGCTGAGCCGCACTACCATAGCAGACTGTTGCGTTGATGAGGAAGTACTTCTTTTAGTGTCGAGCATTACTACCGATGCGCATTTATAGTATTCTCGTGTCAGTTAACATTATATGTCCTATCTTTTACTGTATTCAGTCTACACGTGTGGTGTCCTGCCTCCTGCCTTTATATAATTTAAGATACGAGCATCTTATGAGCATCAGACTTTCTTCAGAAGTTTCCAGGTCTATGCTGTAGGACTATACTTCACTTTCTTTCAGATAGGAGTGAAGAGTTTATTGTTGTTTAGAGTAACTGTATTGAAGCATCTTTTTATTGTATTAAATCTTGCAGTGATTTAATTGATCTTTCCATAGCTTCCCTTTTATGCATTTTAACGTAACTTGCATCTTGTTTGTTATCAAGATATACAAGTGTGGGTTAGCCTGAAGTAGAGTACATTTATGCCCAGTTAAGGGTACCCCGTTATCGCAGATTAACTCTGGAGGGTATAGGTGTTTTTGTTCGCCGGCATATAAGTTCGAGGGTTTGGATCGAGCGTACCGTTGTTGCATAGGGCCCTATTACTAGTCCAATCATTAAGTGACCTTGTTTTATTCGTAGCCCCGGTCGTAACAAATAGCGACCTTGCCTAGTATCTTATCTTAGTTGCAGGATTGTTGGACATTTGTTTTTTGAGGAATATTTTGGACACGTTGAATTTTTTTTTTGGCAACGTAGTATAGCACTTGAGTTGTCTTCGAGCATTTTTTGAGTGAATAGTGCTACGTGAGAGTTTAGGTACTCCTTTTTTTTATAAACGTTGAGAATTTTCGGTGGACACTATGTCGAACGACGGATCAATGCACAGTGAGGACACAGTACGAGAAGCAGACTCTGAGGTGCAGCAGCTGGGTTTGTTAGAAAGCATTAGAGTAGTAACTAGTGAGGAGGATTCAAGGAAGTTTCTGGAGATACCTATTACTGTTGACCGGGTGTCGGGGATTGATCGGTATGGTCTCCAGTGTTTGGCCATGGTCATGGGGCATGTGGGCACTAGCAGCATGACGAGAGGTGACCTGGTGGCCTGGGTGCTCGGCGGGTTGCGTGGGGCTTCGGGTGGAGCGGGAGCTGAGGCACCTTCGGCCCAGCCCCCATTCCACTCGACTCCTACCATGGCACCCCCTCGGGCTCCGGAGCCGGGTACGTTCCCGCAGGCCGATAGTCACTGGCAGCGTGGTTTTTCACTGGGTGGGTCTCCAATTATTGCATCTCCTCCTCCTCAAGGTTTACCTCCAGATATGATCTTCCAGCTTGAGATGGCCAAGATGGCTAAGCAGCAGCGGGAATATGAGCTTAGGATTCAGGCTGAGGAGAGAAAGGCCATACGTGAGGCTGAGCTTGAGCAACGAAAGCATGAGGCTGAGCAACGAAAGCATGAGGCTGAGCTCGTGCAACGGCAGCGAGAGGCTGAGGCTGAGGAGAGAAAGGCGATGTACCGTGCAGACATAGAGCTTGAGAAGTCTCGGGTGGAGTCGACAGGGCAGCGTCTCGGTTCTGGGAATCGAGGTCTTGAGCAGTCTTTATCGCACCTTATTAAGTTAGTCCCTGCATTTGACGAGTCCAGTGTCACCGAATTTTTCCTGCGTTTTGAGAAGAAGTGCCGGGAGCACCAATGGCCCGAGGTTAAGTGGGCAGCCCTTGTTTCCTCTAGGTTGGTTAGCAAATGACTCAAGGCATATGATGCGTTGCCCTTGGAGTCTTGCATCGATTATGAGGTATTGCAGGAAGCTGTTCTGCGGGCGGACGAGTAACAACCAGAGACATATAGGTTGAAGTTTCAGGGTGTTACGAAGAGTCGTGAGTGCATTTTTCTAGAACATGCCCGGGAACTGTCTGATGCATTGAGAAATTGGCTGAGGTCAGAGAAGGTGACGACGTTCGAGGAGTTTGAGCAATTAGTCCTTCTAGAGCAATTTTTCAAGTGCACAGGCGGCGACCTGACTTTGAACCTCAAAGAGAAACAGCCTAAAACTCTACAAAAGGCAGCTGAGTTGGCTGACCTGAGAATGTCACTGATTCATGGGTGCGGGTCTGCACAACGGACCGATGCAGTTAACAAGGGGCGCAACACTCCACCCCCCCGAGTCAGTGATGCACAATTTAATAACGAGAGTAAGAGCAATGATACCAATTTTTATCACAAACCTAAAACCGTCCCGTTTAAGAAAGGTCAGGGCCCTTTCCCACCTCAGGGGAAGTCCAACGGTGAAGTAGAGTGTTTTAAGTGTCATAACAAGGGGCATTTCGCACGTTCCTGCCCTAGTAACCAACCTACAGCAGTCGTGTCTTTGGCTAGCAACATTGGGGTGTCTCTGAGGTCTTCTGCATTTACCCGGGGTGATATGTCAGATGCGGGGGCACAGCCAGTGAAGAAGTGTCCGGAAGGCTCGAAACCTGTCCGCGATGCTTTTTGCGACAATAGAGGGCGTGGCTGCGTGAGTTGGGCTGGTTGCAAGCATGGGTTGGAGTTGTTGTGTGATACAGGTGCATCCCAGAGTCTGATGAAAAACTTTACAGGCCAACCTATAAACGCGGCACGGGTGGTTGTGGTGCAGGGTATTAATGCTACAAGGTCATACCCGTTGGTTCGAGTAGAACTGGAGGTTGAAGGTGTGACACGAGAGTTGGATGTCGGAATCGTGGAGAAACTGCCAGTAGAGGGCGTCGACCTTCTCGGCAACGACTTTGCGGTACCTGCTTCTGAGGTTCCACCCTTAGTCGGTGCCGAGAGGGCGGCCGACGTGAGTAGGGAGGGGCAGGAGTTGGTCGAGAGGTGTCAATCACAGCAGAGGGCGTGTTTTGACACCCGATCTCGTGCATCTAAGGTGTCACAGCCTATTCCTCAGTCTCTAGACCAGCGGAGGAACGGTCGGAAGGAGAAAGCTAAAGTTGGGAGTAGTTTTGTGAGTTTTGACCCAGTGGCTCTTCTTAGCGACTTAGTACTTGACCCAGAGGTGAGCTCCGGAGTGGCCCCAGAACCTGTCACCCCTACTGACATGGTTGGGCGTGATGGCACTCCGCGACTTAATAGTTCCCAGGTGGAGGAGAGTAGTGGGAACGGGACTATTGAACGCGAGGACGGGGGAACATGTCATATGAACCTGTTAAAGGAGTTTGTGAGGCAACCATCTGAGCAGCCTACTGTCCCTGCGTTGGTCTGCAGCGGCCAAGGTGGAGAAGGAGAGGGGGGCAGTGGGGCACAGGTGGAGGAGAGTTGGGATTGTCATGTCTCGGCAGAGCAGTGGGCGGGTGACACGAGTCTGGTGGCTGTGGAAGCGCTAGAGCACCTGCCTGAGCAGCATTGTGCAGCGCTCCAGCACCAGCTCGGTTCATACCCCACTGGTCGTGCCGAGCACCCGAGCCTCACAACTCAGGCGGTGCACGATATTCCGCTGGCAGGTTACTTGAGTGTTAATAGACCGTTAGCCTCGTTGTTTCGGTGGTTCAAGGTGGGCGACGAGGCTTTGGCATGGTTGTCAGGTCAGGGTCGACCCATGGCTGCCAAGGGTGGTGGTCAGAATGAGGACATTGAGCAGATTGGTGAGGTTGGCTGTGGAGTGGATGTGCCCGGTCGTCGCATAGCCTCCCAATGCTGCTCTAGTCGAATGCAACAGCCCTACCATAGACTGACTGTATCTGACCATGTCGCTGAAGGCGGTGATGCTGCGCAGGCAGATGTAGTCGCAAGGAATGCGGGGGTGCGCATGTACGGTATCGGCGGGGAAGCCTTAGCAATTATGAACTATGGGAGTGACTGTACAGGTGGTACTGATTGTCTCTCTCATGACCTGGCTGTTCTAGGGACGAAGGGGGAGAAGGAGGGAGACTATAGTTTAGAAGCTGCGGTCTCGGCTGGGTTGTGGGAGGGTAATAGGCATGTTGTTCTTCGATATAAGTTGCAACCTCTTGTTCCTAAGCGACAAGAGGAGTTGTTTACTAGGCTGTGGCAGTGCGTCCGCATGTTTGTTGCTTCTCCAGGCCTGATGTACGGGGTAGAATCCGACATGGAGGCTGGAGACAGTGCAAGGCTCAAGTTAATTCCCTACCGTATAAATCCTGCTCAACAGCCTGTCGTGAAAACAGAGCTAGACGACATGTGGAAAAAGGGTCTGAGGGATAAAGGATATCGTGAGTGGTCGTTGCCAGTGAGTTTGCAACCTGAGTTGAGTGGCAAGATCCGTGTGTATGGTGATTGCAAGAGTGTGGAAGCATTATCCCTGACAGACGCCTATCCATTACCTAGAGTTGACGATACCATAGACCGTACCGGGGCTGCCTCACTCATCACGAAGGTAGAACTAGTGAAAGGTTATTGGCAGGCCCCGTTGCCGGAGAGAGCGAAGAGAAGTGCCAGTTTTGTGATGAACTGGGCAGTTCATCAGTGTCAGGTGTTGTTTTGCTGCCGGGACACAAGTTGGATGTGTGGCATGTTAAGGGCACTGATAATGTTTTGGCTGATTGTTTGTCATGGGAGGGTTTGTTTGCAGGAGAACCCTCGCCGTTCAGTCAGTGTGTGTTGAGAGTGGAGAAAAATCAGGCTTGCCCTTGTAGAGCAGCCGTCAAAAACAACATTAAAATTAAATAACAAAAATCACATAAAAACTCTTTCTTTTTGATAGTTAATTGTAAGTTGCCAATGTTATAGCTAAAGTCCTAAGTTGAACCTGTCTTTCACTTAGTAGGCTGGGCTCTGTGAAGCTCGCTCAGGGAGCATAGCAGGCTAACATTATACTATTATGTTTGGGAGGGGTTATAAGATTTTCTTTATGCTAAAATGTTGTTTTATTTAAGATTGAGCTTTGCATTTCATTTCTGGTGGAGTGGCTAGGTGTGTCGGGTCTTGTCGGCATTCTGCCTTGTCAAATATGGTGCTCGCCTAATGTTGAGCGTCCCATATCTTGGGAGGGGTGTGACGTCTACCAGCGTTGGCAGAATGCGCTCGTAACTCGCTAGCGCTCGCCAGGGCAGTGATATGTGCTATAGTTATCCGAGAATGTTGTTCTTTCTTTCCTTGTACTCGCATTGTTACAGACAGTCCAGTGGTGGTCTTTGTTTTCGTCTGTGACAACGGGAAGTATTCTTTATCATTAGTAGAATATAAGATGCATTGTGTAAAGTTAAGTAGAGAGAACGATGTAGGCAGCGTGGTGGTAATATGTGCGTGCGTAGGTGTGTGCTGCCTCCCTCGCCCGGAGGAGTTTTCCCTCGCCTTTGATTGGCTGGTGGATCCTGGCGCGTCCTAGGGACACCTTCTGCCTTGTGACGTCTCGGCCCGTGATTGGCCGACCATCGCGCCCTTGCGAGCTCCTGTGTAACTAACCTCCTGCGTGAGGGTCCCGAGGAGCTACCCTCCTCAGGACAGGCTTGGCGTGCATGCTTCTAACATCCCTTTGCATACTCTCTCCCGATCACCCCCTTTACCACTGTCTCTCTCTCTGACCTTCTTCTTTTCCATTGCTCCTCACCTTTATTCAATTACTTATCCCCTTGGGTTCTGCATACGATTTCCATAGCCGGCCCATTGTATTGCATGCGCCGTCTTCTGAGATATTTACATGTACTTAGAATAGGTTTGAGGGTTCTTAGTTAGTAGAGGTTAAGAACTCTGTGTGTGTCTCCATTATTGATTTAGTGTTCTGCTCTTTTATTTAATGCTAGACTGGGATAAGGTTTCTGTAGTCGTTGTCCCCGATGTGTGTATGGTTTGTTTATACCTACACGACTTCGACCGGTCCTGTGGTAGCCGGGGTTGTCTTTTCGGCTGCGTCTTTTTGCGAGTGCAGTATTGTGTCGACTAAGGGCTTTGGCCTGTTCCAGTTCCACACTTTGCTGCCTCTTTGCTTGTCTTTTGAGGGTCACCAGGATAGAACCAGATACTTGTGATCTGGATCTATCAAGAGAGCACCCCAGTCAATAAACATAACTTAAAGGATGCAGTCTTAAGGACATCGCTAGGCTACGAGCCTGTCTTGCTCAACCCCAGTTCCTTAGCTAGAGTATCCCAGCTAGACATTATTAATTGAGTAGACACTTGTTAGTATTTAATATAAGCTCTTTGATATGTACGCATTATTATTCACAGCATTTAATAGTCTAGGTTGTTGCTGAGCCGCACTACCATAGCAGACTGTTTCGTTGATGAGGAAGTACAGTAAAAGTCCGATAATCCGACAACCGATAATTGGAATCTCCCAATAGTCCGAATTTTTGAAAATGAGGCCAAATCCGAATTCACCCGATAGTCCGAATTTCTATAAGTCCCGAAGTCCCCTTTTTGAGGCATTAGGCCACCCAAAACCCACCCAAATAACACATAATGGTACACACACATATCATATGTTAAGGGGAGGTATTTGGTTTGTTCCCTACGTTTCCATCAAGCTTAAAATTACACCCCCTAGACCCCCTTTCAAGATAAATTTGTACATTTTTCGGTAGAAAAATGTCCCGGCCAGAGGCCGGTTGCTCTTAAATTACAGGCTCGCTATCGCTCGCCAGGAAAAAAATCGACACCTTTACTTCCTCAGACATATATGACGCGATCGCGTCATATGGACTAGTGAACCAAAAACTCATATAACGCGATCGCGTCATATGGAATTATCTCGATGCCTCTATAATAAGTTATATGACGCACTAGCGTCATATGGAGCTCAGTAAGTCCAATAAGTTACCTTACGATAAAACCGTTGGTGGCAACCTCATCCACCTCCGATAATTCTAACGGCCGCAATGTTGTTGTGAGTGTAGTGCGAGGCAGTGGCAATGATCCCGGGGCTCCCACCTCCTCGGACTTATTGGAACATAATATGTCTGAAGGCGTTAATGGCACGAAAGGTCTTAAAATTGACAGAAATGGGGCAAAATGTCTTAAAATGTCCAAACTACTAGGGCGAATGTCATAAAATCTCAAAAGCAATGGGGCTAAACATGAGGGAGAAAGGGGTCCAGAAAAAAATCCCTCAAGTGGAAATCTCCCCTTTAATGAAATCACTTTTGTGCATAGGCCTATGCATAGCTTATATTGTGTTCAGGTTTTCGTCAGGCCATTAATACACAGGTTCATAGGGGTAAATTCCAATAATCCGAAAAATCCGGTAATCGGAACGAGGCCGGGTCCCCTGCTATTTGGATTACAGGACTTTTACTGTACTTCTTTTAGTGTCGAGCATTACTACCGTTGCGCATTTATTAGTATTCTCGTGTCAGTTAACATTATATGTCCTATCTTTTAGTGTATTCAGTCTACACGTGTGGTGTCCTGCCTCCTGCCTTTATATAATTTAAGATACGAGCATCTTATGAGCATCAGACTTTCTTCAGAAGTTTCCAGGCCTATGCTGTAGGACTATACTTCACTTTCTTTCAGATAGGAGTGAAGAGTTTATTGTTGTTTAGAGTAACTGTATTGAAGCATCTTTTTATTGTATTAAATCTTGCAGTGATTTAATTGATCTTTCCATAGCTTCCCTTTTATGCATTTTAATGTAACTTGCATCTTGTTTGTTATCAGGCTATACCAGTGTGAGTTAGCCTGAAGTAGAGTACATTTATGCCCAGTTAACCCGTGGAGCCTCGCCTAGTTTTTTATTTTTTGTTCACCAGAACCCGGCCCGTTTTCAAAAAAATGTTTTATTCCAGAAACAATAGCGAATGGGTTAGGAATGAAGGAAAAACCACGAAAAACCGCTCAAAAAGCTTAAAAAAAGGTCCTACAGAGCCCCCGAAAACGTATTTTACAAGAGTAAAAAATTGAAGGCAATTTCCCCAAAAAAACAGGTTATTGCGCGCTCACGCGCACGCACGTGAACTTTGAGAGTTTTCAACCATCGGCACGGTCGCGTGGGATACGTACACAGTTTCCATACAAATCTGAGCCCTCTCGAGTGGCTACACCTGAGGTTACGGTCGGAGCAATTAGGGTTACTCATCAGACGAGTCGCTGGGGCTGTGCATTACATACATAGGCGACGCGCCAGACGCGTCGCTGGGGCTGGACGGGTTAAGGATACCCCGTTATCGCAGGTTAACTCTGGAGGGTATAGGTGTTTTTGTTCGCCGGCATATAAGTTCGAGGGTTTGGATCGAGCGTACCGTTGTTGCATAGTGCTCTATTACTAGTCCAATCATTAAGTGCCCTTGTTTTATTCGTAGCCCCGGTCGTAACACTATGAAAGGTAAATAATGTAATTGCACTTTCTCCACCGAATACAATGTTACATAAATAGAGCAAATGACTCGAAATACTAATGCATTATTGTCATTAATATTAGTGTTAGTTTTACTATAATTATTTATATTATGTTACACTTACATCCAGGAATAGGAAATCATGATCTGTATTGAAAACCCCGAAATTAATTTTAGTATACAATTGACAAGACGATCATTAAGATAAAGGGGAGATGGACGTATTTATTTGCTTATTTGTATTTTTTTATCATTTTTTAGTTTCCTCCCTAGACCTCCTTCAAGCTGTAAAAACACACACCCTAGACCCACCTTCAAGATAAATTTGTAAATTATTCGGTAGAAAAATGTCCCGGCCAAAGGCCGATTACTCTGAAAATTACATGCTCGCTATCGCTCACCAGGATAAAATCGACACCTTAATGGCACGAAAGGTCATAATATTGACAACAAAATGAGGCGGAAGGTCTCTAAATGGCCAACATAACGGGACAAATTTGTTTAAATATCAAAACTAAAATGTTAAACATGAGGGAGAAGGGGTGCGAGAAAACCAGCCGCTCATCTCCCCTAAAGAGGAAGCTATACGACACAAACAATTAAAAACGTACACAGAAACAAGTAGACTCTCGCCTCCAAACAAACAAACAACAGAGCAAGGTGTAGGTTTATATGAAGGGTGCGCCTCGAAGTGTGGTGGACGGGTTTATGGCTTCGGCTCCGCTGCACGTCTGCCTGCCGAGATCGGAACCTCTCCGGGTGGTCGTCGGGGGCAGGGGAAGTGCTGGAGGGACCTTGGTGACCCTGGTCTCTGGGCCTTCTCCTCGATGACCTAGATGTGTGTGAATTTGTATTTTTTTGTTTTATGTGTTCATTGTTTTCTGTTGTGTTGCCCCTGTTCTGGCTCTGTCTTGAGTCAACCCCCCCCCCCATTTTTTTTTGTTTTGGAAAAGTGGGGATTGGGCCTGAGTATTATGATATAATAGAATAGATACTTTTATTGATTATTATTTTAGTTTTCTCCTTAGTTCTCCATCAAGCTTAAAAATCATCGCCAAGATCCCCCTTCTAGATAAATGTGTACATTTGTTGGTAGAATATTATCCCGGCTGAACTCCGGTTCCTCCTATAATACAGGCTCGTTATTGCTTGCCAGGAAAAGATAGACACCTAAATGGCACGAAAGGTCTATATATTGAAAGATAAATGGGGTGGACAGTCTTAAATCGCCAAACTGCTGAGCTTAAAGGCTGAAAAGTAATGGGGCGAAACGTGAGGGAAAAGAAGGGCCGGAAAAAATAACCATCCTCCCTTAAAACCTAGACCCCGAATTGCGCATGGATGGCTTTGTAAGCATAACACGAATATGTTAACCCTTTGAAGATTATGACAAATGTTGACAGTATATTCTGGCCATCATTAGACGATTGTATACAGTTTGGAAAGAATATACTGGAATTAAAAGGCCTTAGACTCTCAACTAGCCCTCTGACTTTCATATACCCTTCCCACTTTGTATAGCATCGTCTAATAATTGCCAAAAGTCAGACAAAATATTCGCCTTCGTATATTTTAAGGCATAATTACACATTTCATCAGCTGTGAGACCAATTCAGCAGAAATGAAATCAAGTCAATAATCACAAACCCTGGAATATTAAACGATTATATTTTACATTTTCAACACAATACCCTTCAGAATGCTGAGTATGATGGTATACTATTGTCATCCAACCTACTTGACCGTATCGACAGAAGCGATGGCGATGATAGTTATTATTTTCCTCAATCCCACTTGAATTCCAAACAATATCCTTAAAAGTGATGGGCCTGATAGCGATTATTTGTGTCACCTATCGCTTCAAACACTGCCTGGTTGAGACAGGTGGGGGTGATAGCGAGTTTGTGATAGTGCAGACATTGTATGTGTGTGTGTGTGTGTGTGTGTATGTATGTGTGTTAGCGAGATTGGAGATCGAGAGTCAAAGTGCAGTCATTGTATTCATAAGTAGAAACATAAGTGTACTAATATACAGTATCTCTCTCTCTCTCTATATATATATATATATATATATATATATATATATATATATATATATATATACTGTATATAGATAGAGAGAGACCCAGGCTAGAGTGCTTGACGCGGGGAATGCTAAGAGGCAGCATCGATTGACAACAACACAAGGGAGTGACAATGGTCGAAGCGTATAACAGTATGAGAGTTCGGTGGGGCCCTTATCACAATACCCAGAGTGAACTGATACACAGAGACAGAAAGAGAGAGTTACACAGATACTCAGACCACACAGACCTTGCGGTCCCTGCTAGGTGGTCCGGCCTTAATACTACTAGACAGGGACCGTTTATAGTAGCAAAATAGGAAGGACAGCAGAGTAGAAGGCTTTCTCCCCACCCTCCGCTCCCTCCGGCTATAAAGGCGTACCAGAAAATAGGATGAAGTGTAACCTTATAGGTCAGGAAATGCCCAAAAAAGAAAGTGTTCATAAAGTATAGAAAGAAATTCAGAGAGAGAGAGAGAGAGAGAGAGAGAGATAATTTAATGTGTAGGAGATATTGGGGGGGGGGGGGGAGAGCTAGCACTATTTCTTCCATTGGAGATAATATAATTAAATTCAAACATAACATTACGAACATGAAATATCGTAACGTCAAAAAGTACTTCAAAAGTTCATGAAAACTAGATATAAACCAATTTAATGGAATGGTCATTTATGGCCGACCAATTGCTTCAGGTATATCAGGTCTTATGGGTATAAACGCTGGGCATATACTGTATTATAATGGTGCAGGTAGCAGGTCTATCTTATTGAAATTTCCAACAACGATTGATTGATTTATTATTATTGTTATTATTTGTTTTGTTGTGTTATTTTATGAAGGAGGCAATGGGTAAAGCTGCCGGTAACAAGTGCCCCCCCCCCCCCCCCCCACCCCACCAAGTTAAAAGAGGGATGGTGAGCCAATTGCAAGATACAGTAGAGTCGAAATGTCTGGACAGACGGACCTTGAGGCAGTTTAAGTCATAGGATGAGGGAAAAACATATTTAGGAAGATAGTTCCAAAGATTATTTGTTGAGTAAAATTAGGACTTGGAATATCGGTTCAATCTTGGGTGAGTTGGGCAGTTGAGAGTTTGGTTGAAAGTCGAGTGCCACTCACTCTCCGTAAGGAAGGAGTTATGTTGGATGCATTGTTTTTATTTTCCTCCCTAATCCTTCATCAATCTTTAAACAAATAAATCAGCAAGCAATACAAATAAGAATAACTAGACAATAACTAAAGTGTGAATATTTAAAAGTCAGAACAGCATGGACAGAAATAACAATTACTAATACAGATGGTGTATAAACATAACAAAACCAAATAACAAGAACAAGGAAATTTAAATATAAAAGAGTTTTGAAGTTGGAGACAAAATCGTGAATGAAGGCAAACGCACAAATCAAAGAAAAACATAACAATCTATCTATCTATCTATTGCCTGACGCCGTGATCCCCGAAGGTGTGGCCACGAACGAACCGCCCCCATGCACCTCTGTCCCCAGTCAGTCGACACCCCTCCTTCCAACCAGCACCGCCTTCATTCATATACTGTACTTCCTCACCCCATCCTTCCACCTCTAAGTCCGGTGCACCTCTCCCTCTCTGTCCTTCCACCTCGCTCTCGTACACCCTCTTAGTCAATCTCTCACTTTCCATACGTTCCATATGGCCGAACCATCTCAAGTTGTTCCTTTTCACACTTTCCAGCACATCTAACTCCACACCACACCTCCTTCTTACTTCCTCATTAGTCTGTCTATCCCTCCATGTAATTCCGCACGCACTTTTCATGTAACTCATTCCCACCGCTCTCACTCTTGGTCTGAGTCTCTTCCCGAACGTCCGTGCTTCGCTTCCGTAAGTTAGTGTCGGGATTACCACACTGTCATGCAAGTGTGACGCTTCTGCATAGTAACCACATGCGGGCATGCACGCGGGTCGGCTGCCCAGCCGTTTAGAAACCGGCTGGTGGTAGCCGGCCGGAAGGCTTTCCCTTAGTATATATCCTACGACAATGTAACTAATGTCTGGGATATTCTTATGTTGTTTCACAGCTTGAAGCTGCCCTTATTATTAACCAACGCATCGTAGTATATTTTATTCTCGATAGTTGATTGTTTCATTATAATATATAAGATGTAAGTCTAGTGAGAGCGGGAAGAGACGAGCGGGAGAGAGAGACCGGCATGGGACGTTGCTTCGCACGGAGAGTCCAGCTTGGGACGAGCCTGAAGCGTTGCCACATGCATTTGATTGCAACGTTAGGCTTAGTTTCAACTCACGCACGGGGTAGAGGATTTTGACCAGGCAACTGTGTTGAGTGTTGCCAAGCCTGGGATGTATTCTGCATGCCTAGGGCGGGGTCCAGACAGATTCAAGACTCAGAGCTCACCTCATTGTCGCACCCTTCGGACCCCCTTGATATCTATCCCTCTCAACCCCACTTAGAAACGTTCTCTCTTACTTTGTATACCTTCTTTCCACTACTTCACCAATCTATTTAATTATCCCATCCCCTTGATAGACCTTATATCTATTATTGTATTAACGACGAGCTCTCAGATAACTAGATAGGATTTTGGGCCTTATGCAGGGATGTAATTGTTAATGAGACCTAGGAAGCTTTTTGGTTGTCTCATATTTGGTGGTTTCATGCTTGCTAGTGTGTTCTTGTGTCAGGTTAGCAGGGGCTAGACCGGAGGGGAGGCTTTTTGCGATCCTTTAAGTAAAGTCTGCTGGTGCGAGTCCTGTGGACCCGCACGACTTTACTAGGATACCCGTGGGAGTCTGGGGGCATTTTCTTGTCTGTGTCCCTGTGTGTCTAGCGTTGTGTTGTGTGAGGGCCATTGCCTAGTCCACTCAGCACTGCGCTAGCACGTCTTGCTTTTGTCTTAGTGTCGCCAGGAGAGAGTCAGATACTTGCGATCTGAGTCTCTCAAGAGAGCACCCTTTCAATTAGAGTAATTTGGCGCACAGACCTGGGAACGTCCCTAGGCTAGAGCAGGTGGCTCAGCCCGTGTATCCGAAGCCTATATCCTTCCGGCTAGACCTCTGCCACCTGGCAGATTAACAGCTAGGGGTTTATTATCTCTGTATGCTTGTTATTGTGCCACAGTTTACCGTTTTTGTGAGCATTGTGAGTCAGGGTGTGGCTTAGAGACTCTGTCCGAGCAGGCTTGCCTGACTAAGAGTGAGAAGCACACCTGTATGTGGTTATGTTGCGAGTTGCTGCCTTTATTTAATTATACCTATGCCATTATACACTGTATGTCCTATCACTAGTATTTATTCCTGCTTATGAGTTAAGAGTCCTCTATATCCGTAACGTACTTTCTTTGCTAAGCATCAGATCCTACAGTAGCCGCATGCAGTTTAGAGACCCGCATCTTGTCTACCTGTACGATGTTTTGAGGACTGTTTGCTTTCACCTTCTTTCACGCAGGGGTGATTAGTTGTATTAATTAACGTAACGTTAAATGTACTTTCTTCTAGTTTGTTATTAAATTGTTTCTGCAATATAATTCCGTTATCTATCTTTTCCTTGAAGCTTTAAGTCAACTTAATTGTGTGATCTTTTATATAGCCTGCTTGACTATCAGCAGTCTATAGTGCGTGCACCCTGTAACCGAGTCATAGGATACCTCGTTGTCCAGGCAGGACTCTTGACGGTTTAGGGTGGTTTGTTGCCTGGGTTTATAGATAAGGGTTGGATCTAGCGTTTTCCGTTGTTGCTTGTTGCCGCATACCTAGTCCAATAGAAAGAGCCCAGTGTTTATATATCCCAGGACGTAACAAATGGCGACCTTGCATAGGATTTACTGAACAGAGGAATATAGTGGTCATTTGTTTTGAGATTCCTTATGATTAGAGGAATACAGTGGACATAGATTTTTTTTTTTTTTGGAGCAACCAATATAACACATTAAAGACTTTAAATAACATTAGTATATACATACTTGCATAGGAGATAAGGCACATTCTATAACCGTGATAATTACTGCAGTACACAAACATGTCTAATACATCAGAACACAGTGATGGGTCAGGTCATGATACGGACTCTGAGGGAGAAAGACCTGTGGAGTGGCTAGTCGATAACGAGGAGGGTGCTAGAAGATTTTTAGAGGTGCCCCTTAGGTGCCAGGGTGTTGAAGCTGAATAAGTATGGCTTAAAGTGTGTGGCAGGTCTTCAGGGTCACCAGGGTTTAAGTGGCATGAGGACAGATCAGCTGAGGACTTTGATATTGGGTTTAGAAGGGAGAGACCTGGGTGGAGAGGCGACTGGGGGCCCCGGTCCCCAGCCCCCCCTCCACTCTACCCCCATATCAAACGTCAGGGTGCCTGAACTTAGTACATACTCCCAAGTTGATGGTCAATGGCAGCGTGGAATTCAATCACAGGGACCCTCTCCATTAAATGCACCTTCCCCTCCTCAAGGGTTGACTCCAGATTTGTTGTTTCGGCTTGAGATGGCCAAGGTTGAGGCCGCCGAAAGACAGGTTAGTGTGCAGGCTGAGGTTGCTAGAGGTCAGGTTGAGGCTGCCGAGAGACAGGCTAGTGTGCAGGCTGAGGCTGCAGAGAGAACAGCTACACGAGAGGCTGAACTGCAGACAGAGTCTACTAGGTATCGGGCTGACAGGGAGCTGGAGAGATCTCGAGTGGAGGTAACAGGGCGAAATATTGGGGGAGCTAACAGACATCGGGACCAATCATTGTCGCACCTGCTTAAACTAGTTCCTGTGTTCGATGAATTATGTGTGACTGAGTTTTTTATGCGATTTGAGAATAAGTGTCAGGAACACCAGTGGCCTCAGGAAAAGTGGGCAGCATTAGTTTCATCAAGACTCCTAGAAAAGGGGCTAAAAGCGTATGATGCACTACCTTTAGAGTCCTGTGTAGTTTATTATGAGCTAAAGAAGGCTGTGCTATGGGCCTATGAGTTACAACCAGAAACTTACCGCTTGAAGTTTCGGGGTGTTAGTAAGGGCAAGGATAGTACCTTCCTAGAACACGCCCGGGACTTGTCTGATGCACTACGACATTGGCTGCGTTCTGAGAGGGCAGCTACTTTTGAGGAGTTGAGTGAGCTGGTTATCTTGGAGCAGTTCTTTAAGTGCACAGGCGGGGACTTAACATTAAATATAAAGGAAAAAAATCCTAGAACTCTCCAGGAGGCAGCAGAAATGGCTGACCTCCGACTGTCATTAATTCGAGGGTGCGGAGCAGCAGCTAGGAGTGAGTCGGGTGCAAAGGATCGTACCCCTCCCCCTCCCAAGAATTTTGATACACATAAATACACAAAACCATCTAGCACTGACAATAAAACTGAACATAAACCAAATACCGTGCCGTATAAGAAGTCTAATGGTACCTCCCACTCCCAAGGGAAACCAAAGAGTAAAGAGTGCTTCGCATGTCACAAGGAGGGTCACTTTGCAAATGCTTGTCCAAACAAGCCACCAAACAAGGTTGTGTTATTGGCCCGCAGCATAGGGGTGTCGCCTATATCTTCTGAGTTTGCCAAGGGTAGTTCGTCAGAGGGTGGGACACAGCCTGTGTTCAAGAGTCCGGAAGGCTCGAACCCTGTCCGCGACGTCTTTGGGGGTCATAGAGGGCATGGTTTTGTGAGGTGGGTTGGCGAAAAGCGAGGAGTTAAGCTATTGCGTGATACGGGGGCTTCTCAGACCTTGTTAAAGAACTTTACTGGTAGACCGATTAACGCTGCTCGGGTGGTGGTAGTTCAGGGGATCAATGCTACGAAGTCCTACCCGCTGGTGCGGATGGAGCTGGAGGTGGGTGGTGTGGCGAAGGAGCTGGATGTAGGAATTGTAGAGAACTTGCCTGTTGGGGGCGTCGACCTCCTCCTCGGCAACGACTTTGCGGTGCCTGCTTCTAAGGTTTCACCCTTGGTCGTTGCCGAGAAGGCGGCCAACGTTAGTAGGGAGGAACAGGAGTGGGTTGAGAAGTGTAGCGTACAAACCATGGCGTGTGTTGTGACGCGTTCTCAGACATCCGGAGCCTTGCAGCCACCACCTCAGTCTATCAAACCGCGGAGGAAAGGTCACAAGAAAACGGGAAGTGTTGGTCAATTGGAGAGTTTTGAGCCGGCAGTGTTTCTTGGTGACTCATTATTGGCACCTATGTTAGAGTCTGGAGAGGCCCCGGGGCCTGTCACCGCTAGTGCAGGTGCAGGGCAGGAAGAGACTCTGCGACATCATCGTTGTGCGCAGCGTGAGGAAAGGATGGCTCAGCGGGACATTGGAGGTGGAAATAAATTATTTAAGATGAACCTGGATAATCTCGCACCTGCTGAAATATGTTCCTTGCAGCTGGAAGATCCTGAAGTCAGGACGTGTGGTAATGGTGCAGTCGAAATGGAGAGCGATGGGGATGCGCAGCCTGGTGATTTTTTCTTGTCCGAGGGGATCTTGTATCGGAGACATCAGGATCCCAAGAAAAAGTGGGATGGCGGGTCAGGATTAGTGGACCAGTTAGTAGTACCGAGGGTGTGCCGTGAGAGCTTATTGAGATTAGCTCATGATGTGCCTTTGGCAGGGCACCTGGGGGCACGTAAGACGGAGGCAGCTCTGAGCAAGCTTTTCTGGTGGCCTGGGTTAAAGGCGAGTGTCGTGTCATGGGTGTCACAGTGTCATACTTGTCAAGTTGTTGGGAAACCCAATCAGGTCATCCCGAGAGCCCCGTTATAACCCATCCCTGTCATTGGGCCGCCCTTCAGCAAAGTAGTTATCGATATGGTTGGCCCATTGCCCCCCACTAGTGCCGGCAATAAATTTTTACTAACTGTAATGGATGTAGCAACACGGTATCCAGATGCTTACCCCATGCGCAACGGGAAGGCTAAGACTGTTGTCAAAAACCTACTTGTCTATTTCTCTCGTTATGGCTACCCTCAGGAGATCCAGTCTGATCAGGGATCCAATTTTACTTCTGCTCTGTTTAAGCAGACCATGCAGCAACATGGGATAGTGTCTGTGGTGTCATCTGCCTACCATCCCGTGATTCAGGGAGTTTTGGAAAGGTAGCACTCGACTCTCAAGAGTATGTTGCAGTGTTATTGCATGGAAAATGGGAAGGACTGGGATCTAGGTCTCCCATACGTTTTATTTGCTGTGAGAGAAGTACCTGGGGAGAGCTTGGGATTTAGCCCGAACGAGTTGGTTTTTGGACACAGGGTCAGGGGGCCCCTCCACATAGTCAAGGAGATCTGGGAGGGAGTCACAAAGCCATGCTCGCTTCTAAAGTATGTTGTTGAAAGCCGTGAGAGAATGCTAAAGAGCCTGGAGGTAGCAGGTCGGAACCTTAAGAGTTCACAAGCTCAGATGAAGGACAGATACGACCAGAAGGTGAAGCTGAGGGAGTTTGAAGTAGATCAGGAGGTACTGATACTACTGCCTCTGGTGGGACACCCCTTGTCTGCCAAGTATTCTGGTCCGTATCGGGTTGTAAGGAAGGTTTCTGATCTAGACTATTTAGTAGCTACTCCTGATCGTAAGAAAAAGAACCAACTTAGCCATGTAAATCTGATGCAAGAGTATGTGAGGCGCCCCTCCGAGCCTCTCACTGTCCCGGTGTTGATCTGCAGCGATCGTGGTGGAGAAGGAGGAAGGGACAGTCAAGCTGCGGGGGAGGATAATTGGGATTGTCATGTTTCCGCGGATCAGTGGGCGGGGAATTCTAGACAAGTGGCTCACGAGTTGATATTGCACCTGCCTGAGCAACAACGTGTAGCTGTGCAGCACTTGTTTGATTCAAACCCAGCTGTTTTCGCGGAGCATCCTGGCCTCACTACTCAAGCGGTGCACGATGTCGATGTTGGGGACCACCCGCCCTTTAAATCAGTGCCATACCGTGTTCCCCCTATTAAATTACCAGCACTTAGGGAAGAGCTGGATTATATGCTGAAACGTGGGCTGATTTCTGAGGGTGCAGTAAGGTGGACTTCCCCAGTCACACTGCAGCCCAAACCAGATGGCAAGGTGCGGTTTTGTATAGATTTCCGCAGGTTGAATGGTTTAACCCCCACAAATGCCTACCCTCTCCTCGCATGGACGACAGTGTGGATAAGATAGGAAAAGCCAAGTTCCTCACTAAGATAGACCTTGTTAAGGGATATTGGCAAGTGCCCTTGTCTGAGCGAGCGCGAGAGGTGTGTGGGTTTGTGGTGGACGGTGCCACATATCGTTGCCATGTTATGCCATACGGGCTGAAAAATACCCCTGCAACGTTTCAGAAATTAATGAACGACATTGTAGCCGACATTCCCAACTGTACGGTGTACCTAGATGATGTCATAATATACGACGATGATTTTAACAGTCACTGTGCTCACATCGGACAGCTTTTTAATAAACTGAATGAAGCAGGTTTGGTGGTAAACCTGGGTAAGTGCGATTTTGTCAAAGCCACAGTTTTGTACCTGGGGTTCGAGGTGGGGATGGGTCAGGTGTGCCCTCCACAGACAAAGATCAAAGCCATCGATCAGTTTCCCCAGCCTACGACTAAGAAACAAATCATGCGGTTTCTAGGTATGATAGGCTATTATCGTCGCTTCATCAAAGGCTATTCGACTGTACTTGCACCTTTAACTGACTTATTATCTAAGGACAAGAAGTTCCGGTGGGTTCCTGAGTGTGCAGAGGCGTTTTCCTTGGTGAAACACCTGTTATGTACCCACCCCATACTCAGGGCCCCGGACTTCAGCAGACCTTTTCAGCTGGCGACTGATGCCAGTGGCGTAGGGGCTGGGGCTGTCTTGTTACAGACAGATGATGAAGGTATCGAACATCCAGTGAGTTTTTACAGTAAAAAATTCAATAGTGCACAAAGGAATTACTCTGTAATTGAAAAAGAACTCCTGGCGATGGTGCTGGCGCTCAGGCACTTCGATGTATATATTCCTGCTTTCGGACCAGTCGTAGTGGTTTATACCGATCATCACCCTCTGAAATTCTTGAATCAGTTTCATAACCGGAATATGAGGCTGACCAGGTGGTCACTCATGCTTCAGCAGTATAATCTGGACATACGCCATATTGCCGGTTCTGATAACGTGATAGCGGATTGTCTATCAAGGGTGGATGATGTTGGTTAGACTGCCACAGGATTGAGGGTTGAGTGTGGAGGAAAATAGGCTGTCACTGTAGTTCAGTCGAAAAAAAAAAAAAAAAAAAAAAAAGGCAAAAACCTTATAAACACTCTTTATTTTTTATAACGTGGAGAATTTTGTATAAGTTGTTGTAGCAGTATCTAAGTTGAATGTTTTCGCTTATTGTCGCTGAGTTAGTTGAACTTGCTCGGTGGAGCGAAACAGTCTTTATTTTTTTTTTATATATAGTGCCTTGTGTCGCAACAGTGTGTGGTACTATGAGAAGCTTTCTGTTAGATATGAAGAACTTAGTCAAGGGTCTTATATCTTGGGGGAGGTGTGACGCTTCTGCATAGTAACCACGTGCGGGCATGCGCGCGCGTCGGCTGCCCAGCCGTTTAGAAACCGGCTGGTGGTAGCCGGCCGGCAGGCTTTCCCTTAGTATATATCCTACGACAATGTAGCTAATGTCTGGGATATTCTTATGTTGTTTCACAGCTTGAAGCTGCCCTTATTCTTAACCAACGCATCTTAGTATATTTTATTCTCGATTGTTGATTGTTTCATTATAATATATAAGATGTAAGTCTAGTGAGAGCGGGAAGAGACGAGCGGGAGAGAGAGACCGGCTTGGGACGTTGCTTCGCGCGGAGAGTCCAGCTTGGGACGAGCCTGAATTGTTGCCACATGCATTTGATTGCAACGTTAGGCTTAGTTTCGACTCACGCACAGGGTAGAGGATTTTGACCAGGCAACTGTGTTGAGTGTTGCCAAGCCTGGGATGTATTCTGCATGCCTAGGGCGGGGTCCAGACAGATTCAAGACTCAGAGCTCACCTCTTTGTCATACCCTTCGGACCCCCTTGATATCTATCCCTCTCAACCCCACTTAGAAACGTTCTCTCTTACTTTGTATACCTTCTTTCCACTACTTCACCAATCTATTTAATTATTCCATCCCCTTGATAGACCTTATATCTATTATTGTATTAATGACGAGCTCTCAGATAACTAGATAGGATTTTGGGCCTTATGCAGGGATGTAATTGTTAATGAGACCTAGGAAGCTTTTTGGTTGTCTCATATTTGGTGGTTTCATGCTTGCTAGTGTGTTCTTGTGTCAGGTTAGCAGGGGCTAGACCAGAGGGGAGGCTTTTTGCGATCCTTTAAGTAAAGTCTGCTGGTGCGAGTCCCGTGGACCCTCACGACTTTACTAGGATACCCGTGGGAGTCTGGGGGCATTTTCTTGTCTGTGTCCCTGTGTGTCTAGCGTTGTGTTGTGTGAGGGCCATTGCCTAGTCCACTCAGCACTGCGCTAGCACGTCTTGCTTTTGTCTTAGGGTCGCCAGGAGAGAGTCAGATACTTGCGATCTGAGTCTCTCAAGAGAGCACCCTTTCAATTAGAGTAATTTGGCGCACAGACCTGGGAACGTCCCTAGGCTAGAGCAGGTGGCTCAGCCCGGGTATCCGAAGCCTATATTCTTCCGGCTAGACCTCTGCCACCTGGCAGATTAACAGCTAGGGGTTTATTATCTCTGTATGCTTGTTATTGTGCCACAGTTTACCGTTTTTGTGAGCATTGTACAAAGGAGTACAAAGGAGTACAAAGGAAATCAAGCAACAACAAATCTAGTGACCCTTCTAGGTTGCTTGTCCTCCAAAACACTGAGGATCAAGTGTCCAAACAGTGGTTTAGAGTGGGTAAGGGAACATTGGAAAGGGAATTACTGCCCTGGAACTAATGTCCGTGGCAGGATTAGGAAGTTAGTAGGGGACAGATGGGTTAGTAACTGAGGGGGGGATAAAATAAAGTTATTCATTTACAAACGCAGTCAGTCGCGGGTTTGATGCGAGATATTTGTCTAGGCGGAGTTTAAATGAATCAACGGTGATGCAGTCTATAACGTTTCGGGGAAGCCCATTCCACAAGTTGACAACTCGATTGAAGAAGAAATTCTTAGATTCGTGTGAGTTAAAAGATTTACCAATAATTTTGCAACCGTTTCCCCGCGTGTAATTAGATTGGTCGATAGTGAAGTACTTACTACAGTTCATATTGTCGATGACTTTGATGATTTTGAACACTTGAATTAAGTCACCTCTTAATCTGCGCTGGGTTAAAGGAAATAGATTTAATTCTCTAAGACGCTCTTCGTATGGTTTGTTCTTTAGGCTAGGTATCATTTTGGTAACTCTACGTTGAACTCGTTCTAGCTTGTTTATATCTTTTTGGTAATAAGGGCACCAGGATTGAACGCAGTATTCCAGAAGAGGGCGGACTAAGGAATTGTAAAGGGTTAGGATAACTTCTTTGGATTTATGCTCAAATGACCTGCCTATAAAGCCAATTATTTTGTTTGCCTTCTTAACAACTTCTGAACATTGTTGACTCGGTTTTAGGTTACTCGATATTGTTACTCCCAGATCGGTTTCTCTGTTTACATTCTTAAGCTGAGTGCCATTCATCGAATAGTTTGCTTTCTCATTTAGGTATCCGATATGTAGTACTTTACATTTATCCGCATTGAAACTCATTTGCCAAATTTGGGCCCAACATGACAATTTATCTAGATTGTGTTGCATATCGTCAACTTGTTCTTTTGAGAGTACGCTATTTGCAATTTTTGTATCGTCAGCAAATTTTGAGATTGTACAGGTGAGACCCTCATCTATGTCGTTGATGTAAATTAGAAAGAGAATTGGTCCTAGTACCGATCCCTGGGGTACCCCGCTACTTACATTGGTCCATTTTGATGCCTTACCGTTTATGACTACTCTTTGCTTTCTGTCGCTGAGCCAATTTTCTATCCATTTCAACACACCGTCTTGTATTCCATGCGCTTTTAGTTTTAGCAGTAAACGTTTGTGGGGAACTTTGTCAAAGGCCTTTTGAAAATCAAGGTATATAATATCTACAGCTTTACTCTCATCGTAGAGGTTGAGGATATCGTGGAAGAAGTCTAAGAGGTTTGTTAAACAGGAACGTTTTTTACGAAAGCCGTGTTGAGTATCTTTAAGTATGTTATTTTCCTCTAAGTGATTTACGAGTCTGTCTCGTATGACCGTTTCTAGCATTTTACATACAACTGAGGTTAAGCTAATTGGACGATAGTTACGGGGTAAGGATTTGCTGCCTTTTTTGAATATCGGTGTTACGTTGGCTAGCTTCCACTGATCGGGCATAGTTCCAGACTGCAAGGATTTATTGAATAGTAATGTCAGTGGTTTAGAGAGCTTATTCTTAGCTTCCTTTAGAACTCTAGGCGAGATTGTATCAGGTCCAGGCGTTTTATTTACCTTGAGTTTATCTAAACAATTCAATACTTCTCTCTCTGTAATGGTGATATTGCTTAAAACATCTGAATTATCAATCTGAATCGGCGATGGTGTAGGGATATCACCGAGGTCTTCTGTTGTAAAAACTGATGCAAAGAAGGTATTGAGGGCATTACTCATTTGTTCTTCGTCTTTGGTGTATTCTCCATTTTCATCGACTAACGGTCCAACAGTTGAAGTAACGACTTTTTTCTTTCTGATATAACTATAGAATTCTTTCGGGTTTGTTTTACTTTGATTCGCAATATGTAACTCTAAGGTCTTTTTACTTTGCTTAATTAACTTTTTGGCTTTGCGTCGTAGCTCTACAAATTTCAGCCGTTCTTCGTCATTTTGTGAGGATTTTAATCTATCATTAGCAAATTTTTTAGCAAGCAGGCAGTTTGAAATATCTTTATTCCACCATTTGGGCTTATTATTATGGCCTGGACGCCGAGTTTTCGATGGTATGCAGTCTTGCACTGCTTTTAGGTAAGTGGCTTCGAATAACTTCCAAGATGTATTTATGTCGTTATTGTGAATTAAAAAGCTCCAGTCAGTTTCTTTAAACATAGCTCTAAGTTTATGGAAGTTTGCTATCTTGAAATTAGGGACTTTTTCGATGCTACTATTTGGTTCGTTACTAGTAAACTTTAAAGTGAAAGTTATCGTACGATGGTCGCTGTTACTGAATTCATCACCAACATTCAAATTCTCTATTAATTCTTCTTTTGTTGCAAGTACAATGTCAAGAACGTTATTACCACGGGTCGGCGTTCCAACAAATTGATAAAGCGAACTCTCTTGTGAGTCAGGGTGTGGCTTAGAGACTCTGTCCGAGCAGGCTTGCCTGACTAAGAGTGAGAAGCACACCTGTATGTGGTAATGTTGGGAGTTGCTGCCTTTATTTAATTATACCTATGCCATTATACACTGTATGTCCTATCACTAGTATTTATTCCTGCTTATGAGTTAAGAGTTCTCTAAATCCGTAACGTACTTTCTTTGCTAAGCATCAGATCCTACAGTAGCCGCATGCAGTTTAGAGACCCGCATCTTGTCTACCTGTACGATGTTTTGAGGACTGTTTGCTTTCACCTTCTTTCACGCAGGGGTGATTAGTTGTATTAATTAACGTAACGTTAAATGTACTTTCTTCTAGTTTGTTATTAAATTGTTTCTGCAATTTAATTCCGTTATCTATCTTTTCCTTGAAGCTTTAAGTCAACTTAATTGTGTGATCTTTTATATAGCCTGCTTGACTATCAGCAGTCTATAGTGCGTGCACCCTGTAACCGAGTCATATGATACCTCGTTTTTCAGGCAGGACTCTTGACGGTTTAGGGTGGTTTGTTGCCTGGGTTTATAGAAAAGGGTTGGATCTAGCATTTTCCGTTGTTGCTTGTTGCCGCATACCTAGTCCAATAGAAAGAGCCCAGTGTTTATATATCCCAGGACGTAACACAAGGACTTCTTCACTTCCATACTGACCACCCTATTTCTTGTTACTGCTTTCAACGTTCCTACAACCCTCTTCCCCTGTTGCACCCTCTCCCGCACCTCCTCATCCACAGTCCCATCTTTACTCAACACACTGCCCAGATACTTAACCCGTGGAGCCCCGGCTAGTTTTGTAATGTTTGCGCACCAGAACCCGGCCGGTTTTCAAAAAATGGTTTTATTCCAGAAACAATAGCGAATGGGTTAGGAATGAAGGAAAAACCACGAAAAACCGCTCAAAAAGCTTAAAAAATGGTCCTACAGAGCCCCCGAAAATGGATTTTACAAGAGTAAACAATTGAAGGCAATTATCCCAAAAAAACAGGTTATTGCGCGCTCGCGCGCACGCACGTGGACTTTGAGAGTTTTCAACCATCAGCACGGTTGCGTGGGATACGTACACAGTTCCCATACAAATCTGAGCCCTCTTGAGTGGCTACACCTGAGGTCACGGTCGGTGCAATTAGGGTGACGCGCCAGGCGCGTCTCTGGGGCTGTGCGTTACATACATCGCCGACGCGTCAGGCGCGTCGCTGGGGCTGTACGGGTTAAAAGAGCTGACGATCTCCATAGCCTGACCGTTCAACTTCACCTCACACTCTGTGACTTCACCCATTTCGAAGACCATAACCTTGCTCTTCCCCGCATTTACCTTCAAATTCTGTTTTTTCGCACACTGTTCCAAACTCATTTACCAATCCCTGCAGCTCCCATTCATTATCGCTCATCAGAACTGTATCATCCGCAAACAGCAGTATAGGCAGCTTCCACTCATTTCCCTCCCTTTTAGGCGATACACCAACATCCACTGCCCTTCCAAGTATTTCTTTCATGACTCCATCAATATAATACAGTAAACAATCACGGGGACATCACACACCCCTGTTTCAACCCAACACTCAGGTCAAAGAACTCACTCTGCTCGTTCTTCACACTTACTGCCGCCTTTGCACCCTCATACATGCTCTTCACTGCTTTCAGCAACTTGCCATCTACTCCGTATATTCTAAGTACTTTCCACATGCCTTCTCTATTCACTCTGTCATAGGCCTTCTCCAAGTCCATAAAGGCAACATACACCTTTTGTTGCTTCTCCAGATATTTCTCCACAACACAATTCAGGGTAAAAATCTGATCTACACATCCTCTTCCCTTCCTAAAACCTCCCTGCTCGTCGCCTATCCATTTCTCCATTCTCACTCTCACTCTCTCAATCACTACCCAACTGTACACCTTCCCTACTACGCTTAAAAGACATACTCCTCGGTGGTTACCACACACTCCTCTCTCCCCTTTGCCCTTATATAGCGGGTCTATTATGCCAGTCTTCCAGTCATCGGGTGCATTCCCCTTCTCCCATGCTAGTTTGCACATTTTCCATACCCATTCGATCACTATCTCACCATCATACATCAACATTTCACCACACACTCCATCTGTTCCTGGTGCTTTCCCCAACTTCACTCTGTTCATGGCTTACCACACTTCTGACCTCCTGATCTCCACCTCCTCCTCCACTACTTCTCCTCTTCTCCCTCCCATACCATATCCAACTATGTTTGCTGGCTCTTCATTCCTTACATTTAGTAACCCGTTGAAGTACTCCCTCCATCTTTCGACTCTCTCTTGCTTCTCGGCTAGCATTCTCCCATGCTTATCATTCACACCCTTACTGTTTCCCTTGCTACCATCCCTAACTTTCTTGACTACTTTCCAGAGCAGTTTCTTATACTCCCTCCATTTTACACTCAAATTCCTTCCAAATTCTTCATCTACTCTTCTCTTACTTTCCTTCACTACTCTCTTCACCACTCTCTTTCTCTCCACGTACCTCACTCATTTCTGCCTCTCCAAATCTGTATTCCCTCTACTACTCAACCACTCTCTATACGCTGTCTTCTTTTCTTCCACAGCTATTTTTACATCTTCTGTCCACCATGCTGTACCTTTCACTCCCCTCCCTCTTCTCCTCACTCCACACACCTCCTAATAACAATAAAGATGAGGACAAGAGTAAAATGGACAGAATACTGTATATAGCCACATTATACAAAAAAAACCTACACACACACACACCGAACAAAGAATCTTAGAGAAAGGTGGGGCGATGATAGGTGTGAAGTTGAAGAGAAAATCGTGAATGAAGACAAACAAAAGATAGACGAACACATGATAATAAACAATATTAATCATGATGGCGACAAAAATAACAAGGCCAAAAAATAAAGCATATAATAACAAAATAACAAAGTACAAATAACTTAGAGAAAGATTTAGCTATGATAGAGGTGTGAAGTTGGCAAGAGAGAGTGAACGTGAGCGAGAGAGTTTAGAGGGAGAAGATTACAGGCTCCCAGAGAGAGATGAAGAGTGGGGGCGCACGGCACGAATGCTAAAGTGGGCCCAAAGATCCTAAACCCACTGTAGTACGTAGACACCAATAGCAAGTTTCAGTTTCTGTTATTTTGCGGAGACCTACCGTACCCTGTGGCAACACATGTCACATCAATTTACATACACACACACACACACCCACATATATATATATATATATATATATATATATATATATATATATATGTTTCTAATCTCTCAGTGGGGTTCGAACCGCCGACCGTCAGGACGATAGCCGACGCTTTAATCAACTATACCATGGCAGTCCTGACGGTCGGCGGTTCGAACCCCACTGAGAGATTAGAAACATTTAGTGGCTCACGTGTATTTGTGATATATATAATGTATATATATATATATACAGTATATATATATATATATATTTATTTATTATTATTATTTTTTTTTTATATATTATATTATATTATATTATATTATACAGTATTATATTATATTATATGATATTATAATATATTATATTGTATTGTATTGTATTGTATTGTAATTGAAGTAACCGGGTTGAGAAAGGCATGTAGGATTGCTACCATACAAGGAAATAGAAACGAGAGGAGAAGCAGCCAACAAGAGAAATGGGAACATGCACAAGTTTCCCATACTCTAAAGGAAAACGGAACAGAGGAGTGCCCCCTGACCTCAGGTCATTCCCGTTCTCTAAGAACCAGGAATTTAGGTCAATCTCCCATACTAAGGACGGGAGAACTGGACCAATCACCAGCAAGCTTTCAAACCACCTCGACCTATCACCAGCCTTCATTCGACCAGCAGCCTGACTTGCAGTATAACGAACAAATGTTTATGACAATTAAACATCAGAGACCGGAATGTTATCGAAACAAGTGGAGATACTAGGACCTCCCTTGTAGTACCGTTCCGGATAACTATAAGTAATCCAGGGAACATAGAAACTCACAGAGATATTTAGTTAAACAAGAATAACCCCTGATTTTTGTAGAATCACTAAAGTTACAATTATCTCTGACCTAGACCTCGTAACCACAACGAGGGTATTAAATAAAATACTTAAAATAACTATGTACAAACCTATAACCACCATGTTTTTTTAGACTAAGTTAGTTATACCTACGGAAATTACATCACAACCATTCACTATGTCCTTATAAAATTGAGTTACTATAAGTTAAACCTACAAAATAACTCGAACATAGTCTCACTTAAATTTAGAGAAAGTAAGCACTTCTATGGCAATAATACCATCACGGCTGAAAAGCACATGGCATACAATTAAAAAAGAAGCTGCCTCCCCCTCCCCCCTCGAGACTACAGTCGGACCTGCTGTTGCCATCTGATGCCAGGACCTTGGATTCCTGTTCATGAGAGGCAGTTCCCGTTGACGTCCAGCCAGCCGAATCTACGATCCACGTCGACCAGACTGGTACTCGAACTACTACCCTCCCAAAACCTATCCTAAGTGTCTCTAAGTGTCTTACGTTGTGATTATTGATGTGAAGGTAAGGTGAAATATGCGAGTATTCCAGAGCTAATTCTTATTTAGATCTGTGACAAAGATCGTTATTATATATTAATCCTTCAGAACCATATTAAATATTGAATAGATCTGTGTCCAAGATCTAAGTTTAACTTGTGTCTACTATCTTATAAATCATAATACACATACGTTACATACTCGTGTTAACTGATATCTAGCCGAATACTCACAGATTTTCCTTGTATATGTCCATTCTATTGTGTATGTATCAAGTCGAAGTTGAAGTATATATCGTGTATCTATTCCCTATTCAAATCCAACGGTTACCTAGAACCTACGCTCAATTTCATAATTAATTAAACTCAGGCTCTCGTTGCTTTAAAAAAATTAATAATTAGAAATCTTAATTTGACTCTAATTACTTCAAATACCCAATTAACGCTTAGTGATCCTGTGCGTTAACTAATTCATTTACAAATAACTTATTTTCTTATTCTGTTATGAAATAGATAATTTTGATCCATCTCGTCTATGAATTCTAGCTTTGTAAAGATCCTTTATCTAATTATTTCTGAAGTGACGGGGTTGAATAGAACGGGGTTGAGTAACACCTGTAGGATTGCTAGCCTACAGGTGAGTAGGAAGGAGAAAAGAAGAAACAAGCAGCAGAGACGTAATTCCATACCAGTTTCTCATGATGCAGAGGAACAAGAAACAGACGAGTGCCCCATATTACCTGGTCATTCCCGTTTTTTAACTACCAGGAAGGCGGGTCACCTAGGTCAGTCACCCCTATTAAAGAATGAGAGTTTGAGCCAATCACCATCCAGCTTTCCAACCCTCTCCACCAATCACCAGCCTTCATTGGACCAGCAGCCAGATTTGCAGTACACCGAGCAAATGCTTATGCAAGTTCCGCATCAAAGACCTGAGTGCTACCAACATAAGTGGGGATATTAGGATCTACAGTGCAGTACTATTACGGAGAACTCTGGATCAACCCAGGAACATAGTGAAGAGCAGAGTTATCCACTGCATTACCAATAACCCTTAATTATACTAAAATCACCAGAGTTGCTATTATGTCCTTCCTAGACTTCGTGACTCCCACCAGAGTATTAAATAAAATACTTTAAATGATTATGTACCAAATGATAACTAGCATGTATTTTTAAGCTAAGTATTTACTTCACTATTTATGTCACAACGATTCACTATATCCTATTAACATTGAGACACAATAAGTTAAAGCTAAGAAAATACCTGAACATAGTCTCAATGAAATTGGAAGAAGTTAGGGAAAAGTACTTCCACCTTGGTAATGTTCTTAAGTCTGAAAAGTCTGGAGCATCTAACTAAAAGTGGTAACTGCCTCCCCCTCCCCCTCGAGACTACAACGAGCCCTGTTGTGTTCCTTCTGACGTCTGGATGTTGGATTCCTGATCGTGAGAAGCAGCTCCCCCTAAAGTCTCGCCCAGGCGAACCTACGCTCTACGTCGGCCAGACTTGCTCTCGACCCTCACCCCCCCAAACTCCCCCTAAGTGTCTCTGAGTGTCTTACATTGTGGTTATTGTTGTGAAGGTAAGGTAAAATATGTGAATATTCATTGCTATTTCCTTTGTAGATCTGTGCCCATGATCATTGATTGTTGCGTATGCGTTAATCCTTCAGAAACCATATTAAACCTTGTGTAGATCTGTGTCCAAGATCTAGTGTTAATCTCTCTTCTAATTTCATATAAAACGTTCTATGCATACGTCACATACTTGTGTAAATCAATAACCTAGCCGAATACTCACAGATTTTCCTTGTGTATGTCCATTCGATTTATGTATGTACGAAGTTGAAGCTGAAGTGTATACTGTGAATTTATTCCCTTCTAAAGTCTCACTTTTACCTAGAACCTACGCTCAATTTTATATCTAATTAAACTCAGTTCCCCATCCATTGGAAGAATTATATTGCTGATTATCATAATCTAAATCTATTTTCTTCGAGAGAAACCCGTTACGCCTTATTATGTCGTGCGTTAACTGTATAATTTATGAATAACGTATTGGTTTATTCTATTATGAAATAGATAATTTTGATCCATCTCGTCTAGGAATTCTAGTTTCGTGTAGATCTGTTGTCTAATTATTTCACCAACTCGAATACAACGCCAATTTGTTCTGTATTCCATATAGGAATCTGTTACCCAGTTCAGATCTCCTTCATACCTTATCAGGTATTTCCATCTAAGTGCAATTTCGTCGGGTACGCCATATTTAACTTGTAGTATTATTATAACTACTCGTATACGCTAATTTATTGATGCGTTCTCTAATCTGCTGTAATCAATCTATTGCCTGATTCAGTTACGTTATATTCAACTTTTGAGTAATCTTCAGTAGATATAAATCATTAAATCGGAATTCCTCGACCTGTGAGATTATCATTGCATATAAGAATTAATTAATTGTATGATCAAGATATACATTTTCTCATGATAATCTAATTATATCATTAATTGTAAAAATAATTTAACTCCCCTCCCCTTTGAATTTCAACATATTCCTCCCCTTATTCCGAATAAGATCGCACTAACCATAAATACTATTTTGATCATCGCAGTAAAACGAATGACCTGAGTGACCTACCTGGCCATAACTGTCTGCGCGCGATATCCCTTTAATTTACCCATACGCTGCTCGCCACCCGTGAGCGAGCATTCACCCCAGAGCTCTTCGTACGCTTCCCCTTTTGTACCGCCCCAGCCTATCTACGCGTACTTAAAGATTTCGTTCAACCTGTCAAAAACTTATTCAGAATAATTTACAGTAGGTACTCAACTCTCATATATATTATTATCAAGGGTTTTATCCATGTGTATGTTTGTCTGTTTATAATTGCATACTTTCACTATAATACTTCCTCTTGATTCACGCTCAATGTATGTTATTATTAGACCTTGGTGTGTGATAAATGTTTGTTAATTGTTTACTTGCCATTCCTTATAGTAGCTAAGTAAATATCCACCAACACTTTAGGCCTAGTTACACGCGTGAATTGCCTATCAATTGTGTTAGGTCAAAATATATATATACTCGCTTACTATTCCCCAATAATAGTTAAGGAGTATACTGACCTATCTACAGTATATGCAATTGAATAAATAAGAGTGTAGAAATTACATGTGTGTTGTGAGAATTCGATAGTAAACAAAGTGGAATTTACCTATAAACTCACAAGAGTTAACTTACTTTTATTGGTTGATTGGGATAGATAGCTCAATGATAGTGGTAGGAATAGATGGAAGATATAGTGGCCACTAAGAAATAAGAATTAGGATGACTTAGCAGGAAACAGGTGGTTGTATTGGAGCGGCTAGAAGGAGATGTTCTTGAGGTAGTAGCGAAAGCGATTCTGATTTGTCTTGAAGCGAGGGACCCTCAGGTTCCCGAATATGACGCATGCGCAGTTATCTTATCTACCAATGCGTCATTTAACTAACTACAAGATATACCGGATTTATTATAATGACAACCCGATATAATAATGGATAATAAACCCATAAAGACTTAATACTAAATAGTATATATCTTTTATATAGATATATAACTTAGCCTAATATTGGCGCCTAATTTGACCTTCCAGTATGTTTACTTAACTTAACTGTCGAGTTACTTACGAGTCTCGACACATTCCCACCACCAATATATACATTATCTACAATAATCCCGCAGCGATGTTAGATTACCATAGCTGTGAAGAGCTAACAGCGGATCGGCGAACAGGTAATCTTCCAACAGGATCATTACTGGCAGAGGGTCCAGCGGCCGCTGGTGACATAGGGGTGGAGTCGTGAGAGCTAACACCATCACCAGTGACTGCCGGTTGAGGGATCGAAATGCTTTCGATTTCCTGTTCCAATGGAGACAACTTGACGATGGGTCGAATGGTCAGGCCAGTCTTTGTTCTAATCTGGACCACTCTAACCAGATCATCTCGTCCGGGATAGAGTCTAACTACCCTACCAAGTTTCCAAAGGACACGAGGTCCCTCGTCATGTATAAGCACGATGTCATTTATCTTTGGCCATACACTGCTTGATTAGCTTCTTTTATTCTTATAGGCTTCTCGTAGTGATGACAAGTATTCATTAGACCAACGCCTCCATAGGTCCCGGATCAATTTATTGATGTAATTGTACCTGCTGTGTATCGCTGCTTTACTATCGTAACTAGGATCCTGCAGCTCATCTAGCTGAATTAGGTCCTTTGGGAAGTCACAAAGTCTACGACCATTAATCAGCATGGATGGAGTAATAGGGCAAGGGTCCTCCAGATCACCCGAGACATAATATGTTAAAGGGCGATCATTCACGGTAGCCTCCAGCTCCAATAGGACAGTAGTTAGTTCCTCGAAGGAGACTAGAGCACGACCTAGTACCTTTTTCAGCCCAGCCTTCACAATACCTATGGCTCTCTCCCAAATAGCCCCGAACCAAGGCGCACGTGCTGGGATAAAACGCCATTCACATCGGATTTCGGCAAGATGAGCCTGAAGACTGGGATCACTTTGGATGTCTTCCAAGTGTCTGGAAGCTCCCACAAATGTAGCAGCATTGTCGCTTAACATTATCTGCGGAAATCCCTGCCTACTACAAAATCTCCGGAACGCATGGATAAAGCTGCCACAGGTCATATTGCTAACTACTTCAATGTAGATAGCTCTTGTAGTAGCGCACGCAAATAAAAGCATATAAGCCTTGTTGTTGTGCGAGCCCCGGACAGGAATTGCTCCTGTATAATCAACCCCTGTGACATCGAAGGGATCTCTAAGAGTAGTCCTGATGTCTGGTAGAGGAGGTACTCTTGCTTTCGCGTAGGTATTACCCTGTATTTTACGACAGGTTATACACTTACTGGTCACTTGTTTTACCGCTTGTCTTATCTTAGGAATCCACCACCTCTGCCGTATATATGCGACCACGTGATTACCTCCATAGTGACAACAGACACAATGACACATATTGATGAGCATGGTAGTGAAAGGATGTTTGGAAGGCAGTAGTATCGGATATTTCATTGAATCCGGAAGAGCCGCTAACTTCAATCTACCTTCACATACAATTAATCCTCCTTTCATGACAAGTCCTAATGGGGAGAAATAAAAAAATTGTCTGCTATTTTTCCCGCCTTTGGTTCGCACCAACCTAAATTTGTTGCCATCGAGTGAATTTAATTTTTTAAATCGCAGTCATCAAAATATCACTGGATTTCTATAGTCATGAATGTTACAGACATATTACTCTAACATTCTATTCAGTAGATTGTCCAATATACAAAGTATTTATGATTAATAAAACATATTTGATTAGGCCCACAAAAACACATGGCAGTCATTCGAAAAGTAGCCCTGTTAATATTTTAATAGATAGGTATCCATGTCCTAAAATTAAAATGATATGTATAACAACTCGAGATGAACTTATAAAATAATCGTCATTAGCCACTTTACTGGATATTAGATTATACAATTATAAACTAGTTTCAGATCTGGCAAGCGCATAATAAATTGATGCCAGTGTTCGCTACCCATAATAGTCATTAAACGAAACTTCTCGGACAGTAAACATCTCTTCCCCACTTAACTTACTTTGTTAAATTTGACATTAGTTGTGCATCTATGTGCACATTAGCAGTAATGGTGGTAGATATTTGTTTCTCACAGATGGAAATCTTAATATAATGTGGATTATAGTCTTAATAAAGGTAAAATGTTCAGTTATAGATTGTGTCGTGCGTGCGTGTGTGTGTGTGAGTATTCCAAGGTTGCCAGCGCACATCACATCTCCAAACTCGCCCAAAAGTAGCCCAATCACTTAATACCGCACAACAGACAATTTCATCTATTTTAATCCTATCACACACATTTTCTGATATATTTATCTTTAACAGCCATGCATGCATGATACTATGAGTTCCCCAAATATAACTAGGCCTAGTCCCATATAGCCTACTGTATGAGTAGTGGCCTACGTGTCACATCAATTAAATATTAATGAAATACCACATACATTATTATCACAATCATGCACTCATCAAATCTGCATCAATGTCCCAATCCCCCCTCACAAACAATCACTTAATTAGGCTATTCAGTCACCACCACATAGGCTACCATACATGTATAGTACAACCAACAGAAAGCCATGATGAACGTTTGTATGAAATGTAGCCTAGCTATAGGCTACTCAACACTCGACACCTCTACAACTTTAGTAGTATATAGAACCAGCCCAATTCCGCTTTTCTCAATGTTAGTTAGTTAGGATAATACTTCAGAGGCTATCCACCCCATCACACTGTAAATCAAGAATATAATATCGTTTGAAATGGAAACTCGCAAATCTACGCTTCTGAACGAATCCTAACTAGCCCAATGGTGCGAACAAAAGAAGACCTTGGCAACACTGTGTACGTATATCCCGCCGCGGTCAGGTGACGACCTAAACAGTCGCCCGTGGAAAAGGCAGTGTTGTAAAAAAAAATGTCATCATCTTTTTCGAATTTCCTGCATCTCCACGTATATAATTTGCTGCCTCTGTGTTCTATGACATTCTGATTCACATTGATTGATTTCCTGTCACTGGTCTAATAAGAAATATAGCCGTTAACATATTTAGCTGCCCGATTTGATAGTGGATTATAAATTGTTAACTTAAAAGCGCACGATAGCTTGTTTTGTAGGAAAGAAACTATAGTGCGCAGGCGCAGACATTCAACCTGCCAAATTCTACAGCTACAGAATATAATACCGTATGTTCAGCCAATTTCTACTGAAACACGTATTTGTTAGTAACTAAAAAGGAAGTAAATACAATACTTCAATGAGTATTAAAATTTCGCCCAGCCTATTACACCACATTATATGAAACAAAATTTCTTGTTCAGGAAGCTGATATTTATATATCAAATTATGTTAATAATTATATATTCACTGCATTAACGAGTATATAACCATCATATTATGAATCTAGTAAAAATATACTACACAACTATGTGTCATAGATAGTTGCGAACTGTATTAACACCTTACGAGCGGCCTATGCGGTTTATTTATATGTACCGCACAGCGGGGTGTTTTTAGCCAAAATAGGGCTGTTTACGTGATCATTTTCATGCCTAAATAAGACCCAGAACGTAAAACAAGTACCTATCCCTGAAAGGGCATAAACAGAGCTTTCGAATGACACCATAACGATCCTTGTATGATGGATAGTTTTCTTGCAATAACCGTGCAACGCGAGTGCAAAAAGCAGGTAATTCGGTACTTTCGGTACATAATTGAGTATGTAGCGAGTGAGAGAGGGAGGAGGGAGCTGAGATTTGTGTCAGTAGGTTCGCCGCGGTGGTCTGGAGCAGTCATACGCTCGCTAGTCTCCTGCCACCACTTGTCTCTCTCTCTCAGCCACATTACGTGCTGAAATTGCCACTCGACCTATGTCGAGCGCCGCCACATAGTCCAGCTTTATTTAACTCGACTTATGTTGCTCGCCGCTAATTAAGGGTTAAACCTCACGAAAACCCCCAAAACACCTCAATGGTGCATCACACACGATAGTCATTTGAATAAGACCCCCAGCGCCACCTGGATTTTTAGTACAGTTTTACCTCATTGGTTTACCAAATTATTGCGAATACCCTTGTCACCAGACAGCATCTCGTACTGCTTTGGGAAGCATTCCTGCTGGCATCTTTGAGCTATAATCTTTTCTGCTACTTTTAGCTCCTTTATGCTGAGGAGGGCACTGTCTGTGAGAGACGTCCCTTTAATATTTGCCTTCAAATTATTTTTGTATCGAATAGTCCATGCAACTACCCGAATGAATTTATCATAACTGCCATATTTTTCCCAGTTCCATAACCGTGTGTCCTGTTCATCATTAGTCCCAATGACTTGGCTAGTTACTTTTGGTGTTGGGTCATCTGGTAATATGTCTTCTGGCCACTCGTCTTTGTTTCGGAGCCACATATGGGCCCCTCCCACCAAAACGCAGTAGATTTCAGATGTTTTCCGAAACACCTCTAGACAGTTAGTCACTAGGGTTTTCTTTAGAGGACACGTACCGGAATTCTACAGTCGGAAGAAGGGATTTGATTTCGTCAACACGGTTTGCGACATACACTGGAAGCTTCTTCATACTACGCAACCAATGCAATTTAACCTGACTGTCGCACCACAATACAATTTTGTTGATTTTTACAATTTTATGATAGGCTTCCTCCACAAATTTGATTAATCTGGCGGCTAGCAAAGCAGCAGTTAGCTCTAGTCTTGGTATTGTTATGGATCTTATGGGAGCGACCTTTGCTTTAGCGATGACCAGACAGCTATGTTCCGGGCTCACAAAATATATTGCAGTGCTATAGGGGACACCACTTGCATCGCTAAACGCATGAAGTTCCACCGAATCAGCATATACTGTCCTCCGAGGATAAGTAAAGTCACAGCAGAGGTGCAGGTCCTTGGTAACTGTAGACCATTCAGTAGCGCAGTCGTCAGGTAGCGGATCGTCCCAATCTAGTTTCAGTCTCCATAATTGCTGTAAGAAAATTCTGGACCTTATTGTAACAGGCAGTAGTACACCGAGTGGATCGAACAGTTGTGCCACCACTCTTAAGCACTCTCTCTTTGTTGCCTTATTGGTCTCGGGGAGACTAGCATTGAACGTCAACAGATCAGAGTCAGGTAACCATAAGAGTCCTAATGTCTTCACTCGCTCTTCATTCTCGGCAGCAACACCATCCAATTGCAGTAGGTCTCGTAGTTGAGGACTATTGGTAGCCCATTTTCTGAGATATAAATGTGCTTGAGACATTATTCTTTGGGCATCCCAGTAACGCTGAACGACAGTCTCTTCATCACTACCTGTACCCTGGAGGTTGTCAATGTACAAACCCTCCTTAACCTCTGAAGTGCGCATGGGGGGTATGAGACACCACACTCCTGTGCTGACGTATTTGAGCTGTTCCCATCACTAACATCATTATTTTCCCATAAATAGCATTAATACTTATCCATATGCGCCTATTATAGGTTGATTATAAAGGTATTAACCTGTTACAACAATAAAACAAGTGGAAACAGCGTTTGGATGGTCAAAATCGGCGATACAGGCCGGGAGTTACATAATGTATGGCTGAGGCAACCTCACTTCCCACCACTTTTCTCCACCTCTGGAGAGAGACTGTCGATCGATACTCTCTCTCTCTCTCTTGCACTCGCTTGCTAACAGTGATGACAATGCCCTGCTTGCAACTCGCTAATGTTAGCACGAAAATATACCGCAGAATAAGGGAATAACAGGGAAAATAGGTGATAACTGAAGGAGGGGAGGAAAGTGGGGAAGGAGGGGAGGTGGAGGAGTGATATTTGGCATGGCCCAGGGGTAATAAAAAATAAAAAATAAAAAAAATAAAACAAAAATAATATTTTTTTTTTGGGTGTATTAAATGGATTTTTTTTCCCCTGACCGTTAAGAGTCTTCCCGCAGTCCGCCGGGGGAACTCTTAAGAGTCTTCCCGCAGTTCCCGGGTTAATAGCCTCCACAACTTTGGGATCCCCTTTAACACCTAACGAGCGGCCTAGGCGGTAATTTATATGTACCGCCCAGCGGGGTGTTTTTACCCTAAATAGGGTTGTTTACGTGATCATTTTCATGCCTAAATAAGACCCAGAGCGTAAAACAAGTATCTATCCCTGAAAGGGCATAAACAGAGCTTTCCAATGACACCCTTGTACGACCGCTAGTTTTCTTGCAACGTTCGCGCAACACGAGTGCAAAAACCATGTAATTAGGTAGTTTCCCTATATACTTCCCTGTGTAGCGAGTGCGTGAGGGTGGGGGAGGGTGGGATTCATGTCAGTAGGTCCGCCGCGGTGGTCTGGAGCAGTCATACGCTTGCTACTCTCCTGCCACCACTTATCTCTCTCTCTCAGCAACATTATGTGCTGAAAATGGCACACGACATAAGTTGTGAACCGCCACTTAGTCCAAATTTCTTTCACACGACATAAGTTGCGCACCGCCAATAAAGGGTTAATAATGGAAAGATGTTTTAAGATCGTGGCATTAAGAAGAAACTGTGAGCAAGTCGCCCCGAACAACACTACCTTAAATTGGTAGCAAAGTAAGGGTGAAGATAAATCCAAGGGATCCTTTGGCCACAGAAATCGGGTGTAGTAGTAGAGTCATTTTCAGAGCTTCCGTGACCGTGTTTAGGATACCAAAGTTTCTCAGTGAATTTAACAAGGGCAACTGATGCTAAAAAAAATAAGCGCCCATACACCTCACCAAAATGACGGGAAAGTTGTTATTTTAGACGTTTTTCAAAATGGCCGCCGCCGTCATCTTAAAAAATTGATAAAGTTCTATTTCTTGAAGTGAATGGCCAAAATTGACAATTTTGGTGTCTATTCCCACTAATTTTGGTGTCAGAAAACCAATGGGATGGCATAATTAAAAAATAATTAATAACTAATTACCAAATAATTAAGAAAATAAGAAAATAATTAAGAAAATCAATGGGATGGCATAATTCATGATTTAGAGTCCCATTAACCTCAACATCTAAGACAAATATGATGTTGTTAAATCCACTGAGAAACTTTGGTATCCTAAACACGGTCACGGATCCTCTGAAACTTACTCAAATAATATAATATATAATTTAAAATGTAAACCAAGAATGTTGACTGATCAATTCCTTCTTTTTCAGGTTTGTTGCATCGAATTTGGCGTGAAGAATCATAAGCATGGAACGTAGAGGAGTTAGTGATGTGCCTGACCCAGGACCTGGATTAAAATGCATATTATGTCAACATCCCTGTATAGCTGATGATAGTACGGACAAGACATCTGATACAAAGTGGGAGAATCTAAGGAGCAAGTGTTTTCGGTGGAAGGAACTTGATAAATTTCAGCATGCCTATGCAGCAGTGGAGTGGGACAAGGGGCCTAAAGGCCTGTACATGCATAGTAAATGTTACACCCAGATCAGTAGTTATCGCTATATTCAGCAAGCACAGAATCGTAAACGGAAATCTGAACAGGAAGAAGTTCAAGCATCAACTTCAAGTCAACAACTCCCAGGAAATGTGCCTAAAAAGCTTCGTTCTAGTACTGGAGTGGTTCATGATAAGAATCTCTGTGTGTGGTGTATGAAAGGACCACAAAAAACCAGTAATCCTGGCAAGTCCAAACTTTTGCTGCTGTCAACAGTAGACACATGGAACCGGTTCAAGTTGCATACAGTTTGTCTGTCAGATGAGCCTATAAGAGAAAGATTGAATACCCTACTTGCATCTATCCCAGACAGTCGAACGGCGTTTGGATTGGAAATTCGTTATCATCGTGAATGTTGGCGCAATTATGTCAGCAACCCTCTAAAGGAGTCTTTTCCTGATGAAAAAACAGAGCATCTGCAACATGTTAATCTTCGAGAGGCCCAAAATATCTTCTTTCATCATGTCCGTCAAGTTATCTTTGAAGATCATGAAATCCGTACACTGTAAGGTCTTCTAAAGGATTACAAAGGCATTACTTCAAATTATGGTTACTATTCCACAGCAAAGTCCAGTTTCGTGAAGGAAATTCTGATCAAGGAATTTGGAGATGACATAGCATTTCATGAACGAGGTCAGAAGAATGTGAGTGAACTGGTATATGATGCAAGAGCTGCAGGTTCATATCTTGAGGCTGCAATATCCTCTCTAGGTGTAAGTGACGATCAGCTAGTGAAGAATGTAGCTGCGCGACTCAGAGATCAGATCATCAAAACAAAAACTGTTCCTTGGCCTCCATACATACATGAGCTAGAAGAATATGAAGACCTGAATGATCTCCTATTGAAGCTCATCACTTGGTTAAAGCACCCCACAAAGTCTGAAGTCGATGACAAGCCCCAAGTCAGATCAATTGCATCTATTTTGACCAGCTACATAGTTGGAAGACGTACTGCATTTGAGACAAACCTCGGTGTACTGCTACATGGTATGACAAAGAGCAGAGAAATGGTAGACATATTACATAAGGATGGCCTGGGAATCAGTTACAATGATGTGCTTTTGCTTAGAGATTTCTTGGCAGTTACTGACCTGAAGCATTCAACTGAGTGTCCTTTTGAACTTTCTGAAGGAACACCGGCAATATGTATAGTCGACAACGATGACTTCAAAAGTGACACTTTGACTGGAAGTGGTCAATCACATCGTACAAATGTCATGTTTGTTCAGCCAGACCTACCTAAGCTAAATCTACCTACCCTAGATGATGATAGACCAGTTGCAAATAGCACCTTGCCTTCGTACCTCTCTGATAGCCTCAAAGAACTTGGGAGCCAGATGCAAAGAATTGAACCATACAAAAGAGTCAAGCGTGGTGAACCACCCATCAGACCAAGGATAACGGATGAACAACATCTGGACACAGTTCCTCAAAGAATGAGAGGTGTCATCCATGCAATGGCCCGAGCTAAGGCAGACGGAACAAGACCAAAGCCAGAAGACCAGACTGTACCAGCCTTTTCTGGCTTCCAGGCCACACTATCACCAGAAACCCAGAAAAGTCAAGCGATTTATCATATGACTTATCCTGATCCACCAAGCAAGACCATTCTGTATGATGCCCTGCGCAAGCTTGCAAAGGCAATTGATGACAAGAAGATGCCATTTGCCATTATCGTCGACTTCTCCATCAAAGATAGTGAACGACAACACCGTCAAAAAAATCAGTCCATTTGCAATGTGTTTATGAAATCAGAGGACAAATTTCCTTCTAATAGAGACTTTCATGCTCTTCTTGGTAAGCCAGAGAATAAAGTTCGCCTTCAAGCATTTATCAAGGCTGCTTTCAAAAGAAAGGCATCTACAACCACTATTCAGCTCATACACTGTGTTGTTGGCAAACAAGCAAGGAATCTCACCACAGATGAAGTTTTGCAGAATCTCACATACGCCCATGCAGAAGCAGACACAGCTCTGTTCACTCTTTATGATAAGCTGCGGTCAGAAGGGTATACAGAAGCAGTTGTCATAGACACTGAAGATACTGATAACTACGTTCAGGCAGCCTATGTGGCTCGGCAAATATCAGGACTCTTGTGCTTGAAACGCAAATCTCAGCTGATAAATGCTCGGTGTTTGTGTAGTGAGGCAATGGCGGAGTCTTTGATCCCACTTTATGTTCTTACCGGATGCGACCATAACTCCGGCTTTTATGGAATAGGCAAGAAAACTATTGTTGACCGTGTAGAAAAATCATCAGAAGCTCGCAACCTCCTTAAAAGTTGTGGCACAATCATCCCAGTCACACAGGAAATCATCAATGACTTACAGAAATTTGTTATCCGGTACATCTATTGTGACACCAAACACAAGACCCTAGCAGAGGTGAGAGTAGCAAAGTGGTCAGTACTCAAGAAACAGAAGATCATCAGACTGGTACCTGATTCTGACAGTCTACGACCACACTTAGAGCGCACCAATTACCTCACATATCTGCAGAAGAATTTCCAGCTTCAGAATCACCCATCACCAATTGGCCATGAATGGCACCTTGTAAATGGCTTATGCCTCCCAGTACGCTATACCCAACCTGCACTTCCATCATTCCTGGATCTTCTAAAAACTCCAAGTCATCCACAAATGCAGAGCAGCGATGATGACAGCGGAAGTGATTCTGACAGTTGTGCATCATATTTGTCCTGCAGTGATAGTGCATCTTAATGCAGTAGGTCTCATGTTTTATTAATTTAGGATATCAAAGTTTCTCAGTGGATTTAACAACATCATATTTGTCTTAGATGTTGAGGTTAATGGGACTCAAAATCATGAATTATGCCATCCCATTGATTTTCTTAATTATTTTCTTATTTACTTAATTATTTGGTAATTATTTATTAATTATTTTTTAATTGTGCCATGCCATTGATCTTCTGACACCAAAATTAGTGGGAATAGACACCAAAATTGTCATTTTTGGCCATTCACTTCAAGAAATAGAACTTTATAAATTTTTTAAGATGACGGCGGCGGCCATTTTGAAAACGTCTAAAATAACAACTTTCCCGTCATTTTGGTGAGGTGTATGGGGGCTTATTTTTTTTAGTATCAGTTGCCCTTGTTAAATTCAATGAGAAACTTTGGTATCCTAAACACGGTCACGGAAGCTCTGAAAATGACTCTACTATAGTCACGATCTTCTTCATGAAGTCTCAACATGAGAAAGGCCTTCTCGATGTCACTTATCCAGGCATATTTGTGTACCCTGAATCGCAGCAACATTTTTGCTAGATCTGGCACCAGTGATGGCCCTGTATAAAGGCAGTCATTAAGACTTGGCCTGCCTTTGCCAATACTAGCAGAACAGTCGTACACAATACGAACGGGCGTCGTTGTGCTATTATTGGTGACCCCGTGATGTGCCAAATAATGACTGTTTTCAGTAACACCGAAAGGAACCTCTTCAATAAAATCACCATGAAGTTGATCTTGGATAACGTTGGTGTAGTGACTACAATAGACAGGTTCTTGCTTGAAACGCTTCTGCAGACCCCTTAGGCGACCCGCTGCTAAACCATAATTAGAAGGCAGCTTCTCTTTAACACCTTAAGAGCGGCCTATGCGGTTTATTTATATGTACCGCCCAGCGGGGTGTTTTTAGCCAAAATAGGGCTGTTTACGTGATCATTTTCATGCCTAAATAAGACCCAGAACGTAAAACAAGTATCTATCCCTGAAAGGGCATAAACAGAGCTTTCGAATGACACCATAACGATCCTTTTATGATGGCTAGTTTTCTTGCAATAACCGTGCAACGCGAGTGCAAAAAGCATGTAATTAGGCACTTTCCCCATACAATTCCTTATATAGCGAGTGAGAGAGGCAGGAGGGAGGTGAGATTCGTGTCAGTAGGTTCGCCGCGGTGGTCTGGAGCAGTCATACGCTCGCTACTCTCCTGCCACCACTTGTCTCTCTCTCTCAGCAACATTACGTGCTGAAATTGCCACTCGAGTTATGTCGAGCGCCGCCACATAGTCCAGCTTTATTTAACTCAACTTATGTGGTGAGCCGCTAATTAAGGGTTAAGTTGGTTCCATGGCAGTCTGACTTCATATTGCTGATTCGGTGCAGAGTATGTTACTGTCTCCTTGTATATGTGCAACGCAGTCATGTTTTCCTTTGAATCTTCATTTGGAGAAATACCTAGATGATTCAGTTCCCACATACATTTTAATTCATTATGACATGGATTACTTGATTCCGTGGATATATATTGATCCATCGGGGTGACTGCAACTTTCAAAATTGTAACTACCTCTACTTGGGTGCTAGACTTGTCGCTATGGCAGGAGCCACTTAGTGCATAACCAAATTTAGTGGGCAAGAGAATTATCTCACCCTCTTTCTTGTACCCTGGCCGCACTAAGTCATAATAATAATCGGCACCAACCAACAAGTCCAACCGAGATGTCTGTGTCATTAGAGGATCAGCTAATTTGTAACCTTTGTTTCGCAAAACTCTCATGTCTGCTTCAAGGCATTCTGATCCTTTGTGATCCGGGAGACTTTCTACCACAACTGCTTGTAGAGGATAGTTTCTGCCCCGGAACTTGTATTTGAAGGACACTACTGGGTACTTTCTGCTCTCACATGCTCCGGTAAACCCTCGCAACTCTAGCTCTTCATCACCCACCTTTATATAATGGATCGAGTCTAGAGCGGAATTAAAGATGAAGGTGCGCTGTGAGCACTGATCCAGCAGTGTTCTCATCTTGACTGTTCCTCTTGATTCCTTAACTGTTGGCAGCATAACAGTTGGGAGGATAATACTAGTCTTCTTTGACGACACAGCCATCGTGGTAGTTTGCGTCTTGGTCTTTGTTACCTGTTGAGGTTTTTGCTCCTTCTTTGCACCGTCCCATTGAGATCTGGACTGACAGAGGATATAGTAGTGTATGTTTTGACAGAACTTGCAGCTACGGATGTCAGTGTTCAAACAACCATTGCTCCCGAGGGTTGAAGATGAGCACTCGGTGCAAAGGTTGAGTTGCTTTGCGCGTTTTACTTTCAGAGCACTGGTTTGTTAACTGCAGCATGATTTGGCTCCTTGTGTTTTAGCTTACCTTTGAGGAGGAAGATAAGTTTATCAAGACACTCTATATAATCCACGTCTGTTTCTATGTCCGCGAAATACTCGGCGTCATCTTCATAGAGCGTTTCCATTTCGCGGCGACATAAATTTAAGTCTTCGAGCTGTCTTAATACCGAAGCCAATTTAGCCTCAATCGCATCATTATCTGCATTAACTAAAAATGTAGCAATATCTTTGGTGATTCTAGTCAAACCACTCTTGATACCCCCCTTGCGTCGCTTGTACTGGGACAGTGTCAACGACATGATGGCAAGACACAGGAAATAGAATAGAATACTATATCTTACCTATATGGACGTAAAGCGCACTCCGAAAGTTAGCTGACGCCAATAAAGGCAAGATATAGGGAACCCCGACTTAAATATAATAATTAATTAAACGTATAATGCCGGGGTAGGGCAATAAGCGGGAAATATGACGCGGAACGCAATAATAAGAGTAAACGAACGCATAAATATCTCCACACTTAAATGTAAATGGTAAACCTTATATTTAATGCGGCAAATTTGTTGATAGAGCACACTAAGGAAGGGTAGGCCAAAAGGTGTATAACAAGCCAATTTAAATTGAAAACATATATTAACCCTTAAAGAGCAGCTCGCAACATAAGTCGAGTTGAAAAAACTGGCAAAAAACGGGTGAAAAAAGGGTTGAAATCGAGTGAAAATGGGTGGGATAGTAATGATCCATACGTCCGACATCTGTGGCCTCCCGGCCCACACTAACTCCAGTTCCCCCCACCGCGCGTGAGGATGACAGTGTAACCAATAGTTTGCTAAAAGTGAGCAAGGTAGCAAAATCAGCTAAACTTCCATCTTCGAGGTAACACTGTCAGTGCTCCACGAGTGCTACGTAGCTGTATGTGGCGTCATTGTGTAGCGATTTCCACCTAGTTTTCGGCGCAATACAGTTCCTTTCATACTGATGGTTGATATAGCAGTCAGAACGGCCCGGAAAGGCCCAAAACGGCCACAGAGCACCCGCTAGAGGAGGGTTAAACTAGGCTAGCCCAAAATGTTTGTGGTAATTACCCCCTTTAAATTTAGTTAAGACCAAACAAATTCAATTTAACCCTTATAATACTACTTTACATTAATTTAAGTGTTGCAACTATACCTAGCCTATAGCCTACCACCTAATTATTGTTGATGTGGCCCTCCCAGGCCGCAGAAGACGCGATAGTGTCCACCCAAGCACCCCCTTGGGCAAAGTTACCACCAGGAAAAATGGGTGGTACATCGGCTGGCGGCGGCCCATATGTTCGGGCAAAATAAGCGGGACCCGGCGGAAATTAGGCCAAAGACAACAAACCCCAGCCCACAAACCTACAGGGGACACCAGGGAAGCGGAAATAGGGAACAGAAAGAATGAAAAGCTAGGAAATAGTAGACAATAGGAAAGCAGAAGAATGAAAAGACAAAGAAGAAAAGACAGCATAAGGCAAAAGTCAGAGGTATCGAAGGACCATATTTTGAGAACTCGATAGTAAACAAAGCGGAATTTACCTATAAACTCACAAGAGTTAACTTACTCTTATTGGTTGATAGGGATAGATAGCTCAATGATAGTGGTAGGAATAGATGGAAGATATAGTGGCCCCTAAGAAATAAGAATTAGGATGACTTAGCAGGAAACAGGTGGTTGTATTGGAGCGGCTAGAAGGAGATGTTCTTGAGGTTGTAGCGAAAGCGATTCTGATTTGTCTTGAAGCGAGGGACCCTCAGGTTCCCGAATATGACGCATGCGCAGTTATCTTATCTACCAATGCGTCATTTAACTAACTACAAGATATACCAGATTTATTATAATGACAACCCGATATATTAATGGATAATAAACCCATAAAGACTTAATACTAAATATTATATATCTTGTATATAGATATATAACTTAGCCTAATACTGGCGCCTAATTTGAACTTCCAGTATGTTTACTTAACCTAAACTGTCGAGTTACTTACTTGTTCGTTATCACCTGATTGAGTACCTATTAGTAAATAAGAACGTGTTAGATGTGTTCCTGTTGAGGATATATTGAGTCTAAAAGTCCATAATTGGATTTGAGTAAAGGCAATAATCGCTTTCGCTACGACCTCAAGAACATCTCCTTCTAGCCGCTCCAATACAACCACCTGTTTCCTGCTAAGTCAGTCATCCTAATTCTTATTTCTTAGTGGCCACTATATCTTCCATCTATTCCTACCACTATCATTGAGCTATCTATCCCTATAGCGGCTCGCTTGGTGTAGTGACTAGCGTCTCGGACTTCCACCCAGAAGGCCCGGGTTCGCGCCCACGCTCGGCGCATTAAAGATTTTTCACAAGCACTGAGTCGTTACCATCCCTCATGAGCAAAGGGATGGGGTAGTAGTACAGGACCCCAATGGAAATACGCCTAATCGGCCTTATTGAGCTATCCTTAGCTTGCTTAGCATGCGCTAGCTTTAAGAACTATTATTATTATTATTATTAAAGACCAGAATAAGAGCTAAGTTGTTGTTGTTGTTGTTGTTGTTGTTCCCTAAGCTGCCTGGCCGAACAGCCCCGAGTCCCTGAGGAAGGCCATGGCCACGATCGGGCTTTCCCACAGAGCTCTCATTGAGTGTAGATTGTGTTGTTGGCGTAAGTGGTTGTGTGAAATACAGTCTTCTAAGATGTGTTTAATGGTATGGGGTGCTGTGTTACATCCCGGGCAGGCGTCGACAACGGAGTCATCCAGTCTCTTCTGATAGCTCAGGAGAGCTGGATGGTGTCCACATCTCAGCCTGGCCAGGTGGACTCTATCCTCGCGAGGGAGGGAGGATTCGGAAGGATGGATTTCGGGAGGTCGTGCATGCAGCTGCGTGTTGTCTTTGAGTGAGTGGATGGATCGGCGAGAGATATGAGTATGGATGTGCTTCTGGAAGTTGGTTCGGGTTGGGCAGGGAGGGAGAGAGGACAATAATTGTGTGTGATACCGTGTGCTGGGTGTTGTTTTAATATTTCTTGGTGTTGCCATGTAGTTTAGTGGGTGGTCTTGGTTCATGGAGGCTGCTGCCAGGAATTGAGTGCCTCTCATGTCCAGATGGTCTTTGACTTTGAGGATTTTGGTTTCTTGATGTAGGTGATCTGTGGGTGCAGTAGCTGTGCAGCCTGTAATGATCTTCAGGGCTTTGTTTTGAATAGTCTGTAAGGTCTTATGATGTGTTTCAGCTAGGTTAGAAGCCCAGGCTGGGCTTGCGTATTCCATCACTGATCTTATGTATTGTTTATATACTGTGGTGGTAGTTTCTTTGTTGTGTCCAAATTTTGTGTGAGCAAGTGACCTGAGGGCGTTAAGTCTGGGTGTCAGTTTCTTTTTAATGTTTGTGGTGTGCTGTTTGAATGTCATATGAGTATCATATGTTACTCCTAGGATATTGGGTGTGTGTATGTGTTAGGGGTGTGTTGTTTATGGTGAGTTGAGGGATGTATTTGTGTTCTGTCCAGCTTGTGAGCAGGGTTGCGGTGGATTTGGCTGGGGCTAGATTAAGTCTGTTTGTAGTGCACCAGCCATTTAGTGTGTTGAGATAGGGTTGAAGGAGATCTGTTGCTCTTTTTGGGTCATGGTGTGTGCATGTGAGTGTTATGTCATCTGCATAGGAGGCTAAGTTTATTTGGGGCGTATTGGGTGTAGTTATATCGTGCATGTACAGATTGAAGAGTGCGGGCGATAGGACGGATCCTTGAGGGACTCCGTTTGGAAAGTTTCTGATTTTAGATGACTGACCGGCAAAAGATACGTGTGCACATCTGCCTGCTAGGAAGTTGGCCAGCCACCTTTTTGTGTTGTTGTGCATGTTTGTGTTGTAGATTTTGTTTGTTAGGTTGTGGCGGGGGATGGCATCGAAGGCTTTACTAATGTCGAGTGGGGCTAATAGTGATCTGTGTGGTGGTCTAGCTGAGTTGATGCCATCAAAAGCTCTTTGTGTAAGGTCTGTGAGAAGAGTGTTTGTGGAGTGCAGTGGCCTAAAGCCATGTTCTGTTGAAGCTAGGGGTAGGTCGGGTGTAATTAGTTATAATACTAGGCGTTCCATGACTTTGGAGGGGGAGCAAAGGAGTGTGATGGGGCGGTGCGAGGAGGGTAGCGTCGGGTCTTTGTTGGGTTTGGGGAATGTGATGATGATACCATGCTTCCAAATGTCTGGTATTGTGTTGTGTGAATAGCTGTAGTTTGATATGTTAGTGAGTGCTTGTATGCTTTGTGGTCCCAGGTGTCTGAGGTGTATGTTGCTTATGTTGTCTAGGCCACAGGCGGGTGAGTGCTTGAGATTGTTGATGATATGCTTTGTCTGGTGATTGGTGAAGGGTGTATAGTCAGGGTCTGTGGGGAATTGTCTCTTACGTCGGATGACACGTCGGTCGTCTTTGTGTGGTTTTAGGTGGCTGACATGTGAGAAGTGATTGAGGAGAGTGTTTGCTTGTTGTTTACATGAAGGAGTAGAGTCTGTTGTTGTGATTGCAGCATGTGATTGTGTTGTGTTGCTGTTGGAAAGTGTGATGCTGTTTAGTGTTTTGTAGAGTTTTTGGGGGTTTGTTTTGTGATCAAGTGTTTGTAGGAAGTTATTCCAATTTAGCTTTTAGAGCTAAGTTGTATTACAACACTGGCATAACAATTTCACCATCTCGAATACAACGCCAATTCGTTCTGAATTCCTTATAGGAATTTGTTAACTTGTTCAGAACTCCTTCATACCTTATCAGGTATTTCTATCCAAGTGCAACTTCGTCGTGTACCCCATTTTCTACTATTAGTATTATTATAACTATTAGTACACACTATTTTAGTCTGCGTTCCTTCACTTCCTGTAGTCAAAATATCAATTGATTCAGGTTAGGTTGTATTCAACATGTAATTCCGAGTCAGTAGATCTATATCCTTAAATCTGAATTCCTCGACCCGTGAGATTATTATTGCATATACCAGTTAAGTAATTATGTGTTCATAATATAATTTTCTCGCCATAATCTAGATACGTAATTAATTGTAAAAACAATTCAGCTCCCTTCTACTTCTTAAAGTAAATCATTGCCCCCATATTCAAGACAATTATCGCATTAACCACATCAACTGTTTTCCACACCTCAGTCCAGTGGATGACCTGTGTACTTAGCTTGCCAGACTTATTTACGCGCGGCATCCTTTTATATTTCTTGGACGCATCTCGTCCCACATACTTGAATGGTAACTATAGAAATCTTTGTGCGGTTAACCTTATTGTTTAGTAAACAATTCCAGAGTTCGTACCATTACTTTTGAGTTTATTTAGAATACTTCACGATAGTTACTCAACTCCCATTTATATTATTATCAAGGGTTTATTCTATGTATATGTATGTCTATATAATTATTATAATTGCATATTTCCACAATAATACTATCCCTTAATTTATGTTCATTGGTATGTTATTCAGAGACCTTTGCGTGTTCTAAATGTATTTAATGATTTACTTACTATTCCTTATAATAGTTAAGTTAAGTTTTAGCTCACGTTTCATGTCCAGATATATACGTGATTTATATACCAACTGTGTTTTGCCTACGTATATCTGATTCTCTTGCTATTCACAAATAGTAGTAAAGAAAACCTAAAGATCTCATTCTATGTCCTTTAATAAATCAGAGTATAGAATTATCGATGTGTGTTTATTGTGTTTATTATCACCTGATTGAGTACATAATTGTGAATAAGAACGTGTTCGGTGGTCCTGTTGAGCATATATTGAGTCTAAAAGGCCATAGGTGGATTTGAGTAAAGACCATAACGAAGCTAACTTGTATTACAACCTGGCATAACATTGGCGGCAGCGGTGACTTGATACGGCATATCATCGAGAGTTTCTTATATACATTTTTTTTTTAAGTACTCAGTCAGCATTTTCACACAATATTCACCATGGCAGCAATTAGATCACTTGATATCCGGCGTTCAAGCCAGAAGATTATGACATAATATACACATACCTGGAAATAGTCAACCCGGTCCTGGACATTATGTTCGAAAACGAGGACGCTTCCAAGATTCACACGATAGTAGTGAAACTAGGGAAATATGCAACCAAGGTATCAGGGTATGTGCATGATACCATGCCTGGGTTAACCTGGGCACAATTTGAAACGTATGTAAAGACCGCTATTAACCTAAGAAGTGCGCATGGGGGGTATGAGACACCACACTCCTTTGCTGACGTATTTGAGCTGTTCCCATCACTAACATCGTTAATTTACCATAAATAGCATTAATACTTATCCATATGCACCTATTATAGGTTGATTATAAAGGTATTAACCTGTTACAACAATAAAACAAGTGGAAACAGCGTTTGGATGGTCAAAATCGGTGATACAGGCCGGGAGTTACATAATGTATGGCTGAGGCAACCTCCCTCCCCACCACACTTTCCCAAGTCTGGAGAGAGACTGTCGATCGATACTCTCTCTCTCTCTCTTCCACTCGCTTGGTAACAGTGATGACAACGCCCTGCTACCAACTCGCAAATGTTAGCACGAAAATATACCACAGAATAAGGGAATAACAGGGAAAATAGGTGATAACTGAAGGAGGGGAGGTGGAGGAGTGATATTTGGCATGGCCCAGGGGTAAAAAAAAAAAAAAATAAAATGTTTTGGGTGTTTTAAATTGATTTATTTTCCCCTTACTCTTAAGAGTCTTCCCGCAGTCCGCCGGGGAACTCTTAAGAGTCTCCCCGCAGTTCCCGGGTTAATCCAGTACTTGGTCAGACCATTGCCGATAAAATATTTCATGAGGTCAAATATTCAGGAGATTTAGACGGCACAATTGAGCAACTGCAACAAATAGCGATCAATGAGTTCCCAGAAGAAACCGCAGCACAACGAAAGAAGATCGTATTCAAGGGACTTGTGAGAATATTGCCAGAAACAGTGGCGAATCACTTCTCCATTATTGAGCCTACGAATTATGACACGGATATGCCGGTGATAAGGCTTATCATGGCTTTTTAAAAATCCAGGGAACAAGACAAAATAGCCGTGATCAGCAAGGTGACCACACATCCATCAGCAGCAGCAGCACCCATAAATGGTCCAGTGGCTCTTCGTCTCAATGATAAAGCCGAGGAATGGGCCTGAATTAGGCCAGCTGATTGGAAACCATGCTCTGGACCATGCATGTTATGGTCATTGAAGAGATCCTTCACGGAACTAACTAAGAAACGGACCAGGACACCAAGCTGGTGGGCACAAATTCCCTAGATAAAGCCACGTAATGCTGGGGTCACACATTCACGTATATGCTCCCGTATGCTCCCGCACGAAGGTTTATTGGTAGTTGGGAACCGAATACGTAAAACGTAAGGGCTTAGTACGCAAAACGTAAATTAAATTGTGTCTAGTCGTGGGGGTTGGTACGCATGGCGGGAGTAGCCATGCTGGTCGGGGAGGTGGTGGGTGCGGCCAAGGCCGCCCGGTATGTTTTGGATTTCGAATCAGATACGTGGCTCGCGCTCACATATGTCAAAAGTCGGGAAATCCTACGTCTGACCGGGCTAGCTGCTACGTCTTACGGGAGCAGCCCGGTCAAACGTAAGCTTCTCCCGCCAATCGTACAATATTCCCGTCAAACGGGACAGTTAAAGTTAGTCCGGGCGCATCTGGCAGCACCGCCGCACTGCGTGTTGGCGGGAAGACGCGGCAACATTGTACGGGGGGTATATAAGGACCAGCGGGGGACACTCCCGTCACACCTCTCACCACACCGGAGCAGCAAACAACAAGCCAACCCTGCCACCTGCTTGCCACCCTCTGCACCCTGCCCTGCCCTGCTTGCCACCCTCTGCACCCTGCCCTGCCCTGCTTGCCACCCTCTGCACCCTGCCCTGCCCTGCTTGTCACCCTCTGCACCCTGCCCTGCCCTGCCCTGCCCTGTACCATGCATAAGAAAGGCGTGAAGAAGGCCAGGAAGGCTTCCCCTGCCACCTCGACGTCTGCCACCTCACCGCCTGCCAACTCATCTTTTGACCCCTCTCAGCCTGGCCCCTCCAACTCTGACCCCTCTCAGCCTGGCCCCTCCAACTTACCGCCTGCCCTCTCGACGCCTGAGGAAGATGAAGTTGTTCTCGACCTCGGCCCCGATAGTGGAGAGCTCGAGGTTGAAGTGGATGAGAGTGAGGAAGACGAGGCGGAAGAAGAAGAACCTGCACCTACCAACAGCGTACAGACCCCACCAAAGAAACGGCGCCGGAAGAAGACCAACATAATACTGACGGAGGAGACTGAGCGTATGCTGGCAGATTGGATTGAGCTGGATGCGCCTTTCATTTATGACAAGGGTGACCCCATGCACAAAAACAAGGAGCATATCGAGGCTCTTGTTCATCTTTATGGATTTAGTTTTCTATTGCAAGCAGTTCTAACATTTCTATGTAGGAAATGATCCATTGAATGAGCCGAGTGTTATGCCTGTTCTCCGGTTTGATTAGGGAGTTCACCATCTTGAACTCCTCCAGGATATATTCCGTGATGTTCTTCATGGTGCCGAGTCAGGAGTGGGAATGGGAACGTTGTGGCCAGCCCTGCCCTTTTGTAGTTCCCAGATTCCAACCCAGACCTACGTGGTTGACAAAGACTGTCTTTGTCTGTGTTTGGACAGACGGGGTGTGCCTGCGATTGTCCGGAAACGGTCCACGTAAGTCCTACAAACTCCCAAGACGTACGGCCTCAGCTACGCAGGTCTTGTGGGGGCGTGGCCATGGGCGTGGCCTGTGTTCCCGCAAATCGGGCAGCCCAGGCGGACTAACGGGGACATGCTTACGCAAGTCGCAAGCACGTACGTAGTTCCATACGACTACATTACGTCTGACGTAACACTGGCCCCGTCACGGTACGTCTGTCGGGAAGTGCAATAGTCGTGGTCTATACGGGCGTAGACGGCCGGACTACGCCCGTCAGAACACAAAATTGGCGATCACGCCTGTCGGGAGCAATATATGTGAATGTGTGACCCCAGCATAAGGTAGCCACTATCACGGAAGACGGAACAGCAGGGATAGAAGATGTACACAGTGAAGAAGAGGCAGAGCAGTATCTACCTGAGACTGTGCAACCAGAACCTCATCATTTTTAAACTGCCCCCCCAAACAAATAGTCGTCACAATGGCGGGAGCTCATGATGGGACATCTTCAGATGGTCTCCCAATGTATCAAAAGATCACACTCAACGGGGTGACAGTCCGACTTCTAATAGATACGGGAGCTTCCCGTTCATGCCTTTCCCTTCTGTTTTCCAAAAGCACCACAATGCTTTCGGGAAGATACAACCTTCCTCCATAATTCTTGTCAGTGCTAATGATCAAGTCATTCCTAATTTAGGACAGACTCTTCCCCTATACGTTAGTACCCCTGTTCCCCATCACAGAGTAGATCATTCATTTGTAATCTATAATCCTAATGAGACTAAGTATGATGGATACTTAGGCCTCGATCTCCTAATCTCTTTGAGTGCCTCTATTGATTGTAGGCACCGCACCTTAACCTTTGCCCCACATTCAAACACAAAAACAAAAACAAAACAAAAATCTGCCTTAAACCGCTTCAACAGTTAAATTCAAGCTCCCTACCTGCTCCCCTTAATCAAACAGCTAAATTACAGTCATCGATTTGTCCTTCATCTAATGAGCAAATCAAACCCCCCAAAACTTCAGAAGATGTGAAATACCATCCACATATCATTTCTCCAGCTATCACTTCCACAACTGTGACAATTCCTTCTCATCATGAAAGATGGATACCTTTGGTGCCCACCATCATGGAAGATGTCATTATGAACCCACACCTCCAAAGCCCTTTTAACACCTTACGAGCGGCCTAGGCGGTTTATTTATATGTACCGCCCAGCGGGGTGTTTTTACCCAAAATAGGGCTGTTTACGTGATCATTTTCATGCCTAAATAAGACCCAGAGCGTAAAACAAGTATCTATCCCTGAAAGGGCATAAACAGAGCTTTCCAATGACACCATAACGATCCTTTTATGATGGCTAGTTTTCTTGCAACAACCGTGCAACGCGAGTGCAAAAAGCATGTAATTTGGCACTTTCCCCATACAATTCCGTATATAGCGAGTGAGAGAGGGAGGGAGGAGGTGGGATTCGTGTCAGTAGGTTCGCCGCGGTGGTCTGGAGCAGTCATACGCTCGCTACTCTCCTGCCACCACTTGTCTCTCTCTCTCAGCAACATTACGTGCTGAAATTGCCACACGACCTATGTCGAGCGCCGCCAGATAGTCCAGATTTATTATACTCGACTTATGTTGCGCGCCGCTAATTAAGGGTTAATGGAGCCTGCCTAACCGCTCCTAGCCTGCTACCAAACCAGTTAAATTGTATCAAAATAGCTAATATCTCAAATAAGCCAGTTACATTACCAAAGGGACTAGCCATTGGTGAGCTTGAGGTATACTCAGAAGAACTATCTGTACCTACAGATACTCCCCCTCAAAATCAGAACCCCCTTCCTGATATTCCTTCCAATCTTACTACTAGTCAACAAACTGATCTCAGAAACTTACTGATATCATATCAGGACATTATTCGCTACCTCCAGCCGAGACATGGGGAAAACCGACATGCTTCACCATACTATACATACTGTAGGACGGCCCATAAAGCAACCAATCCGTCGGAAATACCCGATTCAGAGATAAGAAGAAGAGAAACAAGTACAAGATATGCTTGCCACAGGAGTAGTCAAAACCTCTACTAGCCCATGGTCTTCTCCGGTAGTACTCGTCCGGAAGAAATACGGATCAACTCGTTTCTGTATTGACTACTGACAACTGAATGACGTCACCATGCAGGACGCTACACCACTTCTCAGAATTAATGATTCTTTAGATTCCCTGCTTGGAGCAAAATGGTTCACTAACTTAGATCTTCAGGCAGGATATTGGCAAGTTCCAGTTTTGCCAGATCATCAACAAAAGACAGCTTTCTCCACCAGCCAAGGTAGACTCTATGAGTTTACTGTACTGCCTTTCGGTCTATGCAATGGCCCTGCCACATTCTCCAGGTTAATGGAATCTGTTCTACAAGAATTAACATGGGAAACATGCCTGGCATATTTAGACAACATTATTGTTTTTGGAAAAACTTGGGCCGAACATTTACAAAGGCTACAACAAATATTCCAGAGAATCAGGGATGCCAGTTTAAAAGTCAAGCCGTCCAAATGTACCCTAGCCAAAACTAAAGTAAACTTTCTAGGACATGTTGTATCAGAACAGGGTATTTCGCCAGATCCTAGTAAACTAGAAGCTATAAGCAAAATCACTCCTCCCACTAATGTCAAAGGAGTAAGAGCTTTCCTTGGATTGGCATCATATTATCGTAGATTTGTCAAGAACTTTGTTACTATTGCCAAACCTTTACATGACCTTACTAAAAAAGACGAACCATTCCAGTGGACTGAACAACGCCTTCAAGCATTTCATAGTCTAATAGATAAACTAGTGGCATCTCCGGTAGTGTAATTTCCGGATTACACTTGTCCCTTCAGACTCTACACAGACGTCTCACAGTTCGGAATAGGAGCCATTCTTGGTCAAACTAGAGATGGAAGAGAACACATCATCGCCTGTGCCAATCGCACTCTCAATCCGGCAGAAGTCAATTATTCAGTAACTAAACAAGAGTGCCTAGGTATGATATGGGCCCTTCAATGCTTCAAGGCATACTTTGGCCGGTGTCAAAGTTACCATAATAACAGATCATCACGCCCTTCAATGGCTCCGTAAATCTGGCACAAAAAATGCATTGACTGTCCGATGCCACGAATCATTAGAGGAATTCGACATGGATATTGTTTATAGGCCAGGAAAACTATATACCAATGCGGACGCCCTATCAAGACTTCCCATCAATTCAACAGAACAACAACTACAACATCAAGTGGAGAATCAAACCATATTAGCCATAGCCATCCATCGTAAAGATTCGTTGGATGATGATCAACAAGACCTGTTACGTTGTTTCCAAAGAAAGGATAAACCAGACTGGATACCAAGCAAGATATTTTCACAACTAACCAGACGAGGAGACAATTTATTTACCATTGATGGAAACATTTTCATCACACCTCAAGCAGCCTGCAATCTATTCATATGCATAATGGCATTCACCTAGCACAAAGAAGACTAATTACCATGTTTCAGCAAGTATATTGGACCCCTTCCTCTTAAATAACTGCGAAACGAGTCACAGAAGCTTTGCCGTGCTTGTGCGTTAGGCAAAGATAGAACCCGCACAGCAGGACCTGCTGGCAAACTAGTAGCCTCCAAGCCATGGCAATTACTTGCAGTAAATGTGATGGAACCAATGGAAGGTAGCCAAGGGTTTAAGTACATCATAACCTTTGTGGATACCTATTCTAAGTATGTCATTGCCTGCCCTGCAAAAGAACACTCAGTCATAGCAGTTGCCGAGGCCCTCATCCAACATGTAATTCCATATTTCGGATTACCTGAAGCCATTCATTCAGATAATGCTCCCGACTTCACCAGCCACATTTGGTCTCAATTATCACAAATATGTGGATTAAAAATCAGCCACTCATCTCCATACTGGCCTCAAGGCAACTCCATCTGCGAAAGAAGCCATAGGACGATTGCAAATCAAATACGAACACGGTTGCAACAAATGTACACAAAAGATTGGCCCAGTCAAGTCAAAATAGTCCAATGGGGTATAATTACCTGCCCCAGAGAAAACGGAATATCACTACACGAACGTGTGTTTGGAATGCCACCATTGCTCCTACCTCTGAGACATCTAGCTGCCCCGTATGAGCCCTCCTCCAACTTCGATCAATCACTAGTACACTTGAAAAACCGTCTCCGTCAAATCCAGTACATGCAAGACCTTCAACCTGATGAAACTACCAAAGCCAGTCCACACCGTGTCGGCGATCTCGTGATGGTTGCTCAATTACCTGTGCCGTCTAAACTTAAACCCAGATTTAAAGGTCCATTTGAAATCTTAACCGTGCCAAATTGCTACCAGGTTACCATCAACTATTTCGGTGAGTCACGCACATACCGTAACAGACATGTACGTAGAATTCAGCCTATTGATGATAATATGATTATGCTTGCAGGTCCTGACCAGAATGATATATTGCCTGCATCAAATAATCAGAATTTGGGATCCTCAGAATTTTCGACACGTGATCTCATTCCTCCCTTGACACCTGCACCTCTCAAGAAAACCCTACATGTCACACCACGTACTCTACCACAACCCCCATAATCTGTTCAACCACGCCCAGGCCCTCTTTCCTATCGATCACATAACCCGACTCCTATCATACCAACACGTACTGTCTCTGCACCTTCCAAACGACCTTCTCAATTATTAAACAAATCTCTAGCTATACCTGTTCCTCCCTCACCATCTGTCAGCTTACCAATTTTTTTCTGAATCACCTTGCACTCTACCTACTACGCCAGCTATTGCTCACCTACCTAATCTACCTTCACAGACTTTATCTAACCTGCCAACAACACCTTCACAACCGTTATCAAACCTGCAAACAACACCATCTCTTGATCTTCCAAACTTACCGGTTCCCCTCCCTCAACCCTCTACCAGACCCCTTTCTTATGCAAGCAAACTTAAAACTTCAACTACTTCTGCTTCTCAATCAGTCTCAAAATCATCGTCAAGACCTCTTCAGTTATTTCATAACATACAACCATCTACTTCTGCTCATAAAACTACTAGTAATTCCTCTAAATTACATCGCACTATACCCCACCTGTCTAGAAAATTGTCTCATCTTCCCACCTCTTCTTCTTCACCAACACACCAAAGTACTGTGAATCCACCATCCTTAATGCAACCTAATTCCAATCCACCTTGTACAAGATCTGGTCGCCGTGTGAATCCACCTCAACGATGGGTGCCGACATTCCGTCCTACTTACAAAAGGCGGGGCCTTCCCAAACCTACCTTGCCAACTCAAAGGGTCCCCGCTACTCCTACGGCGAGGTCACCAACATCACCAGGTCAACCAGGACATACCAGGGACAAGGACCTACCACTACTCACCAGACCTTCCCAGGTCACTCACTCTCCAAAGCTTCCAGCCACCACATCTCCTCCTGCAACGACTCCTTCACCCACTTCAGCAGTTAATTCACCACCTCCAGCAGCCATGAAAATAAACAGCGTCATGGTTTCAACAGGACTGGACAGCACTGTTGTCAACACCCCACAACAATTGCTGCACACAGAGAACAAATCCAAAACCCCATTACATGTCCACATGTGCATCAACACCTCTACATCAGCCGATGTTCCAACAACCATGTGGTTGTTGGCCTTACAAAACTTAACCCCCGTTATAGCCAATGCAACGACCCGGACCTACAATTTGCAATCGCGAGGTAGCGACTTTTTCTTTGCCGAATGTGGTGAAGTAACGGGGTTGAGAAAGGCATGTAGGATTGCTACCATACAAGGAAATAGAAAGGAGAGGAGAAGCAACCAACAAGAGAAATGGGAACATACGCAAGTTTCCCATACTCTAAAGGAAAACGGAACAGAGGAGTGCCCCCTGACCTCAGGTCATTCCCGTTCTCTAAGAATCATGAATTTCGGTCAGTCTTCCATACTAAGGACGGGAGAACTGAATCAATCACCAGCAAGCTTTCAAACCACCTTGACCTATCACCAGCCTTCATTCGACCAACAGCCAGACTTACAGTATAACACACAAATGTTTATGACAATTAAACATCAGAGACTGGAATGTTATCAAAACAAGTGGGGATACTAGGACCTCCCTTGTAGTACCGTTCCGGATAACTATAAGTAATCCGGGGAACATATAAACTCACAGAGATATTTAGTTAAACAAGAATAACCCCTGATTATTGTAGAATCACTAAAGTTACAATTATCTCTGACCTAGACCTCGTAACCACAATGAGGGTATTAAATAAAATACTTAAAATAACTATCTACAAACCTATAACCACCATAAATTTTTAGACTAAGTTTTACCTTCGGAAATTACATCAAAACCATTTAGTATGTCCTTATAAAATTGAGTTACTATAAGTTAAACCTACAAAATAACTTGAACATAGTCTCACTAAAATTTAGAGAAAGTAAGCACTTGTATGGCAATAATACCATCACGGCTGAAAAGCACATGGTATACAATTAAAATAGAAGCTGCCTCCCCCTCCCCCCTCGAGATTAGAGTCAGACCTGCTGTTGCCATCTGATGCCAGGACCTTGGATTCCTGTTCGTGAGAGGCAGTTCCCGTTGACATCCAGCCAGCCGAATCTACGATCCACGTCGGCCAGACTTGTACTCGAACTACTACCCTCCCAAAACCTACCCTAAGTGTCTCTAAGTGTCTTACATTGTGATAATTGATGTGAAGGTAAGGTGAAATATGCGAGTATTCCAGAGCTAATTCTTATTTAGATCTGTGCCCAAGATCGTTATTTATTGCGTTATGTATTAATCCTTCAGAACCATATTAAATATTGAATAGATCTGTGTCCAAGATCTAAGTTTAAATTGTGTCTACGATCTTATAAATCATAATACACATACGTTACATACTCGTGTTAACTGATATCTAGCCGAATACTCACAGATTTTCCTTGTATATGTCCATTCTATTGTGTATGTATCAAGTCGACGTTGAAGTATATATCGTGTATCTATTCCCTATTAACCCCCTCAGACTGAAATAGTTAACTTACTGACGAGGAGGCGGACCGCCCGGTATTTTTCCCACAAAAGTAAAAATCACACTGAGGGACCGTTAGGAGTCGGAGAAATTGGGGGTTGCCATCAATCGACAGATTCTGATCTAACTTACCTAACTTACTGAGGCCTAAATGACACTAGAGCGTCATATAACTTATTAGAGATATTAAGATAGGTTCATTTGACGCTATCGCATCATATGAGTAGTTGGGCAAAACCGCCATATGACGCGATCGCGTCATATGAGTCGGAGGGGGTTAAAATCCAACGGTTACCTAGAACCTACGCTCAATTTCATATTTAATTAAACTCAAACTCTCGTTGCTTTAAAAGTTATTAATTAAAAATCTTAATTTGAATATAATTACTTCAAATACCCAATTTACGCTTTGTGATCCTGTGCGTTAACTTATTCATTTACGAATAACTTATTTTCTTATTCTGTTATGAAATAGATTTTTTTTATCCATCTTGTCTATGAATTCTAGCTTTGTATAGATCTTTTATCTAATTATTTCACCATCTGGAATACAATGCCAATTCGTTCTGTATTCCTTATAGGAATTTGTTAACTTGTTCAAAACTCCTTCATACCTTATCAGGTATTTCTATCAAAGTGCAACTTCGTCTTATACGCCATTTTCTACTATTAGTATTATTGTAACTATTAGTACACGCTATTTTATTCTGCGGTCCTTTACCTCCTTTAGTCAAAATATCAATTGATTCAGGTTAGGTTGTATTCAACATTTAATTCCGAGTCAGTAGATCTATATCATTAAATCAGAATTCCTCGACCCGTGAGATTAATATTGCATATACCAGTTAAGTAATTATGTGTTATTAATATAATTATCTCGCAATAAACTAGATACGTAATTAATTGTAAAAACAATTCAGCTCCCTTCTACTTCTTAAAGAAAATCATTCCCCCCATTTTCAAGACAATTATCGCATTAACCGCACTAACTATTTTCCACACCTCAGTCCAGCGGATGACCTGTGGAATTACCTTATTGTGGCAGACTTATTTACGCGCGGCATCCTTTTATATTTCTTGGACGCATCTCGTCCCACATACTTGAATGATAACTATAGAAATCTTTGTGCGGTTAACCTTATTGTTTAGTAAACAATTCCAGAGTTCATACCATTACTTTTGAGCTTATTTAGAATACTTCACGATAGTTACTCAACTCCCATATATAATATTATCAAGGGTTTATGCTATGTATATTATGTATGTCTATATATAATTGCATATTTCCACAATAATACTATCCCTTAATATATTTATGTTCATTGGTATGTTATTCAGAGACCTATGCGTGTTCTAAATGTATTTAATGATTTACTTACTATTCTTTATAATAGCCAAGTTAAGTTTTAGCTCACGTTTCAGGTCCAGATATATACGTGATATACTGTATATACCAACTGTGTTATCACTATGTATATCTGATTCTCTTGCTATTCACAGATAGTAGTAAAGCGAACATAATGATCTCATTCTATGTCCTTTAATAAATCAGAGTATAGAATTATCCATGTGTGTTTATTGTGCTTATCATCACCTGATTGAGTACATAATTGTGAATAAGAACGTATTCGATGTGTTCCTGTTGAGCATAATATTATATTAAGTCTAAAAGTCCATAGTTGGATTTGAGTAAAAACCATAACGTAGCTAAGTTGTAATACAACCTGGCATAACAATAATGTTTTGTTTTGCTTTGTTTTGTCATAATTTATTTATTTTTTTATTTTTTATTTTATTTTTTTATGTGAGTGAGGGATACTAAAGGCAGATCTACCTGTATCGAGTGCCTCCCCCAGAGTCGAAAGAGTGACAGGGCCAAAATCAAGAGACGTTTGAGCCAAAATGCCGGGACACATGGAGTTTGAAGCAATTTAGTTCATAGGCAGAGGGAAAGACTGATTTTGAAAGAGAGTTCGAGAGCGCAGCAGTTGAATAGAAGAAAGACTGAGAATAACGTTTCACTCTTGGGTTGGAGAGTTACACAGAGTAGGGGTGGGATTGTGTTGCAAGATGGCTACTACGTACCCTATGTAGAGGAGTGTATATTAAACCAAATACAAAACTAAGAGCAGTGGGAGGGTGGAGCCTTGGAGGGGGAGAGAATCCTAAAGCAAATTGATTTTTGAGCACACACTAAACCAAAAATACACTACTGTATTTACATAGCTGGTCATTAACCTAACCTAACCTAACCTAACCTGGGCATCCTGGGGGCTGCTGCCCACAGACCCCCGCTGGTCTTGGGTTGAAAAGTGATAAAAACACATATCTCTTACCTCATTATAGAAAGTTTTTTATTTGGTTTAATATACACTTCCCAGGTCATTTTAACAGTTCTATTGCTTCTATATATCATATAATACACCATAGAATACGTTTTTAATAACTAGAAAAAAGGCCTTCTACTAAACAATTACGATATACCGGTATATATATATATAATTATATATATATATATATATATATATATATATATATATATATATATATATATATATATATACATATACTATATATATATGTATATTGTTATGTAATGTGAACTGAAATTATATATATATAAATAAGAACAATTGTGATAGGGTTAATGTACGCATTTTAGATAAAGTCACTTGATACGTAAGTGTGAGTAGAGATTGCGTCATTCATTCCAAGTGATCATATCTCGGGTGGGCGCTGGGATGTGTGCTCTTGGTATCTCGCGAGGCTTAGAGAAAGTTCTCGTTTTCTGCGAGGCCTATATAAGCTCGCAGCTCCCTGTCTCTTGGAACCAGACCGACCTGATCAGCTATACGCATTATGCATCACCTCTCCATTTCTCTCTTGTATATAGTGACTCGTATACCTAGTGAAGTGACATATCTCTCCTGGCTACCTTCAAACGATAAAGCAGTCTGCATTCCTGTTCTGTGATTGGGGAGTTGAGTATATACTGTATGTGTGTACCATATCATCGACTAGTTATTATTCTTAATGATATTGTGTATTATTATAAGTTTATCTAGTGATCAATTAATTGCTATCAGAATTCATATTATTTCGTTATTTCCTTTTGAATGCTTTAATTATTATTGGAAAGCATTAAATCAATTTGTGATTAGCTTGCAAGTTTGTGAATTTGATTAGATTAATTTAGTTACCCCTTATTGTATTTTTTCAAAGGAAAATTTTCTCAAGTGTTATTTTGGTGTTTATTTCACATTTAACCCTCCGGGCCCGGGCTGTATCTCCAAAGGACAGTGTGGGCTACCCGGGCGATCTGGCCGAAAAACGTCTACCATATTTTTGTTAATTTTAACTGCTAGAAATTTCCCACGCATATATAAATGTAGTACGGTTTCCAATCTGTAGACTGCCGTTGAGTAGAGCTCTCTAAGTCAACTGGTTCAGTTGTGATGACGATTTCAGTGGAGCTAATTTTGCCGCTATGTTGACAATATCGGAGCTTTTCACACACTAATTTCCTCTGACGTCACAACAATAACATTGATCCGACGTCTCCTTATTGTTTTCGGAGGTGAGGTGACGCAACGATCGGCTTTGTTTATATGCGTCGGACGCACAGCGTTCAGACCAAGCTGAATAGGCTTGAAAGCTTACTGCCTAGTAACAGGACACCCGGCCACCTGCCCTTATTTCGTGGTGTCCTTCCACACGGACACCCAGGGAGGAAGGGTTAAATAGTTGTAATAATTACTTGTATTGCTTTTATTAACACCTTACGAGCGGCCTATGCGGTTTATTTATGTGTACCGCCCAGCGGGGTGTTTTTAGCCAAAATAGGGCTGTTTACGTGATCATTTTCATGCCTAAATAAGACCCAGAACGTAAAACAAGTACCTATCCCTGAAAGGGCATAAACAGAGCTTTCGAATGACACCATAACGATCCTTGTATGATGGATAGTTTTCTTGCAATAACCGTGCAACGCGAGTGCAAAAAGCAGGTAATTCGGTACTTTCGGTACATAATTGAGTATGTAGCGAGTGAGAGAGGGAGGAGGGAGCTGAGATTTGTGTCAGTAGGTTCGCCGCGGTGGTCTGGAGCAGTCATACGCTCGCTAGTCTCCTGCCACCACTTGTCTCTCTCTCTCAGCCACATTACGTGCTGAAATTGCCACTCGAGTTATGTCGAGCGCCGCCACATAGTCCAGCTTTATTTAACTCGACTTATGTTGCTCGCCGCTAATTAAGGGTTAATATTGTGTGGATTCCCTTAAGTTATTAAACAGTTATTAACCATTTCCAGTGATCTTGAGAACATATTAATTCCTATGTGATATAGCTATTTAAACCTTGCATTGCTTCAGTAAAGATATATACATATTTATTTTTCACTTGCATATTTTCTGATAATAATTTTTGTTGTTACTAAGCTAAATCTTAGTGCATTATATATTCTCATTACTCGTCCTGAAGAGACTGATTTTATTGTTACATTATTATACTTACTTTAATTAAACTAAGAATTGTTAATCTAGTTTTCCTTGAGCCTGGATATTTTGAGTGTGTTCTGACATCAGTCTTGAATTTCATATTTAATCTATTGTTTGTGTCATTTCACCTCGCCCTAAAACATAGCAATATATATATATATATATATATATATATTAATATATATATATATATATATATATATATATATATATATATATTCTATTTTATTCTATATGCTCAGGCCCAATCCCCACTTTTCCTATTTTTTTATTTTATTTTGCTATTTTATTATTGATTTTTTTTTTTTTTCTACTGGGTGGCCGACTCAAGACAGAACAAGAACAGGAAAACACAAAACACAAGACAAAACAGCGAACAAACACAGACAAAACACAAAATTCACACACATCTAGGTCACCCAGGAGAATACCCAGAGACCAGGGTCACCAAGGTCGCTCCAGCACTCCCCCGGCCCCTGACCACCCGGGGAGGCTCCGATCTCGGCAGGCAGACATGTAGCGGGGCCAAAGCCACAAGCCCGCCCACCACACTTCCAGGCGCACCCTTCATATTAATCGTCTCCCCAGGCCAGGCGCCTGATGGACTATTATCTAGTCCAACTTGCGCCTGACCCCTTCCCCCAAATGACCACGTGTTCACTCAACTATTCACAAGCATTCTCCATTCATTCCTGTTTATTACCACTTCCTTTGCCTGATCTATAGTCATTCCTCTATCATCCAAAGCTTGTCTTACACAGTCTCTCCATCTCAATGGGGGTCTTCCTGCCCTTCTATCTCCCCTTGTATCTGACTCATATATTCTCTTTGTAAGGCTTTCATCTCCCATTCCTTCAACATGACTATACCAGCTCAGCACTCTTCTGTCCACTCTGGCTGACAAATGTTCCTGCTGCTCCACTCTCCTACGTATCTCTTCATTCCTCAATCCGTCTCTATGAGTAACTCACACATACTCCTCAAGCAGCTCATCTCCATCACATCCAGCTTTCTTCTCTCCTTTTTCTTCAGAGCCCATGTCTCAGCCCCATACATCACTGTTGGCACAACAATTCCTTGATACATTGCACTTTTTACTTTCATTCCGAGATTTCTCGTCTTCCACATACTTCCCATTGCTCCGAAAACTGTCCTTCCTTCACACACTCTCTGTTTTACCTCCATTTCCATACCTCCACTCCTGCTTATCGTTCCTCCTAGTTATTGAAAACACTCTACTTGTTCCAATATTTACCCATCCAGCCTCACATCTAGATTCACCCTATGATCACCCCTATTACACACCATTACATTACTTTTATTGACGTTCACCTTCAGTTTCCTCCTCCCACAAACCACTCCAAACTCTTTGACTACCCGCTGCAATTTCTCCTCAGAATCCGCCACCAACGCTGTGTCATCAGCGAACAGCAAATGATTCAACTCCCAATCTCTACCATTCTTTCCTACTAAACCCAATCCTCTTCCCATTGTTCTAATTTTCACCTCCCTCACCACACCATCCATAAACATATTAAACAGCCATGGTGACAATATACAACCCTGTCGCAAACCTACCTTTAACTCAAACCATTCACTCAACTCACAATTTCCTACTCTAACACATGCTCTGCTCCCTTCATAAAAACTCTTAACTGCTTCCAGCAAATTTCATCCAATTTCATAAATCCTTAACACCTTCCACATTGCTTCACGATCCACACGATCATACTCTTTTTCCAAATCCATAAAAGCCCAAAATATCTCCTTATGCTTCTCTAAATACTTCTCGCATAACTGTCTTACTGCAAACATCTGATCCACGCACCCTCTTCCCCTCCTAAAACCGCACTGTTCTTCTCCTATTGCAACTTCCGTACATTTTATTATCCTCTCTATCAACACCCTGCCATAAAGCTTTCCAACCACTGATAATACAGTAATACCTCTATAACTTGAACACTCCTATATATATATATATATATATATATATATATATATATATATATATATTGTTACGTATCTTGATCCTCAAGTGGTTAACCTGATGAATCTAGATAGCACAGAGATATATATTAAGGTATCAGTCAGCTGAAGGCAAAACAAAAGTAAAATCTAATAACATAAATTCCTGTTGTTGCTTCCTTTCCTTTTGGATCATAGGACTTGGTATCCTTTATTGACTGATACTCTTTAATTATGAAAAATACTGAAACTAATTAAAGTCATGTAGTATTTATAAAGAATTATTATTTAACCGAAGCTTAGTAGGCTATGGTTATGAACCGAATAAGTTATATCTAAAGAAGGACTATTAATTTTATAAAAAGTCTTGAAAGATAAATATTAAAGTAAGAATATTTCTGTCTCTTACCCTCTTTGAAATGAATAGATAGTTTTCTTCTATGTCCTTTTATTTATATTTAATGTAATTATTCTTGGTTCTTGTCTTACGTTAATAGTATTATATTATTATTATTATCATCAAGAGTAATATCAAAGTCACACAAAAAGTTAGATATATATTTAATAATTAGTTAAATGTATTTCTTAACCACGTAACATTGAGGTTTGATTATGAGTAAATAAAGTTACAGGATCGTTTCATAGATTCGATTCAAGTCTCACTCAAATAATATGAAAAGCAAAATATAATATTTTGAAGCAAAAGAATTTTCTTCAGCTTAGAAAATCACTAGAAGTAATATTAACACAGCCATGTTAGTCTAAGGCGATATTACTAATACGAGACAATAGCATCACCGTACTAAGCACCATTAAGCACTGTAAGCTTAATTCAAAGAAAATGAAAGAACTCGTAAGTATTAATATAAAACAATAGTATTACTTTCATCATAACCCAAATACTTAAAGAGTTGCTTTAGTCCACAAGTTAGTCAACTAAAATAGTTAAGTACATAATAATAGCGTTAACGTTAATTCCCAATCAAATAGTTAAACACATAATAGTAGCGTTCACGTTAATTCCCAATTAAATAGTTAAACACATTACACACATTAAACATCACGTTAATTCCCAATCACATATCTCACTAACCAACATAACATAAGTGTTTACACCGAACACACTTAACACACATTTATATAATCTGACTGACAGTCACAATCCCATTATAATACTTCACCCCGTCTTCCTCCAGCTGCAAGTTCACCTTCCCCAACTCCAAATGAGACTGATTTGAATGCCCACAACTCGGGTCTTATATACCAAACAATGGTGTAGGAACGAATCAGGAGGCGAGTGATGGTGCGCGCTCCAATCATAGCTCCTCGAATCACATAACAGGTGTGTCGTCCACTCACAGCTCCTGGCGTCGATCATACGTCATAGCATCGGTCATCGAGGTGTGAAGGCTAGCATGCTGGTATGGGGCGAGATGGTTTGCCCACTCGCTCGTTCGCTAGTCTGCTTCACCACTTGGGTAGTTTGGCTCCTTGAACTCTAATTCTAACTCTTAAATTAACATACAGGGCTCCGTATGTCAGAATATATATATATATATATATATATTTAGGGGAGGTGTGGTGGAGTGGTCATGCCACTGGATTGGTAATCCAATGGACCCGGGTTCAAATCCCGATATCTCAATGGGAAGATATTATTGGGATTGAATTTGTGCTGTACCTAGTATCAGTGCATTACCACAAAGCCCACCGAAATGCCAAAACAATACCCTCATCGTTCCCTGATTAAATAACACTGTATGAATATTTCCATATTCAAAATATGTTACAGGGGGACAATGCCTAGTGAGTTCACTGCTCAATAGGTGGCGTTCTGAGAGTGAGGGTCTGAGTCTGGAGGGTGAGACGGTGAATCCCTTGGGCGAAGCAACCGGCCGCTTCAGAGATGGAGCTGCTTCGAGCCATAAGTGGATGCTTCATATGTCTCACTCTCCAGACTGGAACAAGACCTCACGGGCTTCACCGTGTTGAGCGGTGGAATGTACAGGCTCTCAGCCTATGCCCGAGAGGGAGTAGTTGGAATATAGAAAAAAAAAATAAAAAATAAAAATATATATATATATATAGGCCTATATATATTGTGACCGTCTGCCAGCGTTGGCAGAATCGCCTCTCGTTAGTCACTAGCGCTCGCCAGGGCAGTGAAATGGGCTACAGTTATCAGAGAATGTTGTTCTTTCTTTCATAGTACTTGCATTGTTACAGACAGTCCAGTGGTGGTCTTTATTTTCGTCTGTGACAACGGGAAGTATTTTATATCATTAATAGAATATAAGATGCTTTGTGTAGAGTTAAGGAGAAAGAGAGATATAGGCAGCGAGGTGGTGATATGTACATGCGTATGTATGTGTTGCCTCGCTCGGAGGAGTTTTCCCGCTCGCGCGGGCTTTCCCTCGCCTTTGATTGGCTGGTGGCTCTGGGCCCGTCCTAGGGGCTTGCTGCCGTGTGACGTCTCGGCCCGTGATTGGCCGACCATCGCGCCCTTGCGAGCTCCTGTGTAACTAACCTCCTGCGTGAGGGTCCCGAGGAGCTACCCTCCTCAGGACTGGCTTGGCATGCATGCTTCTAACATCCCTTTGCATACTCTCTCCCGATCACCCCCTTTACCACTATCTCTCTCTCTGACCTTCTTCTTTTCCATTGCTCCTCACCTTTATTCAATTACTTATCCCCTTGGGTTCTGCATACGGTTTCCATAGCCGGCCCATTGTATTGCATGCGCCGTCCTCTGAGATATTTACATGTACTTAGAATAGGTTTGAGGGTTCTTAGTTAGTAGAGGTTAAGAACTCTGTGTGTGTCTCCATTATTGATTTAGTGTTCTGCTCTTTAATTTAATGCTAGACTGGGATAAGGTTACTGTCGTCGTTGTCTCCGATGTGTGTATGGTTTGTTTATACCTACACGACTTCGACCGGTCCTGTGGTAGCCTAGGTTGTCTTTTCGGCCGCGTCTTTTGCGAGTGCAGCATTGTGTTGACTGAGGGCTTTGGCCTGTTCCAGTTCCACACTTTGCTGCCTCTTTGCTTTTCTTTTGAGGGTCGCCAGGATAGAACCAGATACTTGTGATCTGGATCTATCAAGAGAGCACCCCAGTCAATTAACGTAACTTAAAGGATGCAGTCTTAACACCTTAAGAGCGGCCTATGCGGTTTATTTATATGTACCGCCCAGCGGGGTGTTTTTAGCCAAAATAGGGCTGTTTACGTGATAATTTTCATGCCTAAATAAGACCCAGAACGTAAAACAAGTATCTATCCCTGAAAGGGCATAAACAGAGCTTTCGAATGACACCATAACGATCCTTTTATGATGGCTAGTTTTCTTGCAATAACCGTGCAACGCGAGTGCAAAAAGCATGTAATTAGGCACTTTCCCCATACAATTCCTTATATAGCGAGTGAGAGAGGTAGGAGGGAGGTGAGATTCGTGTCAGTAGGTTCGCCGCGGTGGTCTGGAGCAGTCATACGCTCGCTACTCTCCTGCCACCACTTGTCTCTCTCTCTCAGCAACATTACGTGCTGAAATTGCCACTCGAGTTATGTCGAGCGCCGCCACATATTCCAGCTTTATTTAACTCGACTTATGTGGTGAGCCGCTAATTAAGGGTTAAGGACATCGCTAGGCTACGAGCCTGTCTTGCTCAACCCCAGGTCTTACCTAGAGTATCCCAGCTAGACATTACTACTTGAGTAGACACTTGTCCTATCTTTTAGTGTATTTGATTTATACCTGTGGTGTCCTGCCTCCTGCCTTTATATAGTTTAACCCTTGTCTAGCGGGTGCTCTGTGGCTGTTTTGGGCCTTTTCAGGCCATTCTGACTGCTATATCAACCATCAGTATGAAAGGAACTGTATTGTGCCGAAAACTAGGTGGAAATCGCTACACAATGACGCCACATACAGCTACGTAGCACTCGTGGAGCACTGACCGTGTTACCTCGAAGATGGAATATTAGCTGATTTTGCTACATTGCTCACTTTTAGCGAACTATTGGTTACACTGTCATCCTCACGCGCGGTGGGGGAACTGGAGTTAGTGTGGGCCGGGAGGCCACAGATGTCGGACGTATGGATCATTACTATCCCACCCATTTTCACTCGATTTCCACCCTTTTTTCACCCGTTTTTTCAACTCGACTTATGTTGCGCGCCGCTCTTTAAGGGTTAAGATACGAGCATCTTATGAGCATCAGACTTTCTTCAGAAGTTTCCAGGTCTATGCTGTACGACTATACTTCACTTTCTTTCAGATAGGAGTGAAGAGTTTATTGTTGTTTAGAGTAACTGTATTGAAGCATCTTTTTATTGTATTGAATCTCGCAGCGATTTAATTGATCTTTCCATAGCTTCCCTTTTATGCATTTTAACATAACTTGCATCTTGTTTGTTATCAGGCTATACCAGTGTGTGTTAGCCTGAAGTAGAGTACAGTTATGCCCAGTTAAGGACACCCCGTCATCGCAGATTAGCTCTGGAGGGTATAGGTGTTTTTGTTCGCCGGCATATAAGTTCGATGATTTTTTTTTTTGAGGAATATTTTGGACACGTGGAATTTTTTTTGGCAACGTAGTATAGCACTTGAGTTGTCTTCGAGAATTTTTTGAGTGAATAGTGCTACATGAGAGTTTAGGTACTCCTTTTTTTTATAAAAGTTGAGAATTTTCGGTGGACACTATGTCGAACGACGGATCAATGCACAGTGAGGACACAGTATGGGAAGCAGGCTCTGAGGTGCAGAAGCCGGGTTTGTTAGAAGGCATTAGAGTAGTAACTAGTGAGGAGGATGCAAGGAAGTTTCTGGAGATGCCTATTACTGTTGACCGGGTGTCGGGGATTGATCGGTATGGTCTCCAGTGTTTGGCCACGGTCATGGGGCATGTTGGCACTAGCAGCATGACGAGAAGTGACCTGGTGGCCAGTGTGCTCGGTGGGGTGCGTGGGGCTTCGGGTGGAGCGGGAGCTAGGGCACCTTCGGCCCAGCCCCCATTCCACTCGACTCCTACCATGGCGCCCCCTCGGGCTCCGGAGCCGGGTACGGTCACGCAAGCCGATAGTCACTGGCAGCGTGGTTTGCACCTGGGTGGATCACTGGGTGGGTCTCCAATTGGTGCATCTTCTCCTCCTCAAGGTTTAACTCCAGATATGATCTTCCAGCTTGAGATGGCTAAGCAGCAGCGGGAATCTGAGCTTAAGATGGCTAAGATGGCTAAGCAACAGGAATACCAGCTTGAGATGGCTAAGATTGAGATGGCTAAGATTCAGGCTGAGGAGAGAAAGGCCATGTACTGTGCAGACATAGAGCTTGAGAAGTCTCTGGTGGAGTTGACAGGGCAGCGCCTCAGTTCTGAGAATCGAGGTCTTGAGCAGTCTTTATCGCACCTTATTAAGTTAGTCCCTGCATTTGACGAGTCGGGTGTCACCGAGTTTTTCCTGCGTTTTGAGAAGAAGTGCCGGGAGCACCAATGGCCCGAGGTTAAGTGGGCAGCCCTTGTTTCTTCTAGGTTGGTTGGCAAAGGACTCAAGGCATATGATGCGTTGCCCTTGGAGTCTTGCATCGATTATGAGGTACTGAAGGAAGCTGTTCTGCGGGCGTACGAGTTACAACCAGATACATATAGGTTGAAGTTTCGGGGTGTTACGAAGGGTCGTGAGTGCACTTTTCTAAAACATGCCCAGGAACTGTCTGATGCATTGAGAAATTGGCTGAGGTCAGAGAAGGTGACGACGTTCGAGGAGCTTGAGCAGTTAGTCCTTCTAGAGCAATTTTTCAAGTGCACAGGCGGCGACCTGACTTTGAACCTCAAAGAGAAACAGCCTAAAACTCTACAAAAGGCAGCTGAGTTGGCTGACCTGAGAATGTCACTGATTCGTGGGTGTGGGTCTGCACAACAGACCGATGCAGTTAACAAGGGGCGCAACACTCCACCCCCCCCCCGAGTCAGTGATGCACAATTTAATAACGAGAGTAAGAGCAATGATACCAATTTTGATCACAAACCTAAAACCGTCCCATTTAAGAAAGGTCAGGGCCCTTCCCTACCTCAGGGGAAGTCCAAGGCTGAAGTAGAGTGTTTTAAGTGTCATAACAAGGGGCATTTCGCACGTTCCTGCCCTAGTAACCAACCTACAGCAGTCGTGTCTTTGGCTAGCAACATTGGGGTGTCTCTGAGGTCTTCTGCATTTACCCGGGGTGATATGACAGATGCGGGGGCACAGCCAGTGAAGAAGTGTCCGGAAGGCACGAAACCTGTCCGCGATGTTTTTTGCGACCATAGAAGTCGTGGCTGCGTGAGTTGGGCTGGTTGCAAGCATGGGTTGGAGATGTTGCGTGATACAGGTGCATCCCAGACTCTGATAAACGCGGCATGGGTGGTTGTGGTGCAGGGTATTAATGCTACAAGGTCATACCCGTTGGTTCGAGTAGAGCTGGAGGTTGAAAGTGTGACACGAGAGTTGGATGTCGGAATCGTGGAGAAACTGCCAGTAGAGGGCGTCGACCTTCTTCTCGGCAACGACTTTGCGGTACCTGCTTCTCAGGTTCCACCCTTAGTCGGTGCCGAGAGGGCGGCCGACGTGAGTAGGGAGGGGAAGGAGTTGGTCGAGAGGTGTCAATCACAGCAGAGGGCGTGTGTTGTCACCCGATCTCGTGCATCTAAAGTGTCACAGCCTATTCCTCAGTCTCTAGACCAGCGGAGGAACGGTCGGAAGGAGAAAGCTAAAGTTGGGAGTTTTGTGAGTTTTGCTCCAGGGGCTCTTCTTAGCAACTTAGTACTTGACCCAGAGGTGAGCTCCGGAGTGGCCCCAGAACCTGTCACCCCTAGTGACATGGTTGGGCGTGATGGCACTCCGCGACTTAGTAGTTCCCAGGTGGAGGAGAGTTGTGGGAACGGGGCTATTGAGCACGAGGACGGGGAAACATGTCATGTGAACCTGTTAAAGGAGTTTGTGAGGCAACCACCTGAACAGCCTACTGTCCCCACGTTGGTCTGCAGCGGCCAAGGTGGAGAAGGAGAGGGGGGCAGTGGGGCACAGGTGGAGGAGAGTTGGGATTGTCATGTCTCGGCGGAGCAATGGGCGGGGGACACGAGTCTGGTGGCTGTGGAAGCGCTAGAGCACCTGCCTGAGCAGCAGTGTGCAGCGCTCCAGCACCAGCTCGGTTCATACCCTATTGGTCGTGCTGAGCACCCAGCCTCACAACTCATGCGGTGCACGATGTTCCGCTGGCAGGTCACTTGATTGTTAATAGACCGTTGGCCTCGTTGTTTCGGTGGTTCAAGGTGGGCGACGAGGCTTTGGCATGGTTGTCAGGTCAGGGTCGACCCATGGCTGCCTAGGGTGGTGGTCAGAAGGAGGACATTAAGCAGATTGGTGAGGTTGGCTGTGGAGTGGATGTGCCCTGTCGTCGCATAGTCTCCCAATGCTGCTCTAGTCGAATGCAACAGCCCTACCATAGACCGACTGTATCTGGCCATGTCACTAAAGGCGGTGATGCTGCGCAGGCAGATGTAGTCGCAAGGAATGCGGGGGTGCGCATGTATGGTATCGGCGAGGAAGCCTTAGCAATTATGAACTATGGGAGTGACTGCACAGGTGGTACTGATTGTCTCTCTCATGACCTGGCTGTTCTAGGGACGAAGGTGGAGAAGGAGGGAGACTATAGTTTAGAAGCTGCGGTCTCGGCTGAGTTGTGGGAGGGTACTAGGCATGTTGTTCTTCGAGATAAGTTGCAACCTCTTGTTCCTAAGCGACAAAAGGAGTTGTTTACTAGGCTGTGGCAGTACATCCGTATGTTTGTTGCTTCTCCAGGCCTGATGTACGGGGTAGAATCCGACATGGAGGCTAGAGACAGTGCAAGGCTCAAGTTAGTTACCTACCGTATAAATCCTGCTCAACAGTCTGTCGTGAAAACAGAGCTAGACGACATGTGGAAAAAGGGTCTGAGGGTTAAAGGATACCATGAGTGGTCGTTGCCAGTGAGTTTGCAACCTGAGTTGAGTGGCAAGATCCGTGTGTATGGTGATTGCAAGAGTGTGGAAGCATTATCCCTGACAGACGCCAATCCATTACCTAGAGTTGACGACACCATAGACCGCATCGGGGCTGCCTCGCTCATCACGAAGGTAGAACTAGTGAAAGGTTATTGGCAGGCCCCGTTGCCGGAAAGAGCGAAGAGAAGTGCCAGTCTTGTGATGAACTGGGCAGTTTATCAGTGTCAGGTGTTGCTTTGCTGCCGAAACACAAATTGGATGTGTGGCATGTTAAGGGCACTGATAATGTTTTGGCTGATTGTTTGTCACGGGAGGGTTTGTTTGCAGGAGAACCCTCGCTGTTCAGTCAGTGTGTGTTGAGAGTGGACAAAATCAAGCTTGCCCCTGTAGAGCAGCCGTCAAAAACAACATTAAAATTAAATAAAAAAATCACATAAAAACTCTTTCTTTTTGATAGTTAATTGTAAGTTGCCAATGTTAAATCTAAAGTCCTAAGTTGAACTTGTCTTTCACTTAGTAGGCTGGGCTCTGTGAAGCTCGCTCAGGGAGCATAGCAGGCTAAAATTATACTATTATGTTTGGGAGGGGTTATATGATTTTCTTTATCCTAAAATGTTGTTTTATTTAAGATTGAGCTTTGCATTTCATTTCTGGTGGAGTGGCTAGTTGTGGCGGTTCTTGTCGGCATTCTGCCTTGTCAGATATGGTGCTCGCCTAATGTTGAGCATCCCATATCTTGGGCGGGGTGTGACGTCTACCAGCGTTGGCAGAATCGCCTCTCGTTAGCCACTAGCGTTCGCCAGGGCAGTGAAATGGGCTACAGTTATCAGAGAATGTTGTTCTTTCTTTCATAGTACTTGCATTATTACAGACAGTCCAGTGGTGGTCTTTATTTTCGTCTGTGACAAAGGGAAGTATTTTATATCATTAATAGAATATAAGATGCTTTGTGTAGAGTTAAGGAGAAAGAGAGATATAGGCAGCGAGGTGGTGATATGTGCGTGCGTATGTATGTGTTGCCTCGCTCGGAGAAATTTTCCCGCTCGCGCGGGCTTTCCCTCGCCTTTGATTGGCTGGTGGCTCCGGGCGCGTCCTAGGGGCCTGCTGCCTTGTGGCGTCTCGGCCCGTGATTGGCCGACCATCGCGCCCTTGCGAGCTCCTGTGTAACTAACCTCCTGCGTGAGGGTCCCGAGGAGCTACCCTCCTCAGGACAGGCTTGGTGTGCATGCTTCTAACATCCCTTTGCATACTCTCTCCCGATCACCCCCTTTACCACTATCTCTCTCTCTGACCTTCTTCTTTTCCATTGCTCCTCACCTTTGTTCAATTACTTATCCCCTTGGGTTCTGCATACGGTTTCCATAGCCGGCCCATTGTATTGCATGCGCCGTCCTCTGAGATATTTACATGTACTTAGAATAGGTTTGAGGGTTCTTAGTTAGTAGAGGTTAAGAACTCTGTGTGTGTCTCCATTCATTTATTTAGTGTTCTGCTCTTTTATTTAATGCTAGACTGGGATAAGGTTACTGTAGTCGTTGTCTCCGATGTGTGTATGGTTTGTTTATACCTACACGACTTCGACCGGTCCTGTGGTAGCCTAGGTTTTCTTTTCGGCTGCGTCTTTTGCGAGTGCAGCATTGTGTTGACTGAGGGCTTTGGCCTGTTCCAGTTCCTCACTTTGCTGCCTCTTTGCTTATCTTTTGAGGGTCGCCAGGATAGAACCAGATACTTGTGATCTGGATCTATCAAGAGAGCACCCCAGTCAATTAACGTAACTTAAAGGATGCAGTCTTAAGGACATCGCTAGGCTATGAGCCTGTCTTGCTCAACCCCAGGTCCTTACCTAGAGTATCCCAGCTAGACATTACTACTTGAGTAGACACTTGTTAGTATTTAATATAAGCTCTTTGATATGTACGCATTATTATTCACAGCATTTATTAGTCTAGGTTGTTGCTGAGCCGCACAACCATAGCAGACTGTTTCGTTGATGAGGAAGTACTTCTTTTAGTGTCGAGCATTACTACCGTGGCGCATTTATAGTATTCTCGTGTCAGTTAACATTATATGTCCTATCTTTTAGTGTATTTGATTTACATGTGTGGTGTCCTGCCTCCTGCCTTTATATAGTTAAAGATACGAGCATCTTATGAGCATCAGACTTTCTTCAGAAGTTTCCAGGTCTATGCTGTAGGATTATACTTCACTTTCTTTCAGATAGGAGTGAAGAGTTTATTGTTGTTTAGAGTAACTGTATTGAAGCATCTTTTTATTGTATTAAATCTCGCAGTGATTTAATTGATCTTTCCATAGCTTCCCTATTATGCATTTTAACGTAACTTGCATCTTGTTTGTTATCAGGCTATACCAGTGTGGGTTAGCCTGAAGTAGAGTACATTTATGCCCATTTAAGGATACCCCGTTATCGCAGATTAACTCTGGAGGGTATAGGTGTTTTTGTTCGCCGGCATATAAGTTCGATGGTTTGGATCTAGCGTACCGTTGTTGCATAGTGCCCTATTACTAGTCCAATCATTAAGTGCCCTTGTTTTATTCGTAGCCACGGTCGTAACAAATGGCGACCTCGCCTAGTATCTTTTCTTAGTTGCAGGATTGTTGGACATTTTTGTGTTTTTTAGGAATATTTTGGACACATGGAATTTTTTTTGGCAACGTAGTATAGCACTTGAGTTGTCTTCGAGCATTTTTTGAGTGAGAGTTTAGGTACTCCTTTTTTTTTATAAACGTTGAGAATTTTTGGTGGACACTATGTCGAACGACGGATCAATGCACAGTGAGGACACAGTATGGGAAGCAGGCACTGAGGTGCAGAAGCCGGGTTTGTTAGAAGGCATTAGAGTAGTAACTCTCATTGTTCCCTGATTAAATAGCACTGTATGAATATTCCCATATTCAAAATATGCTATAGGGGTGCAATGCCTGGTGAGTTATCTGCTCAACAGGTGGCGTTGTGTGTGTGTGTAAGTGTGAGAGTCCGAGTGTAGGGGGTGAGACAGTGAAGCACGGGAACGAGGTGGCTTCAGAGATGGGGTCGTTTCGGGCCATGAGTGAGCACCGTGCCTCATGTGAAGGCAAGATGGCAAGTGCTCGTTGTACTCAACGTGCTTCACATGTCTCACTCCCTAGACTGGAACAAGACCTCACAAGCTTCACTGTTCATTGTAAAGCGGTGAATGTTAAGGCTCGCAGCCTATGCCCGAGAGGAAGTAAGTTGGAATATAGAAAAAAAAAAAAAAAACTAAAAAAAAAATAGTGAGGAGGATGCAAGGAAGTTTCTGGAGATGCCTATTACTGTTGACCGGGTGTCGGGGATTGATCGGTATGGTCGCCAGTGTTTGGCCACGGTCATGGGGCATGTTGGCACTAGCAGCATGACGAGAAGTGACCTGGTGGCCTGTGTGCTCGGTGGGGTGCGTGGGGCTTCGGGTGGAGCGGGAGCTAGGGCACCTTCGGCCCAGCCCCCATTCCACTCGACTCCTACCATGGCGCCCCATCGGGCTCCGGAGCCGGGTACGGTCCCGCAAGCCGATAGTCACTGGCAGCGTGGTTTGCACCTGGGTGGATCACTGGGTGGGTCTCCAATTGTTGCATCTCCTCCTCCTCAAGGTTTAACTCCAGATATGATCTTCCAGCTTGAGATGGCTAAGCAGCAGCGGGAATCTGAGCTTGAGATGGCTAAGATGGCTAAGCAACAGGAATACCAGCTTGAGATGGCTAAGATTGAGATGGCTAAGATTCAGGCTGAGGAGAGAAAGGCCATGTACTGTGCAGACATAGAGCTTGAGAAGTCTCGGGTGGAGTTGACAGGGCAGCGCCTCGGTTCTGGGAATCGAGGTCTTGAGCAGTCTTTATCGCACCTTAACCCTCCAGCCCCGGGGGCTATAGCTTACGACTGTGCTCCGGTACCGGGTGTTTTGACGATCTTTGGCCTATGTTAACTACTCTGTAAGTCAATGAATATGTCATGTAATGTTGTGAATAAAAAAGAATAATGTTCCACAAACCTTCCTCTGTCGAATGGCGTTGAGTAGAGGTCTCTAGCCCCTCTGGTTGCATAATGGTGAGCGCGGGAAGACGAGTGCTTTTCGGCGGCAAATTCTTCCCGCGTTCGGACGCGTCGCCTCGGCCATGGCTACGACGCACCTAGCCGCTCGCCGCGCCAAAGTATTTATCTCCCTTAGACGATTTTAGTGTTTGATATTGAGAATGTGATGTTTATTTGATATTGTCTAGTTATTTTGAGGCCAATTATATAAAATATGTTTATTAGGGTATCACTGTCACTGATATTGCTAATTTTCACTCGATACCGTACATTTTATTAGTAATTGAGGTAGCTTATTGTTGTATTAGGCACTGATTATTCGTTATCACAGGTGTTTATTATACTTTGGCCATCAAATATTAGGTCTTGTGTCACTTTCACTTTGACAAATATGCTTTAGAGAGTGTCACTGTCACTGATAATGCTCATTTTCACTCGATACCGTACATTTTATTAGTAATGGAGGTAGGTTATTGTTGTATTAGGCACTGATTATTCGTTATCACAGGTGTTTATTATACTTTGGCCATCAAATATTAGGTCTTGTGTCACTTTCACTTTGACAAATATGCTTTAGAGAGTGTCACTGTCACTGATAATGCTCATTTTCACTCGATACCGTACATTTTATTAGTAATTGAGGTAGGTTATTGTTGTATTAGGCACTGATTATTCGTTATCACAGGTGTTTATTATACTTTGGCCATCAAATATTAGGTCTTGTGTCACTTTCACTTTGACAAATATGCTTTAGAGAGTGTCACTGTCACTGATAATGCTCATTTTCACTCGATACCGTACATTTTATTAGTAATTGAGGTAGGTTATTGTTGTATTAGGCACTGATTATTCGTTATCACAGGTGTTATTATACTTTGGCCATCAAATATTAGGTCTTGTGTCACTTTCACTTAGTTATATGATTTGTAAACGTTTTATATACAATTTATTGTGTCTTTTTCACTGATTTATATATTTCTATAGGTTCTAATCATATGAATGTCACTTGGTATATACATATGTGTCACTTTCACATATTATTATGGTGTAATTGTATTTGTATCAATGTTCTCATAATACATGACTTTTGTATTACAATACATTGGTTTTCTTCCACTTTTTGCCTATATATAATTATAGTGTACATATTGTCATTTTATTTGGCAATTTCAGTATGATTATTAGAACTCCAGCTTGGAGTGGTAATCAAAGAAGCAATCTACAGCACAGAGTGCCACCTTGCACTCCACACACTCCAGGGTTGACTTTTTACCTGACCTCGGCTTCACCCTGCTGTTGTAGCAGACATGGCACCGCTTCTGCTGTGTTCTTCCGGATTCATTCTGAGGCAGGGAACCAAGCCTGTGCCTAATCAAGTATTGAGCAGACTGCAAGCGGTCAATAACGGCGGGCCCAGGATGTGCCACTGCCCTCTGTGGCATAGCATACTTCTCCAGGAGCTCCGTCAACACCTGCTTTTGGAACCTCCGCAGGCTATTGAACTTCATGGGTGTGTTCACATTCCGAAGCTTGTATATGTTGTAGGCATTCAGAACTGACATGTCCACCATATGCAGAAAGAACTTTTTGTACCATCTGCACGAGGTACGCAGGCAGTCAATGAAGCCTATCTGCATGTCGGACTTGTCCACCAGCCTCATGTTGATGTTGTAGTCCAGGACAGCATCGGGCTTGGTCACCCTGGCCTGGGTGCGGCGATCCACCTTGCCAGTCTCCACCATTTCCCCCTTGTGGATGGTGGTCAGGAGGTTAACCTTCCGCTGGTCGTGCCAGTGGATAGCCAGAATGGGCCCCGACTTCTTCTTGAACACATCACCTTTTTTGGTCTTTGGAGGGAAAGGTGGCATGCCCTTCCTTTTCCCTCGTACTGTGCCTACAGTCCCCGTCTTGCGCTCATGCAGGTACTGTGAGAGAGTGGGGGACGTGTAATAATTGTCCGTGTAGAGGACGTGATTCTTATGAAAGTAGCGGTCCATCATGGCTTGCACCACTGCTCCGCCAAAGCCAATGAGGGGGTCCACAAGCAAGTCCCCTTCCTTCCCGCTGTAGACCAGGAAGTCCAGGACATAGCCAGTTTGGCAGTCGCACAGCACAAAGAATTTTATGCCAAAGTGATGTCTTTTTGAGGGGATGTACTGCCGGAAGCTGAGTTTTCCCCGGAACAGCACAAGAGACTCGTCAATGACGACCTTGCGGAAGGGCTTGAAGTAGGAGGTGAAGCGTTCTCGCATCATATCATACAACGTCCTAATCTTCCACAGCTTGTCTGGGAGGTGGACGTCAAGGTTGGTGACAAGATGGAGCGCTGCGAGGATATCAAGGTACCGGTCGCGAGACATATATTTCCCGAAGGCAGGGGTGGATATCAGATCATTGGTGATCCAATAGTCAGGCAACCTATGCTTCTTGACATGAGGCATTAGCATGGTGAGTGCCAGGAACACCATGAACTCTTTATGAGTCACTGGGGTCCACTGCCTCATGTGGCCCTTGGTCACCTTTCCCAAAAAGTGGACCTGGAATTGGTGCTGCTTATTTGTCTCTTTGACAACATAGCCTACCACCTCCTCATCAAAGAAGGCCTCAAACAGTTCGTGTGGTGGAGCATTGGGGCCTGCAGGAAAATTGGGGGTAACGCCTGAACCCTCCAGTACCTCATCAAAAGCTGGCACATCAGGGTTGTATGCATCCTCATCAACTACGTCTTGCCACTGAAAAACGTAGAATGGGTCTTGTCTACGCTGACGAGGAGCTCCAGCTGGTGGCCCAGCACGCCCACGGCCAACTCGGGAGGCGCGCGCCCTAGGGCGGCGAGGGCGGCGGCCAGGGCGGTGAGCAGCACGACGGGCAGCACGACGCCGGGCCAAGCGGATGGGTCGAGGGTCGTCGATGTCCATATAGTCATCGTCAGAGTGGTCATCTTGCCCTGACGGTGGACCTATGTAATCATGGCCAGAGTCTTGAGAGAGGTGCCCTTCATCATCAGTGGCCCCCACATAATCTGGCGGGGAACCAGTGATGCGTGGGCGGCGTGCGGGTGGGCGAGGTGGGGAAGGAGTGGCAGGTGAGGCTGTGTCCCCCAGAGGTCCCGGGCTCCTTGGCCTGCGACGAGTGACAGAAAGCAATGTTTCAGTGTCACTAGGGCCAGGTATTGGTGATGCGAGCTCAAAGACTTCTTCAGGAAGACATGTTGAAGGCGGGAGAGGTGGGGAGGACCGTGGGGAAAGTTGCGGGGACGTATGGCTGGGGCCGGCCGGGGTGGACGCCGCGGGAGCCTCGAACAAAACTCTCTTACTTTTCTTAATTTTCTTGGTATATTTCCTACCTTTCCCCTTTTCGGCAGCAGTATGTCTCCTGTCGGGGGACCTAGGAGGCAAATAGGCCGAAAGTGTGGGGTCCTCAACCCTTGGTAATGGTGGGGGTGGTGGGGAAGAATGCGGGGCATCCGGGTCATCTTGGGTGGCGTGGGTAGATAAGGGAGACAATGGCGGACGAGAAGGGTCACCACGCTGACCCTCACTCACAGCCTCATCCTCACCAAGTAGTTTTGCTTGTTCCCTAGCTGCCGCGGCCGCCTTCTCAAGTATTTTCTGCTTATACAAATGTAGCTTGAAAGGCGATTTACCTGGGGAAGGGCTTGGCGTCGTGCCACTTAAGCGAAATTTGGTGAGTGACCTTGAACTCTCCCACTTGCTCACTCTCTCAAGTTCACTGTCTTTAGGTAAACCAGCTTCCTCAACAACTGGTACATCACCTTCATCACTCTCATCACTGTCATGTTCTCTCGCAAATCCCAGGAATTGCTCTTCTTTATCACTCTCATGGCCATAATCACTCGACTTATAATTACTGGAGTCGTCACTGACTTCATCATCAACATTATGCTTGGCATCAGCTCGCTCATAAAGTCTCAATGTCGTCTCAATACCTCCGGGAGATAACACATTTAGGCGATGGCGTCGGGGTAAGGCGCGACGAACAAGCAAGGGCGTCGTAGGAAGCACGGTATCGGACACAGCGGAATCACTATTTGGCGTACTGTCCATGATGGCGTCGGGGTAGATACTGTTGCTGTGGCGGAGTTTACGCCTGGTGGCGCCACCTACCGTCCCACGATACCGAAAATGTACGCGCGGCATTCGAAAGCACGCATGCAAGCAATGGGCGTTCAAGAGCCCTTCCGGGTTGCGCGGGCCGAGGTTGTTATGGGCGTTCAAGAGCCCATCCGGGTTGGAGGGGTTAAGTTAGTCCCTGCATTTGATGAGTCGGGTGTCACCGAGTTTTTCCTGCGTTTTGAGAAGTGCCGGGAGCACCAATGGCCCGAGGTTAAGTGGGCAGCCCTTGTTTCCTCTAGGTTGGTTGGCAAAGGACTCAAGGAATATGATGCGTTGCCCTTGGAGTCTTGCATCGATTATGAGATACTGAAGGAAGTTGTTCTGCGGGCATACGAGTTACAACCAGAGACATATAGGTTGAAGTTTCGGGGTGTTACGAAGGGTCGTGAGTGCATTTTTCTAGAACATGCCCGGAAACTGTCTGATGCATTGAGAAATTGGCTGAGGTCAGAGAAGGTGACGACGTTCGAGGAGCTTGAGCAGTTAGTCCTTCTAGAGCAATTTTTCAAGTGCACAGGCAGCGACCTGACTTTGAACCTCAAAGAGAAACAGCCTAAAACTCTACAAAAGGCAGCTGAGTTGGATGACCTGAGAATGTCACTGATTCATGGGTGCGGGTCTGCACAACGGACCGATGCAGTTAACAAGGGGCGCAACATTCCACCCCCCCCCCCCCCTGAGTCAGTGATGCACAATTTAATAACGAGAGTAAGAGCAATGATACCAATTTCGATCACAAACCTAAAACCGTCTCATTTCACCTCTGAAGTGCGCATGGGGGTAATTGGAAACGTCCCCCTGTGCTGACGTATTTGAGGTGTTTCCGTCACTAAAATATTCATTGTGCCATTAATAGCATTAATACTTATCCATATGCGCCTATTATGGGTTGATTATAAAGGTATTAACCTGAAACAACAAAATAAACGAGTGAAAACAGCGATTGGATGGTCAAAATCGGAGATATAGCCCGCGAGTTGTATAATGTATGGGTGAGGCAAGCTACTTTCCCGCCAATTTTTAGGCCACTGAGACACAGTTGATCGATACTCTCTCTCTCTCTCTTGCACTCGCTTGCCATCAGTGATGACAACACCCTGCTTGCAACTCGCTAATGTTAGCACGAAAATATACCTCAGAATAAGGGAATAACAGGGAAAATAGGTGATAACTGAAGGAGAGGAGGAAAGTGGGGAAGGAGGGGAGGTAGAGGACTGAAATTTTGCATGGCCCAGGGGCCAAAAAAAAAATAAAAAATCGTTTTTTTTTTTTTTTTTTTTTTTTTTTCCGATGTCAAAAGTTGATATTTTTTTTAACTCACTCATAAGAGTCTCCCCGCAGTCCGCCGGGGGAACTCTTAAGAGTCTCCCCGCAGTTCCCGGGTTAAGAAAGGTCAGGGCCCTTCCCTACCTCAGGGGAAGTCCAAGGGTGAAGTAGAGTGTTTTAAGTGTCATAACAAGGGGCATTTCGCACGTTCCTGCCCTAGTAACCAACCTACAGCAGTCGTGTCTTTGGCTAGCAACATTGGGGTGTCTCTGAGGTCTTCTGCGTGAGGTCTTCTGAGGTCTTCTCTGGGGTGATATGTCAGATGCGGGGGCACAGCCAGTGAAGAAGTGTCCGGAAGGCTCGAAACCTGTCCGCGATGTTTTTTCCGACCATAGAGGGCGTGGCTGCGTGAGTTGGGCTGGTTGCAAGCATGGGTTGGAGTTGTTGCGTGATACAGGTGTATCCCAGACTCTGATGAAAAACTTTACAGACCAACCTATAAACGCAGCACGGGTGGTTGTGGTGCAGGGTATTAATGCTACAAGGTCATACCCGTTGGTTCGAGTAGAGCTGGAGGTTGAAGGTGTGACACGAGAGTTGGATGTCGGATTCGTGGAGAAACTGCCAGTAGAGGGCGTCGACCTTCTTCTCAGTAACGACTTTGCGGTACCTGCTTCTGAGGTTCCACCCTTAGTCGGTGCCGAGAGGGCGGCCGACGTGATTAGGGAGGGGCAGGAGTTGGTTGAGAGGTGTCAATCACAGCAGAGGGCGTGTATTGTCACCCGATCTCGTGCATCTAAAGTGTCACAGCCTATTCCTCAGTCTCTAGACCAGCGGTGGAACGGTCGGAAGGAGAAAGCTAAAGTTGGGAGTTTTGTGAGTTTTGCTCCAGCGGCTCTTCTTAGCGACTTAGTACTTGACCCAGAGGTGAGCTACGGAGTGGCCCCAGAACCTGTCACCCCTAGTGACATGGTTGGGCGTGATGGCACTCCGCGGCTTAGTAGTTCCCAGGTGGAGGAGAGTTGTGGGAACGGGGCTATTGAGCACGAGGACGGGGTAACATGTCATGTGAACCTGTTAAAGGAGTTTGTGAGGCAACCACCTGAGCAGCCTACTGTCCCTGCGTTGGTCTGCAGCGGCCAAGGTGGAGAAGGAGAAGGGGGCAGTGGGGCACAGGTGGAGGAGAGTTGGGATGGTCATGTCTCGGCGGAGCAATGGGCGGGGGACACGAGTCTGGTGGCTGTGAAAGCGCTAGAGCACCTGCCTGAGCAGCAGCGTGCAGCACTCCAGCACCAGCTCGGTTCATACCCCACTGGTCGTGCCGAGCACCCAAGCCTCACAACTCATGCGGTGCACAATGTTCCGCTGGCAGGTCACTTGAGTGTTAATAGACCGTTGGCCTCGTTGTTTCGGTGGTTCAAGGTGGGCGACGAGGCTTTGGCATGGTTGTCAGGTCAGGGTCGACCCATGGCTGCCAAGGGTGGTGGTCAGAAGGAGGACATTGAGCAGATTGGTGAGGTTGGCTGTGGAGTGGATGTGCCCGGTGGTCGCTTAGCCTCCCAATGCTGCTCTAGTCGAATGCAACAGCCCTACCATAGACTGACTGTATCTGGCCATGTCGCTAAAGGCGGTGATGCTGCGCAGGCAGATGTAGTCGCAAGGAATGCGGGGGTGCGCATGTATGGTATCGGCGGGGAAGCCTTAGCAATTATGAACTATGGGAGTGACTGCACAGGTGGTACTGATTGTCTCTCTCATGACCTGGCTGTTCTAGGGACGAAGGTGGAGAAGGAGGGCGAATATAGTTTAGAAGCTGCGGTCTCGGCTGGGTTGTGGGAGGGTACTAGGCATGTTGTTCTTCGAGATAAGTTGCAACCTCTTGTTCCTAAGCGACAAGAGGAGTTGTTTACTAGACTGTGGCAGTACATCCGCATGTTTGTTGCTTCTCCAGGCCTGATGTACGGGGTAGAATCCGACATGGAGGCTGGAGACAGTGCAAGGCTCAAGGTAGTTCCCTACCGTATAAATCCTGCTCAACAGTCTGTCGTGAAAACAGAGCTAGACGACATGTGGAAAAAGGGTCTGAGGAATAAAGGATATCGTGAGTGGTCGTTGCCAGTGAGTTTGCAACCTGAGTTGAGTGGCAAGATCTGTGTGTATGGTGATTGCAAGAGTGTGGAAGCATTATCCCTGACAGACGCCTATCCATTACCTAGAGTTGACGACACCATAGACCGCATCGGGGCTGCCTCGCTCATCACGAAGGTAGAACTAGTGAAAGGTTATTGGCAGGCCCCGTTGCCGGAAAGAGCGAAGAGAAGTGCCAGTCTTGTGATGAACTGGGCAGTTTATCAGTGTCAGGTGTTGTTTTGCTGCCGGAACACAAATTGGATGTGTGGCATGTTAAGGGCACTGATAATGTTTTGGCTGATTGTTTGTCACGGGAGGGTTTGTTTGCAGGAGAACCCTCGCCGTTCAGTCAGTGTGTGTTGAGAGTGGAGAAAAATCAGGCTTGCCCCTGTAGAGCAGCCGTCAAAAACAACATTAAAATTAAATACAAAAATCACATAAAAACTCTTTCTTTTTGATAGTTAATTGTAAGTTGCCAATGTTAAATCTAAAGTCCTAAGTTGAACTTGTCTTTCACTTAGTAGGCTGGGCTCTGTGAAGCTCGCTCAGGGAGCATAGCAGGCTAAAATTATACTATTATGTTTGGGAGGGGTTATATGATTTTCTTTATCCTAAAATGTTGTTTTATTTAAGATTGAGCTTTGCATTTCATTTCTGGTGGAGTGGCTAGTTGTGGCGGTTCTTGTCGGCATTCTGCCTTGTCAGATATGGTGCTCGCCTAATTTTGAGCGTCCCATATCTTGGGCGGGGTGTGACGTCTACCAGCGTTGGCAGAAACGCCTCTCGTTAGCCACTAGCGTTCGCCAGGGCAGTGAAATGTGCTACAGTTATAAGAGAATGTTGTTCTTTCTTTCATAGTACTTGCATTATTACAGACAGTCCAGTGGTGGTCTTTATTTTCGTCTGTGACAAAGGGAAGTATTTTATATCATTAATAGAATATAAGATGCTTTGTGTAGAGTTAAGGAGAAAGAGAGATATAGGCAGCGAGGTGGTGATATGTGCGTGCGTATGTATGTGTTGCCTCGCTCGGAGGAATTTTTCCCGCTCGCGCGGGCTTTCCCTCGCCTTTGATTGGCTGGTGGCTCCGGGTGCATCCTAGGGGCCTGCTGCCTTGTGGCGTCTCGGCCCGTGATTGGCCGACCATCGCGCCCTTGCGAGCTCCTGTGTAACTAACCTCCTGCGTGAGGGTCCCGAGGAGCTACCCTCCTCAGGACAGGCTTGGTGTGCATGCTTCTAACATCCCTTTGCATACTCTCTCCCGATCACCCCCTTTACCACTATCTCTCTCTCTGACCTTCTTCTTTTCCATTGCTCCTCACCTTTGTTCAATTACTTATCCCCTTGGGTTCTGCATACGGTTTCCATAGCCGGCCCATTGTATTGCATGCGCCGTCCTCTGAGATATTTACATGTACTTAGAATAGGTTTGAGGGTTCTTAGTTAGTAGAGGTTAAGAACTCTGTGTGTCTCCATTCATTGATTTAGTGTTCTGCTCTTTTATTTAATGCTAGACTGGGATAAGGTTACTGTAGTCGTTGTCTCCGATGTGTGTATGGTTTGTTTATACCTACACGACTTCGACCGGTCCTGTGGTAGCCTAGGTTTTCTTTTCGGCTGCGTCTTTTGCGAGTGCAGCATTGTGTTGACTGAGGGCTTTGGCCTGTTCCAGTTCCACACTTTGCTGCCTCTTTGCTTGTCTTTTGAGGGTCGCCAGGATAGAACCAGATACTTGTGATCTGGATCTATCAAGAGAGCACCCCAGTCAATTAACGTAACTTAAAGGATGCAGTCTTAAGGACATCGCTAGGCTATGAGCCTGTCTTGCTCAACCCCAGGTCCTTACCTAGAGTATCCCAGATAGACATTACTACTTGAGTAGACACTTGTTAGTATTTAATATAAGCTCTTTGATATGTACACATTATTATTCACAGCATTTATTAGTCTAGGTTGTTGCTGAGCCGCACAACCATAGCAGACTGTTTCGTTGGTGAGGAAGTACTTCTTTTAGTGTCGAGCATTACTACCGTTGCGCATTTATAGTATTCTCGTGTCAGTTAACATTATATGTCCTATCTTTTAGTGTATTCGATTTACATGTGTGGTGTCCTGCCTCCTGCCTTTATATAGTTTAAGATACGAGCATCTTATGAGCATCAGACTTTCTTCAGAAGTTTCCAGGTCTATGCTGTAGGATTATACTTCACTTTCTTTCAGATAGGAGTGAAGAGTTTATTGTTGTTTAGAGTAACTGTATTGAAGCATCTTTTTATTGTATTAAATCTCGCAGTGATTTAATTGATCTTTCCATAGCTTCCCTATTATGCATTTTAACGTAACTTGCATCTTGTTTGTTATGAGGCTATACCAGTGTGAGTTAGCCTGAAGTAGAGTACATTTATGGCCATTTAAGGATACCCCGTTATCGCAGATTAACTCTGGAGGGTATAGGTGTTTTTGTTCGCCGACATATAAGTTCGATGGTTTGGATCTAGCGTACCGTTGTTGCATAGTGCCCTATTACTAGTCCAATCATTAAGTGCCCTTGTTTTATTCGTAGCCCCGGTCGTAACAAATGGCGACCTCGCCTAGTATCTTTTCTTAGTTGCAGGATTGTTGGATTTTTTTTTTTTTTTTTTAGGAATATTTTGGACACATGGAATTTTTTTTGGCAACGTAGTATAGCACTTGAGTTGTCTTCGAGCATTTTTTGAGTGAATAGTGCTACATGAGAGTTTAGGTACTCCTTTTTTTTTATAAACGTTGAGAATTTTCGGTGGAAACTATGTCGAACGACGGATCAATGCACAGTGAGGACACAGTATGGGAAGCAAGCTCTGAGGTGCAGAAGCCGGGTTTGATAGAAGGCATTAGAGTAGTAACTAGTGAGGAGGATGCAAGGAAGTTTCTGGAGATGCCTATTACTGTTGACCGGGTGTCGGGGATTGATCGGTATGGTCGCCAGTGTTTGGCCACGGTCATGGGGCATGTTGGCACTAGCAGCATGACCAGAAGTGACCTGGTGGCCTGTGTGCTCGGTGGGGTGCGTGGGGCTTCGGGTGGAGCGGGAGCTAGGGCACCTTCGGCCCAGCCCCCATTCCAATCGACTCCTACCATGGCGCCCCATCGGGCTCCGGAGCCGGGTACGGTCCCGCAAGCCGATAGTCACTGGCAGCGTGGTTTGCACCTGGGTGGATCACTGGGTGGGTCTCCAATTGTTGCATCTCCTCCTCCTCAAGGTTTAACTCCAGATATGATCTTCCAGCTTGAGATGGCTAAGCAGCAGCGGGAATCTGAGCTTGAGATGGCTAAGATGGCTAAGCAACAGGAATACCAGCTTGAGATGGCTAAGATTGAGATGGCTAAGATTCAGGCTGAGGAGAGAAAGGCCATGTACTGTGCAGACATAGAGCTTGAGAAGTCTCGGGTGTAGTTGACAGGGCAGCGCCTCGGTTCTGGGAATCGAGGTCTTGAGCAGTCTTTATCGCACCTTAAGTTAGTCCCTGCATTTGACGAGTCGGGTGTCACCGAGTTTTTCCTGCATTTTGAGAAGTGCCGGGAGCACCAATGGCCCGAGGTTAAGTGGGCAGCCCTTGTTTCCTCTAGGTTGGTTGGCAAAGGACTCAAGGCATATGATGCGTTGCCCTTGGAGTCTTGCATCGATTATGAGGTACTGAAGGAAGCTGTTCTGCGGGCATACGAGTTACAACCAGAGACATATTGGTTGAAGTTTCGGAGTGTTACGAAGGGTCGTGAGTGCATTTTTCTAGAACATGCCCGGAAACTGTCTGATGCATTGAGAAATTGGCTGAGGTCAGAGAAGGTGACGACGTTCGAGGAGCTTGAGCAGTTAGTCCTTCTAGAGCAATTTTTGAAGTGCACAGGCGGCGACCTGACTTTGAACCTCAAAGAGAAACAGCCTAAAACTCTACAAAAGGCAGCTGAGTTGGATGACCTGAGAATGTCACTGATTCATGGGTGCGGGTCTGCACAACGGACCGATGCAGTTAGCAAGGGGCGCAACACTCCCCCCCCCCCCCCCCCCCCCGAGTCAGTGATGCACAATTTAATAACGAGAGTAAGAGCAATGATACCAATTTCGATCACAAACCTAAAACCGCCTCATTTAAGAAAGGTCAGGGCCCTTCCCTACCTCAGGGGAAGTCCAAGGGTGAAGTAGAGCGTTTTAAGTGTCATAACAAGGGGCATTTCGCACGTTCCTGCCCTAGTAACCAACCTACAGCAGTCGTGTCTTTGGCAAGCAACATTGGGGTGTCTCTGAGGTCTTCTGCATTTACCCGGGGTGATATGTCAGATGCGGGGGCACAGCCAGTGAAGAAGTGTCCGGAAGGCTCGAAACCTGTCCGCGATGTTTTTTCCGACTTTAGAGGGCGTGGCTGCGTGAGTTGGGCTGGTTGCAAGCATGGGTTGGAGTTGTTGCGTGATACAGGTGTATCCCAGACTCTGATGAAAAACTTTACAGACCAACCTATAAACGCAGCACGGGTAGTTGTGGTGCAGGGTATTAATGCTACAAGGTCATACCCGTTGGTTCGAGTAGAGCTGGAGGTTGAAGGTGTGACACGAGAGTTGGATGTCGGAATCGTGGAGAAACTGCCAGTAGAGGGCGTCGACCTTCTTCTCAGCAACGACTTTGCGGTACCTGCTTCTGAGGTTCCACCCTTAGTCGGTGCCGAGAGGGCGGCCGACGTGAGTAGGGAGGGGCAGGAGTTGGTTGAGAGGTGTCAATCACAGCAGAGGGCGTGTGTTGTCACCCGATCTTGTGCATCTAAAGTGTCACAGCCTATTCCTCAGTCTCTAGACCAGCGGAGGAACGGTCGGAAGGAGAAAGCTAAAGTTGGGAGTTTTGTGAGTTTTGCTCCAGCGGCTCTTCTTAGCGACTTAGTACTTGACCCAGAGGTGAGCTCCGGAGTGGCCCCAGAACCTGTCACCCCTAGTGACATGGTTGGGCGTGATGGCACTCCGCGGCTTAGTATTTCCCAGGTCGAGGAGAGTTGTGGGAACGGGACTATTGAGCACGAGGACGGGGTAACATGTCATGTGAACCTGTTAAAGGAGTTTGTGAGGCAACCACCTGAGCAGCCTACTGTCCCTGCGTTGGTCTGCAGCGGCCAAGGTGGAGAAGGAGAGGGGGACAGTGGGGCACAGGTGGAGGAGAGTTGGGATTGTCATGTCTCGGCGGAGCAATGGGCGGGGGACACGAGTCTGGTGGCTGTGGAAGCGCTAGAGCACCTGCCTGAGCAGCAGTGTGCAGCACTCCAGCACCAGCTCGGTTCATACCCCACTGGTCGTGCCGAGCACCCAAGCCTCACAACTCATGCGGTGCACAATGTTCCGCTGGCAGGTCACTTGAGTGTTAATAGACCGTTGGCCTCGTTGTTTCGGTGGTTCAAGGTGGGCGACGAGGCTTTGGCATGGTTGTCAGGTCAGGGTCGACCCATGGCTGCCAAGGGTGGTGGTCAGAAGGAGGACATTGAGCAGATTGGTGAGGTTGGCTGTGGAGTGGATGTGCCCGGTCGTCGCATAGCCTCCCAATGCTGCTCTAGTCGAATGCAACAGCCCTACCATAGACTGACTGTATCTGGCCATGTCGCTAAAGGCGGTGATGCTGCGCAGGCAGATGTAGTCGCAAGGAATGCGGGGGTGCGCATGTATGGTATCGGCGGGGAAGCCTTAGCAATTATGAACTATGGGAGTGACTGCACAGGTGGTACTGATTGTCTCTCTCATGACCTGGCTGTTCTAGGGACGAAGGTGGAGAAGGAGGTAGAATATAGTTTAGAAGCTGCGGTCTCGGCTGGGTTGTGGGAGGGTACTAGGCATGTTGTTCTTCGAGATAAGTTGCAACCTCTTGTTCCTAAGCGACAAGAGGAGTTGTTTACTAGGCTGTGGCAGTACATCCGCATGTTTGTTGCTTCTCCAGGCCTGACGTACGGGGTAGAATCCGACATGGAGGCTGGAGACAGTGCAAGGCTCAAGGTAGTTCCCTACCGTATAAATCCTGCTCAACAGTCTGTCGTGAAAACAGAGCTAGACGACATGTGGAAAAAGGGTCTGAGGAATAAAGGATATCGTGAGTGGTCGTTGCCAGTGAGTTTGCAACCTGAGTTGAGTGGCAAGATCTGTGTGTATGGTGATTGCAAGAGTGTGGAAGCATTATCCCTGACAGACGCCTATCCATTACCTAGAGTTGACGACACCACAGACCGCATCGGGGCTGCCTCGCTCATCACGAAGGTAGAACTAGTGAAAGGTTATTGGCAGGCCCCGTTGCCGGAAAGAGCGAAGAGTAGTGCCAGTCTTGTGATGAACTGGGCAGTTTATCAGTGTCAGGTGTTGTTTTGCTGCCGGAACACAAATTGGATGTGTGCCATGTTAAGGGCACTGATAATGTTTTGGCTGATTGTTTGTCACGGGAGGGTTTGTTTGCAGGAGAACCCTCGCCGTTCAGTCAGTGTGTGTTGAGAGTGGAGAAAAATCAGGCTTGCCCCTGTAGAGCAGCCGTCAAAAACAACATTAAAATTAAATATAAAAATCACATAAAAACTCTTTCTTTTTGATAGTTAATTGTAAGTTGCCAATGTTTTAGCTAAAGTCCTAAGTTGAACCTGTCTTTCACTTAGTAGGCTGGGCTCTGTGAAGCTCGCTCAGGGAGCATAGCAGGCTAAACTTATACTATTATGTTTGGGAGGGGTTATATGATTTTCTTTATCCTAATATGTTGTTTTATTTAAGATTGAGCTTTGCATTTCATTTCTGGTGGAGTGGCTAGTTGTGGCGGTTCTTGTCGGCATTCTGCCTTGTCAGATATGGTGCTCGCCTAATTTTGAGCGTCCCATATCTTGGGCGGGGTGTGACGTCTACCAGCGTTGGCAGAAACGCCTCTCGTTAGCCACTAGCGCTCGCCAGGGCAGTGAAATGGGCTACAGTTATCAGAGAATGTTGTTCTTTCTTTCATAGTACTTGCATTGTTACAGACAGTCCAGTGGTGGTCTTTATTTTCGTCTGTCACAACGGGAAGTATTTTATATCATTAATAGAATATAAGATGCTTTGTGTAGAGTTAAAGAGAAAGAGAGATATGGGCAGTGAGGTGGTGATATGTGCGTGCGTATGTATGTGTTGCCTCGCTCGGAGGAGTTTTCCCGCTCGCCTTTCCCTCGCCTTTGATTGTCTGGTGGCTCCGGGCGCGTCCTAGGGGCCTGCTGCCTTGTGACGTCTCGGCCCGTGATTGGCCGACCATCGCGCCCTTGCGAGCTCCTGTGTAACTAACCTCCTGCGTGAGGGTCCCGAGGAGCTACCCTCCTCAGGACAGGCTTGGCGTGCATGCTTCTAACATCCCTTTGCATACTCTCTCCCGATCACCCCCTTTACCACTATCTCTCTCTCTGACCTTCTTCTTTTCCATTGCTCCTCACCTTTATTCAATTACTTATCCCCTTGGGTTCTGCATACGGTTTCCATAGCCGGCCCATTGTATTGCATGCGCCGTCCTCTGAGATATTTACATGAACTTAGAATAGGTTTGAGGGTTCTTAGTTAGTAGAGGTTAAGAACTCTGTGTGTGTCTCCATTATTGATTTAGTGTTCTGCTCTTTTATTTAGTGCTAGACTGGGATAAGGTTACTGTAGTCGTTGTCTCCGATGTGTGTATGGTTTGTTTATTCCTACACGACTTCGACCGGTCCTGTGGTAGCCTAGGTTTTCTTTTCGGCTGCGTCTTTTGCGAGTGCAGCATTGTGTTGACTGAGGGCTTTGGCCTGTTCCAGTTCCACACTTTGCTGCCTCTTTGCTTGTCTTTTGAGGGTCGCCAGGATAGAACCAGATACTTGTGATCTGGATCTATCAAGAGAGCACCCCAGTCAATTAGCATAACTTAAAGGATGCAGTCTTAAGGACATCGCTAGGCAACGAGCCTCTCTTGCTCAACCCCAGGTCCTTACCTAGAGTATCCCAGCTAGACATTATTACTTGAGTAGACACTTGTTAGTATTTAATATAAGCTCTTTGATATGTACGCATTACTATTCACAGCATTTATTAGTCTAGGTTGTTGCTGAGCCACACAACCATAGCAGACTCTTTCGTTGATGAGGAAGTACTTCTTTTAGTGTCGAGCATTACTACTGTTGCGCATTTATAGTATTCTCGTGTCAGTTAACATTATATGTCCTATCTTTTAGTGTATTTGATTTACACGTGTGGTGTCCTGCCTCCTGCCTTTATATAGTTTAAGATACGAGCATCTTATGAGCATCAGACTTTCTTCAGAAGTTTCCAGGTCTATGCTGTAGGACTATACTTCACTTTCTTTCAGATAGAAGTGAAGAGTTTATTGTTGTTTAGAGTAACTGTATTGAAGCATCTTTTTATTGTATTAAATCTCGCAGTGATTTAATTGATCTTTCCATAGCTTCCCTTTTATGCATTTTAACGTAACTTGCATCTTGTTTGTTATCAGGCTATACCAGTGTGGGTTAGCCTGAAGTAGAGTACATTTATGACCAGTTAAGTATACCCCGTTATCGCAGATTAACTCTGGAGGGTATAGGTGTTTTTGTTCGCCGGCATATAAGTTCGATGGTTTGGATCTAGCGTACCATTGTTGCATAGTGCCCTATTACTAGTCCAATCATTATATGCCCTTGTTTTATTCGTAGCCCCGGTCGTAACAATATATATATATATATATATATATATATATAACCTCCAAGACCCCCCTCCGTGATGAATAGTTTTTTTCGGTGAAATATTATGTGGCCAAAGGCCGAAGGGCGACAAAAGGCAGAACTGCCTGTTATGAGTGCCTGCCCCAAAATTGAAAAAGTGACAGGGCCAAGATCAAGGGACGTTCGAGCCACAATGCTTGGATACACAGAGTTTGAAGCAATATAAGTCATAGGATGAGGGAAAGACTGATTCTGGGAGAGAGTTCCAGGGCTCACCTGTTGAATAGAAAAAAGATTGAGAATAATGTTAGACTCTTGGGTTGGCGAGTTGCACAGAGTAGAGGTGGGATTGTCTTGCAAGACGGGTGCTATGTGGTCTACGACGAGGGGGTGGTATACATACAGCAATATCGCACTAAATTTGCCTTTGGCTGCGTTGCATAGGTCTTGCGAAATATGGCTGTAATCCCTCAGTGCCCCAGCTGCCGTGCTGGAGAGCGGGCAGGGGCCTGCTGTGCTCCCGCTCACTTGCACTTGTCTCAACAGGCTTTAACCCTTAAAGATCGGGGTCGGACTTAAGTCCGGTTCCAATTTGCAGCAAGTTAGGAGCATTATTAAGGCTTTTAAAGGGTTAAAATCGAGTGCAAATGGCCGGGAGCGCAACGGGCCAGACAGCCGACTCCCAGGGCTTACCGCCGCCCATTAACTCATGTTCCCTGTGTTCTCGAGAGGCCGGCAGTGTAGCCAGTAGTGAGCATAGCTGGGAAAAATATGCCGCTATATGCTAAACTCCCATGTTACTGGTATCACTGTATGAGAACCACGAGTGCTACGTAGCTCGTTCTGGTCTCATTTTGAAGCTTTTAGCGCCTATTTTTTTGCTAAATACATTTTTTTTCATGCAGATACTTGATTTATCATGCAGGAGGGCCTGAATATGCCCAAATAAGCCCAAAACCCCCCACTAGACAAGGGTTAAGAGGTTTTAAGGGCCTATAATTGTTATAAATGGCCAGAACGTTCCTGAACCGGTCCCGTAGGGAAAGGGATAGACTGTTTGTGTCATTTAGGTGTTGATTCCTTCCTAGTGAGCGATAGCATGCCTGTAGTTTTAGAGGAACTGGCCTTCGGCCAGGATACGTTTCTATTGAAAAATGTACAAATTTATCTTGAAGGAGGGTCTTGGACGGTGTTTTATTTAGGTTTGATGGAGGTCTAGGGTGGAGACTAAAACATGATAAAAAGATAAATTAATTAGCAAATAAATACACCTATCCTCCCTAAATCAAAATGGCCAGCAGTCACAACATACTGAATAAGAATATACAGTATACCCATTAACATGATTGTCTTCTGCGTGGAAAGGATATTTTAAAAACCTGATTAACTCTTTGCCCATCACAATGCTCTGATAACAAAATTGTTATGCCGAGGGAAAATTAAACCGTCCATGGTAACCAGCCACCCGCAGACCTCGGGAAATACCAGGGCGCCCCCATCTGACCTCCACACCAGAATCGGATACACACCTACAGCCAGGGGCACCGACGACAGGCTCAACCCAAAAACCAACCCTGTACGGCACCAGAATCACTAGAGGCATCGTCGACCATTGGGGTCACATAATAACGAAGCCTGTCCTTCAACCGTTCTCAAGCAGAACGGGGTAAATATAGAAAAGTCCCCCCGAAGACAGGTGTACCAACTCCCCACCAACACCGAGCAGGAACTACTTCTTGGAGTACCAGCGGGCGGTCTCATGGCCCCATATCTACAGGAGTGACGCCACCACCACCAGCCGACGGCCAGGTCAACACTGCCAATCAGGAAGGAGCATCACCTGTAGAGTGGACGTGGGAGGGAATACGGAAGCAAATACTGAATACCCAACCGTTGTTATCCCCCCTCCCCTCATCACCGAAACAACAAGGGCCTATGTCAATGTTAGGGTGGGCCAAGGGCACCCTTTTTCCATGTAGCCAACCCAGGCCTAGGAAGATCTAAGGAGTGAACATATAATCAGACCAGGTTAGGAAAGTTATCTCACCCTCTCTCCTGAGCTGAGTGTCCATGACCTCCCTAGGTGCTCCAAAGCCCAACGTCTCAGTGTGGTAGAAAATAAGGAGTATTCAATATCTCCTGGTTCCTCGGTCAGTCTCACTGCCGAAGCCATTCGTTGTTGGACGTAAAAGTACTTTATTATCTCGGTCAGCCTCATTTCTGAGATTATCCATGGTCTGTCTATCAGGCCCTCTCTTAATGTAACTTGCATTCGATTAGTTGAATTTTTAAGTCAAACCTTCAGTACACTATCAGAATTAATATCGCCATCTGATGAGTAGATTGTCACATGTCGGAATGACCACTTGGTCATCTGGCCACTGCCTACTCATAGATAGCTAAACTCTGCCTTACCTTGTATCTTCTTCGAGTCCAGCTAGAAACCCCTGTTTATTCTAACCACACACGAGCATCATTCTTGATTATGTAATATATATCTTCTTTGTCCAATTATGTATAAATTATGTTGTGTATATATTATTGTCCTAGGTTTGATTTGTACAGTTATATATAATAATATGAACACCTAATTGCTACCATTTGACCTTGCTACGGGTAATCTCATTAAGGTGAATATCAAGGGATTTGAAGAATTATTAGGGGTGAATCGTCTGAAGGTGATCAAGTCATGTTAGGTGTATAGTTCTGGCCTGGCTTCCGTTCCATGATTCGTGACACCACCCAGGGCCCGGCCCCCCAGGTGATGACCTTCCTCAATTTCCGGCAATGTCTTAATTACTCTACTAGTTATGGCTTATTGACAGGCAGTTGGAGAGGGAGGGGAGGGAGGAAGTTGGGGAGGGTGGAAGTTGGGGAGTGCTCAGGGTCAGGGATGGTCAGTGTCAGGGTCAGGGATGGGTCAGGGTTAGGGATGGTCAGGGTCAGGGATGGGTCAGTGTCAGGGATGAGTCAGTCAGGGATGGTCAGGGTCAGGGATAAGGTGAGCTCCATCTAAATATATTACATGATATTATTGTCATGTCATGTTGGGCTCTTATGCCCTATATCTTTCATCACCGTGAATATAATAAATGTGTGAACACATAATTCGACTACTCACTCCAATACCTCTCTCTTTAGCGGTTTAAGACACCCATACATACAGTATAGTTTACGCAGCCTTAACTCCTCCACATCTAATAACAAGGGCTGGTATCTTAAAATATATATCAATAATTATGATATACATACAAAATTGACTATATACAGGGTATATATATATATATATATACAGAGCGGTCCAGAAACATCTCCCCATAGGGAATTCCTGTGTATTGCCCATAAGGTATTCTTATATTATTTTATCTGCATTCCTATATATTTGATCTGCATCTGTATGTGGTAACCCAGGTTCGAATCTCGATGGATCACATGCTAAATATAAATAAAATAAAAACAAATAAATAAATATATATAAATATTTTGTATTTATTTATATATATATATATATTTATTTTTTATTTTATTTAGTTTTGGCATGTGATCCATCGAGATTCGAACCTGGGTTACCACATACAGATGCAGATCAAATATATAGGAATGCAGATCAAATAATATAAGAATACCCTATGGGCAATACACAGGAATTCCCTATGGGGAGATGTTTCTGGACCGCTCTGTCTAAATAATATATATATATATATATATATATATAGTATATACCGTATATATATATATACAGTATATACAGTATATATATATATATTATTTCATCAAGATAAGACAATTGTTAATTTTAATCATCTAATGCACGAGAGCCATCAGCACCAACATTCCACACCGCCACACAATTATAGTCAACGGACATTTCTGGGAATGTGTAGGCCAAGACCGGGAAATCAATAATTGACACCGCCTGAACTTCTCCTTAGAGTACACCTTCATCTATAATCAACACCACCAAGTTACTCCACCACCACCACCACCACTATCAACACCACTCTCACCATTCTCACCACCACGACCATTCTCAACACCATCATCATCATTACCATCACCACTACCACTACCTCCACCACCACAACCCTCAATTATCTACCAACAACAAAAACAACAACACAAAGGAATCTCGACCCCGATTATTTCAACCACCAACAATAAAACACTTTCCCCATAAAACTCCACATCCACCATTACCAACGATACCAGCATATACCACCATCAACTACTAAATACTTAATTTACACCACTGATATTATTACAATCCCCTCCCCCTCTCCACTATAACACTACCACCCACACCACCATCACCACCACCATTGCCATCACCAGCAACACCACAATCACCAAACAACACATCTGTACCTCCGCCTCCACCACCACCATTGCCATCACCAGCACCACCACAATCACCAAACAACACAACTGTACCTCCGCCTCCACCCCCACCATTGCCATCACCAGCACCACCACAATCACCAAACAACACAACTGTACCTCCGCCTCCACCACCACCATTGCCATCACCAGCACCACCACAATCAACACAAGTGCACCACCACCTCTACCACTATCATCACTACAAACAACACAACTGCACCACCACCACCACCACAGTCATCACCACAAACACAACTACACCTCCGCCTCCACCACTGTCACCACCACAAACAACACAACTGCACCACCACCACCACCACCACAGTCATCACCACAAACACAACTACACCTCCGCCTCCACCACTGTCACCACCACAAACAACACAATTGCACCACCACCACAGTCATCACCACAAACACAACTACACCTCCGCCTCCACCACCACCACCATTGCCATCATCAGCACCACCACAATCAACACAACTGCACCAATATCATCACCACAAACAACACAACTGTCCCACCACCACCACCACCACAGACATCACCACAAACACAACTACACTTCCGCCTAACCACCACCACCACCACTGTCAGACCAGATAAATGTTACCACATAATGTTTTCCCCGCTCCAAGAAACCTGTCCGCTTTGCCTATGAACTCCATAATACCAACCTTTATACATTCCATTCACATAATTATGTATTTGGGAGTCCATCTCTCAGCAGACATGAGGTGGAGCACACGTGTGAGTAGCGTCAGGGCAAAAGCCAACAAAGCCCTGGGGTTCCTGCGCAGGAACCTATTGAGATGCAACGCAGACATCAACATTTTAGCTTTTAAAACATTTGTTCCTACACACATTGAATACTGCGACACCGTCTGAGATCCACACACTCACAACAACATTAATTAGTTAGAAACCATACAGATTAACGCGGCAAGATTGATCAAACGTGATTACAGACACACCACATCGGTCACTTAGCTTAAACAAGACATTATAATATTAGACAGCCTTGCAACAAGAAGACAAATACACAGACAGTAAAGGCTATACAAAATCACAAACAATCCAGTAGACGTAGACAAAGACACATACTTACACCCTACACATATACGATCCACATGAGCCAGCCATAACAGGCAAGCCCCAACATATTTGGGTACTTAATTTTTTCACCCCAGCATCCAAGAGTGGAATCAACTTCCATCTCTTATAACTAACAAACCTACTCTTGATAGTTTTAAAGCTAGGATCACCAAACATTGTTTTTTCTAATCCTCATCCTCATCCTTCCCATTAGTCCCATAACTCCCCGCACAACCCCCGCATGTCATGCTGCCCATGTGTAGCCCTCTGCAGGTCCCCAAGTTATATAAAGCTAAAGCTAAAACCACAAACAACCCAACTGCACCTCCGCTTGCACCACCACCACCACCACTATCATTTCAGTAATTACACGGTAGCGCAAAACCTCATAGATCCGGATGAAAACCTTAATTGGGACACGCGATAGTTCGGTTGGCCAAAGGATCGCGGAATTCTGACGTGCCGGTGAAGAAGAGAGGTGAAATGGACTGAGGGGCGGCGGTGGGATTACACGAACACATTTACCGGCAATTTTTACGGCCAAATGTAGACTGGCAGTAAAAGAAATTAAGTTGCATTAGAGGAAGGAAAAACAAAGACAAAACAAACAAGGGCCATATTCCTAAAGGTATCCTCCATTCATAAAATGTTTGTAACATTTGGATATAAACTGGTTAATTTGCTTTTAGACAAGAATTGTCGAGGTAAAGTAACCAGAAAATGTAATTGTGTGAATCAACCTTCGAGCCAGTGTCACACGAGCGCTTTTTCCGGCAATTTTTGATGAGCAAGTATTTTCTTGTATATAAATGAGGCTTTTTCACATTGGAATCGGATATACTGCATATACAGAACAATGCCACTCCAACAGCTTCCTCTCCCTCCAACACACAATTTCTCCATTCTAATCACTCTTCAGAAAGTAGATACGAGGATCCGTTGATAAGGTTTATCCCTCAATACCTTCACCTGACCTGATCGGACAGTAAACTGAAGGTGGATTATGTTAGGAGTCTGAAGGCTGATATAACCAAAATGTTAACTCCTTCAGCACCATGACATCTTTTTACCATCAATTATGGCTGAAATTAAACGATTTTATGCAGCTTAAGAAGGACTTATACCATTAATAGGGTATATTGATATCGTATTTACCCATTGCAGTCGTAGAGGTAGATTATAAACTAAAGAAAATCGTGTAATGATAACCAGAATATGATGAACGTTACGTAATGGTGGGGAAGGGGTTAAACTGACAGACTAACATTGCTCGTAATGGTGGGGAAGGGGTTAAACTGCGTGACTAACATTGCTCGTAATGGTGGGGAAGGGGTTAAACTGCCAGACTAACATTGCTCGTAATGGTGGTGAAGGGGTTAAACTGCCTGACTAACATTGCTCGTAATGGTGGGGAAGGGGTTAAACTGCCTGACTAACATTGCTCATAATGGTGGGGAAGGGGTTAAACTGACATACTAACATTGCTCGTAATGGTGGGGAAGGGGTTAAACTGAGTGACTAACATTGCTCGTAATGGTGGGGAAGTGGTTAAACTGACAGACTAACATTGCTCGTAATGGTGGGGAAGGGGTTAAACTGCGTGCCTAACATTGCTCGTAATGGTGGGGAAGGGGTTAAACTGCCAGACGACCATGGCTCGTAATGGTGGGGAAGGGGTTAAACTGCCTGACTAACATTGCTCGTAATGGTGAGGAAGGGGTTAAACTGCCTGACTAACATTGCTCGTAATGGTGCTGAAGGGGTTAAACTGCGTGACTAACATTGCTCGTAATGGTGGGGAAGGGGTTAAACTGCCAGACTACCATGGCTCGTAATGGTGGGGAAGGGGTTAAACTGCGTGCCTAACATTGCTCGTAATGGTGGGGAAGGGGTTAAACTGCCAGACTACCATGGCTCGTAATGGTGGGGAAGGGGTTAAACTGGGTGACTAACATTGCTCGTAATGGTGGGGAAGGGGTTAAACTGGGTGACTAACATTGCTCGTAATGGTGGGGAAGGGGTTAAACTGCCTGACTAACATTGCTCGTAATGGTGGGGAAGGGGTTAAACTGCCAGACTACCATGGCTCGTAATGGTGGGGAAGGGGTTAAACTGGGTGACTAACATTGCTCGTAATGGTGGGGAAGGGGTTAAACTGCCTGACTAACATTGCTCGTAATGGTGGTGAAGGGGTTAAACTGCGTGACTAACATTGCTCGTAAATAATGACGGGAAAAGGCTCATGTGACAGCTCAAGGGGAGATGGCTGGTGTTTCTGGCCCCCCTTCTCCCTCGTGTTTAGCCCCATTGGCTTTTAGATTTTAAGCCGCTCGGCCATACGATTTTAGGACTTTACGCCCCATTTATTTGTCAATATTAAGACCTTTCGTGCCATTTAAGTGTCAACTTTTTCCTAGCGAGCATGAACTTTTAAGAGTAACCGGCCTTCGGCTGGGACATTCTTCTACCGAAAAACGTACACATTTATCTTGAAGGGGGGTCTAGTTTTTTTTTTTTTTTTATAGCTTGATGGAGGTCTAGGGAGGAAACTATATAAATAATAATAACAAGATAAAATAATGAGCAAATAAATACCCCCATTTCCCCTTAAATTATGACTTGGTGAAAGTCAGAACAGGGTAATGACATTCCAGCTTAAGGGGAGATGGGTCGTTTATCTGGTCCCCAATCTCCCTCATGTTTAGCCCCATTAGTTTTCAGATTCTTAGACGCTCGGCCCATTAGTTTGGCGATTTTAAGACCTATCGCCCCATTTCTTTGTCAATATTCAGGCTTTTCGTCTCATTTAGGTCTCGATTATATCCTGGAGAATGATATTTTTCAACCGAAACATTTACAAATGTTTCTCGAAGGTGGGTCTTGGTGGGCATTGGTGGTGTTTTATTGAGCTTGATAGAAGTCTAGGTAGTAAACGACAAATGTATTTTATATAATAGTGGATTACTAAATAATATAATATTTAATAACCCCTCCCTTGCCATTCAGTGTCAGTGACTTCTTTTTTATGTGATTCTTGTTACATTTAGAGGATTTTCTGAAGCTTAGGAAAGGTCTGTGGTAGTTAAAGGGATAAATTGAGATCGTTTGTAACCTTTTAATTACTAAAAGTGCTTCCTAAGCTGTATATAATAATTTAATTGAGTCAGAATACAGTTAACTCCTTCAGACATATTATGTTCCAATAAGTCCGAGGAGGCGGGAGCCCCGGGAACATTGCCACTGCCTCGCACTACACTCACAACAACACTGCGGCCGTTAGAATTATCGGAGGAGGCTGAGGTTGCCACCAACGGTTTTATCGTAAGGTAACTTATCGGACTTACTGAGCTCATATGACGCAAAATCGCGTCATAAACTTATTGGAGAGGCATGGAGATAAGTCCATATGACGCGATCGCGTCATATGAGTTTTTGGTTATAAGTTCCATATGACGCGATCGCGTCATATAATGTCACAAGGAGTTAATAGGACATCAACCGCACTGGAAAGGTTAATATTGATTTCCGACCTCATTTACGTGCGCTCAGATCTGTGTGTCTGTTTTGATGGTGTAATGGTTAGAGCGTGTTCTGTATGAGATATCCTGGTTCGAATCCTGGGAGAATCACATGATTTCATTGATTTTATGTGGGGGTTATTAGTGTTAAGGACGATGGTAGCAATAATAGTATCGAACCGTTAAGCTCACAAGCATACACGTACACACACGCACATACACTTTATCTCTCTCTCACTTATTCACACATGCACTGAACAAATATATAACTTCTGTACGAAAACCACCACCAAATTACCTTGCGAAAATAAATATATAATTCCGACATTTACCTCTCTGCCATCAAACACCTATAATTTCCACCAAGCCTTTAAGGGCACGTCACTTACGTCATACATGTCACAATACCTTAGCCCTCTCTCGCTAGTGCCCGTAAAGGGGACACTGGTTAGTTTTTGTGCTTACTGTTTTATCTATTTACTATTTATTACTTTCCTCCCTAGACCTCCATCAAGTTGTAAAAATCACCTCCTAGACTCCCCCTTCAAAGTAAAGGTGTACATTATTCAGTAGAAAAATTTCCCGGCCAAAGGCCAGTTACTCTTAAAATTTCAGGCTCGCTAATGATCCACAAGAAAACATCGACACCTAAATACCACGAAAGGTCAAATATTAACAACAAATGGGGCGAAAAGTTTTTAAATCGCCAAACTAATGGGCAGAGCATCATACAATCTGAAAACTAATGCGGTTAAACATGAGGAAGAAGAGGGGCCAGAAAAACCGGCCCATCTACCCTTCAAAGATCACTGCAGTAAGAGCTTGGACGTGATTGTCTAGTGTGATGCTGAGAGTCCAACGCCTCTGCTTTCTCTGTACCTGAACCCATGTAATAGCTGTTTTATTATACCTTACAGTACAAGTGACGACGTTTATGTGTTTATTTCAGCTGTATTTAGACGATATTATAATGCTTAGGAAAGATAAATGGTAGCTATAAGGATTAATTGAGATAGTCTGTAGCCTTTTAATGGGTTACATCCTTCTGAAGCTGAATTAAATCGTCTAATAGATTCCAGATAATAATGAAACGGTCATCACCGGTACTGCAAGGGTTATACAGCTGCCGATCCTGCGTCTATATAGATCTGTAGTTTTATCTTCGGTAGTTTGTGCAACTCTCCTACCCAAGAGTGAAACGTTGTTCTCAGTCTTTCTTCTATTCAACTGCTGAGTCCGGAACTCTCTCCCAGAATCACTTTCCCTCCTCCTATGACTTAAATTGCTTCAAGCTCTGTGTGTCCAGACTCCAGACATTTGGCTCGAACGTCCCTTGATTTTGGCCTTGTCACTCTTTCAACTCTGGGGGAGACACTCGATACAGGCAGTTCTGCCTTTTGTCTCCTTCACTCAAATATAAAAAAAAAAAAAAAAAAAAAAAAAAAAAAAAAGTCCCGGACGCATATTTACCAAGTCGAGACTGGTAGATGCCATAGGATAAATTAGGACCAATCACAGCTCGAGTTTACCCTAGGATGACTATTACCAAGTCACAAGACTAACTTCAACCATGCATATAACACTGGACAGCCAACATTGTAGCACTAAGTCATGAAAATATAACTACAAAGAAATAGGAAATTCTTATAATAATGCCCTCGGTACTTTAAATTATGTAAATAAATATATCCCATTATGTTTTACGATAGTAAGAGTTAAAGCGTATCTGGCAACAGTGTTTAGTCCCAGTATAGCGATCATTCGGCATTCAGTGTATTCGCCTTAATACTATATGTCCTATTATAATAGATACCTATTACTATTTCAATATAATACAACCATAGACAATGCCATTACATATTATTTGAATATGATATAAAGTTCTCGACTATATGTTAAGCATGAACAGTCATGACTCGTCGTCCTCCCCCCTCCCTGGCTACCAACACTGCTGTGCGTCCCCCGTATAATTCCCCTCCCTCTATTTCGGACATATCTGTCACTAATGGCTCCCCTACCCTTTGTGGTACCTGTCATTTTCCCGTGGGTGATGAGGCCATAGGGTGTGACAGGTGTGATGGTTGGTTCCACCCAGGCGCCATGTGTCTGGGTCTGTCAGAGGATATTATTGATAAAATTCTCGGACCTGAAGGTAATGCCATTCTTTTTGTTTGCCTAAAGTGTAGAATAGATAATCCTATTATTAGTTCCCCATCTAACTCTGGTTCCTCCCGGACTCAAGGTGAAAATGTGGGGACGATCAAACAAGTGTCCTAAATGGTTTTAGCCTTGTGTTCGGCAGTTCGTACACTTACCAACCAAATGGAAGATCTTCAGCATACTATGACCACCCTAATGCAGTCCCACACTGGTAAGGTAGCTCCTGTCCCCACCCCTCTCCCTAATAGTGAGGCCCTTAGAACTGATGGTGAAGCCCTTAGAACTGCAGTACGAGTTGAGGTGAGGGAGATGAGGGAGCGGGAGAAGCGGAACAAGTCCATTATTCTGCGTGGACTTCCTGACACTAATCTGGGCCAGGTTGCCCAAACATTTAAAGGTATTTCTTCCTTTTTGATTGACAGAGACCTCTCCATTGCCAATATTGCCCTCATAGACCAGGATAAGGGAATATTCAGGGGAAATATCCTCGATGATAGTGACAGAAAGCTCTTACTATCCTCAGCCCGTAAACTGAAAGATTCTATTGACTACCCTAATGTTTACATTCACAAAGATTTAACTTATAAGCAGAGACAGGAACTTTTCCAGAGACGATCCGAAGCCGCGAGTGCCCGGGCGGGTGCTGTGACATCCGCTCTGGCCCCATCCAGACCGCAGCCACAGGTCCCGTCCGGTACTGTTCCCCCTCGTGACATCCCCCCTGTTGCTCCTCAAGATGTCCCTGTGGCTTCTGCAGTGGATGGAGGCCAGGGGCCCCCCGGATCTGACACTCAAAGGAGTGAAAACATTGATGATCTCCCTTTACCCCAGTAACTAACTCCATCATTGACAATAACACATTCCATTCTTTGTCCATAGCTCATGTTAATGTTAATTCCATACTAAATAAGGTTAACTATATTTTTTCAATTTTATATGATTCCGATATCTCAGTTCTTGGTATTAGTGAGTCACGGCTGCTGCCTTATGTCTCTACCGCCGCTATTTCTATTCCCAATTATGCAGTCCTAAGAAAAGATGTTCACGGCGATATCCCAAAACATGGTGTCTGTATGTATGTCAAGTCTTCCTTAAAATATATTGAAATTGATGTTGACCTTCAAAATACCCTTGTTATTTTTCTGCCTGACTATAATATTTATATAATAACAGTTTATCGCCCCCCTTCTTATACCCCCTTAGATAATGAGACATTACTTGACTTTATTTATGATTTTTGCTCAGACAAGGAAATAGTTCTCATGGGAGATTTCAACCTCCCTTCTATTAAATGGTCTTGTGATCTTATTCGTAGAGGTCTTAGTCTCCTCGATACAACATTTCTTGACTGTTTTACATTCTTGGGACTTACTCAACTTATTACAGAACCCACTTTCCACCTGTCAGGTAATATACTGGACCTGATTCTTACCTCGGAAAACGACCGAATTGGCGAAGCACAGGTACTTCCTCCATTTCCCAACTGTGGCCATAGCCCAGTTATCACCAATTATATATTCCAGATCCAAACTATCAATGACGAGCCCACTAACATCAGGATATGGCATAGAGGCGACTACAGAGAGATTAACCTAATTTTGGAAGATATTGATTGGAATTTTGAATTTGCCCACCTCAATGTTAATCTAATGTTTTCTCGTTTTACAGACATACTTATGCCCTTAATTAACCGTTTTGTCCCTACAAAGAGTTTCAATAACCTTTCTTGTCCTCCATGGCCTGTCAGACCCCCTATATTATTAAAAAATACAAGACAAAACTTTTGGACCAATTAGAAAGAAACTCGTACACAGTTTGGTCGTAACTCTAACCAGGCTAAGGACGCCCTGGATCAGTTTTTAGATATTAACTGTCAGTACAAAAATTATGCCATCCATAGTCAGTCCAGGTATGAGGCTTCACTGATTGACCATCTCACAACCAACTCCAAAATATTTCATTCCTATATCCGGAAAAAGAAGGTAGGTAGACCCAGTATTGGCCCACTCAAGTCTTCCACAGGTAACATCATTCACAATGCAGGGGCTATGACTGAACTGTTTGTGTCTTCCTTTGCCAGTGTTTTTTCAACATCTGCTCCCACCTCCCCTGCCTCACATCAGGTAACAGACAGTATAATTCCAGATATCAATATTAATCTTAATGATGTCATATCTGTTCTCAACAAACTTGATACGTCCTCATCGATGGGTCCAGACGGTATCCACGCCCACCTACTCAAATCCTGTGTCCATACCCTTGCATATCCTCTTTTGTTGATATACCGTGCCTCATTAGTCTCTGGAACCCTCCCTTCTGCCTGGAAGAATTCCTCAGTTATACCCATTTTTAAAAAGGGTTCTCGCTACAATCCACTAATGTATAGACCAATCTCTCTAACTTCCATTTGTTCAAAGTCCTTGGAACGTATTATAACTAAATTTATTTATGAATATCTTGACTCTAACAATCTTCTCAATAAGGACCAATTTGGATTCAGACCAGGCAGATCATCCGAGGACCAACTCCTTCTTACTTACAAGGACATCACCAAATGGATGGACCAGGGTTATAATGTTGACTTGATCCTGTTTGACTATTCCAAGGCCTTTGACGTGGTTAATCATGACATTCTGATCTCCAAACTTTATAGCCTGGGAATTAGGGGTAAGGTACTGGACTGGATTAGGGACTTTCTCCATAACCGTATTATGCATGACAAAGTAAATAATCATTTTAGTTCTTTCAGGGATGTGCTTAGCGGAGTCCCTCAAGGCTCTGTCCTTGGTCCCCTGCTTTTCCTCATATTTATCAATTATATTACTCGCAATATTAACTCGTCTACCAAAATATATGCTGATGATCTGAAACTGTATGTAAAAATCAAATATGATAACCTCTTAAATTTGCTTAATTGTGTGTTTGCTTGCCAGTCTGATATAAACGTGCTTGCTAAGGTCTATAAATCCTGGGGCCTAACGATCAACCCAGATAAATGTGTCCACCTAAGATTTTGTAGGAAAGAAATTGATTGGGATGACCTGGGTCATTCTGGCATATACTATCTTAACAACTCCTTAATCCCTATTAGAGACTGCATCCGATCTAGGAATTTTAATTGATTCCTCCCTCAAGTTTCATACACACATCTCTAATATTGTCCACAAGGCTGGAGGACTCGCCCATAGTATCCTAAGGTCAACTGTCAACCGGGATGCCTCCTTTATGATGCCACTATTTATTTCACACATTCGTCCCATATTAGAATATTCTTCCTCTCTGTGGAACCTTGGGTATTTGGGGGACCTAAGACTACTGGAGTCTGTTCAGAGACGCTGGACTAAATCTATTAGGGGTCTCGAGAATCTTGATTATAGTGAAAGATTGAGGATATTAAACCTATTTTCCATTAAGGGTAGACTTCTTAGGCATGACATAATTAAGTACTGACAAATATTTCACGGTCTCTGCTCAATTACTCCTGAAGATGTTTATGATCGTCCCCAATATTTTGCAACCAGGGGTCACCCATATCAAATTGCTCACTCGAGATGCCAGCTTGAAATAAGAAAAATATTTTTTAATCTTATATATGTGTCTCTGTGGAACTCTTTGCCCACAGATTTGGTATCCCTGACTAACCTGTTATCTTTCAAGGCTGTCCTTTCCGACTATCTTGCAGGAGTTTTATATGAATATTCATGATTTTGTTCTCGATGTCACACCTTCTGGCCTCCTCAACCACTTATACTTGTACCTTGTTTGTTAACTTAGCTGCTTATGATGCACTTTCCAGTCCATAGATCTCTATACTTTCCTGTTTTTGCTACAAACTATAAACTATCTTTGGGCTGGCGCATCAGCAGTGTGTGGCTTCCATGGACCCTGACCTACTACTTAGCTCTGGGATCTGGGAAGCCCATCAGGTAAGAATACCAGGTAAGAATACCAGGTAAGACAGAACCGAAATATTATCTATTGACTTTAGTGCACAGCGACGGTTTTGGTTCTAATGTTATGACTCCTGACTTGTCAATGAGTTCATTTGGCTTAAATAATAATTATAATTTATTCCAAATATAAAAATATAATAGGCCTACACTTGAATAAGTCAATTCTACATATAATTTAGTCCATAACACTATTTACGATAAATATAAGCTAGGTTAAGTATGGATTAATGTTACAGTTCTGTAGTTCGAAATTCATTGTATTGATTGATTGATTGACTATATTTATTAAGAGTTACATACACCCTGATAGGGACAGAAAGTCGGCGTATTTGTTAAAAGCACCCCAATACAGCATGATCACTCCCACAGGGAAAACCTATGGGATAACCTACACAATTTTAGCTAAGTTATTTCCATCAGGGTCCCTGTTGTGAGGCAAGAATGAGAAGTCTACAAGGGAGTCGAACAAACTACAGTAGAAAGTGAAATTCCACCACATTGTAGACCCCCTGTACCATCTCAATGAAAGATCTAATAATAAATATCCTAGTAATAGCCTACCAAGACAAATACCGTGCAATAATTATTTACTTAAAATATAGGCTATACAAAATCAGTTATTTCTACATGCAGAGAATATTATTTGGTGGCTTATTACATGTTGCAAAGTATATTTTGTGGCCTATTCGATGTTGCGAAGTATATTTATGGCCTATTACATGTTGCGAAGTATATTTTGTGGCCTATTACATGTTGCGAAGTATATGTTGTGGCCTATTACATGTTGCGAAGTATATTTATGGCCTATTACATGTTGCGAAGTATATTTATGGCCTATTACATGTTGCGAAGTATATTTTGTGGCCTATTATATGTTGCGAAGTATATTTATGGCCTATTACATGTTGCGAAATATATTTTGTGGCCTATTACATGTTGCGAAGTATATTTTATGGCCTATTATATGTTGCGATGTATATTTTGTGGCCTATTACATGTTGTGAAGTATATTTATGGCCTATTACATGTTGCGAAGTATATTTTGTGGCCTATTACATGTTGCAAAGTATATTTTGTGACCAATTACATGTTGCAAAGTATATTTTGAGGCCTATTACATTCTGCGAAGAATATTTTTTGACCTATTACATGTTCCGAATAATAATTGTTGGCCTAACACATGCTGTGAAGAATATTTGGTGGCCTAAAACATGCCATTAACAGTATTAGGGAGTTAGGCCACCTAGAGTTATTAACGGCATGTGTTAGGCCAACAAACGTTATTCGCAGCATGGGTTAGGCCACTATATATTCTTCACAGCATGTGTTAGGCCACCATATATTATTTATGGCATATATTAGGCCACCATATATTATTCGCAGCATGGGTTAGGCTACCAAATATTCTTTGCAGCATGTAATAGGCCATAAATATTCTTCGCTGCATATGATAGGCCAAACAATATTATGCGCAGCAAGTAATAGGCCACAAAATATTCTTCGCAACATGTAATAGGCCACAAAATATACTTCGCAACATGTAATAGGCCATAAATATTCTTCGCAACATGTAATAGGCCACAAAATATACTTCGCAACATGTAATAGGCCATAATATATACTTCGCAACATTTAATAGGCCACAAAATATAATTCGCAACATGTAATAGGCCACAAAATATACTTCGCAACATGTAATAGGCCACAAAATATACTTCGCAACTTTTAATATGCCACAAAATATACTTCGCGACATGTAATAGGCCTATTACATGTTGCGAAGAATATTTATGGCCTATTACATGCAGCAAAGAATATTTTGTGGCCTATTACATGCCGCGAAGAATATTTATGGCCTATTACATGTTGCAAAGAATATTTTATGGCCTATTACATGTTGCGAAGAATATTTATGGCCTATCACATGCTGCAAAGAATATGTTATGGCCTATTACATGTTGCGAAGAACATTTTATGGCCTATTACATGTTGCGAAGTATATTTTGTGGCCTATTACATGCTGCGAAGAATATTTGTTGGCCTATTACATGTTACGCATAATATTTGTTGGCCCAACACATACCGTGAAGAATATTTGGTGGCCTAACACATGCCGTTAACAGTATTTGGGAGTTAGGCCACCTAGGGTTATTAACGGCATGTGTTAGGCCACCAAAAGTTATTCGCAGCATGGGTTAGGCCACTATATATTCTTCACAGCATGTGTTAGGCCACCATATATTATTTATGGCATATATTAGGCCACCATATATTATTCGCGGCATGTGTTAGGCTACCAAATATTCTTTACAGCATGTAATAGTCCATAAATATTCTTCGCGGCATATAATAGGCCAAAACAAATTATGCGCAGCAAGTAATAGGCCACAAAATATTCTTCGCAACATGTAATAGGCCTTCGCAACATGTAATAGGCCATAAATATTCTTCGCAACATGTAATAAGCCATAAAATATACATTGCAACATGTAATAGGCCATAAAATGTTCTTCGCAACATGTAATAGGCCACACAATATATTTCGCAACATGTAATAGGCCACACAATATATTTCGCAACATGTAATAGGCCACAAAATATACTTCGCAACATGTAATAGGCCACAAAATATTCTTCGCAAAATGTAATAGGCCACAAAATACACTTCGCAACATGTAATAGGCCATAAATATTCTTCGCAACATGTAATAAGCCATAAAATATACTTTGCAACATGTAATAGGCCACAAAATATATTTCGCAACATGTAATAGGCCACAAAATATACTTCGCAACATGTAATAGGCCACAAAATATACTTCGCAACATGTAATAGGCCACAAAATATACTTCGCAACATGTAGACTAAATAATGATAATGAAAGTGTTTGGGTAGAGGTTAACGAAGGTAGTGAGACCATAGTTATTGGAGTTATATATAGACCGCCTAATATGAGTAGAAATGGCGGAACATCGTTATGGGAAGAAATTAAAATAGCATCAAGGTTTAGCAATGTGTGCATTATGGGGGATTTTAATTTTCCGAACATTGATTGGCAGCACCAAATAGGCGACTCCGATTCAGTAGATTTATTGAGGTAGTACAAGATAGTTTTTTATTTCAATTCATAGATACGCCGACTAGAGGTATTAATATTCTTGATTTAGTTTTCAGTAACAATGAACATATGATAAATGATGTAGAGATTGGTGACCACCTAGGAAATAGCGATCATAAATCTATTTATTTTAATATACAATGGACAGGGAATGCTAAAGAGAATACGACACTTATCCCAGATTTCAGAAAAGCCGATTATGGTGGGCTAAGAAGAGACTTAAGGGTGGACCCTATTGCTAAGCAATTAAGTCAGGATATGCCAGAGTTAAACTTGCCACCTACATATAACCAGTTTATTGCTTCACTCCACAATGCTCAAAATAAATATATCCCTAAAAGAAGATTTAGATCGATGCAGAACCAACCAAAATGGATGACTAATAAGCTAATAGATCTTATTATATAGGACAAAAAAAAGGAATATATAGAAAAATAAAGAAAGGCGAAAATCATCTACATATATACTATCAGACTCTATCAAGACAGGTCAAAAAGGAAATCAGGAAAGCAAAACGAAATATTGAAATAAGGATAGCCAGTGACTCAAAAAATAACCCTAAAGCTTTTTACCAACTATAAAAATCTAAAGTTAGAGATGTAATAGGCCCCCTAAAAACTTCAATAGGAGAAATAACAGAAAATGATTTAGAAATGTGCAGTACATTAATTTAAATAGCCAGTTTCTTTCCGTTTTCACTAATGAAAATTTGGCACAGATTCCAGAAGTCAATATGGTATATAGTGATAGTATAGAAAATATGTTAAGTACAGTTAGTTTAAGTAGAAATGATGTGCTTAAGGAAATTGACAGACTGAAACCTCAAAAATCGCCTGGTCCTGACGAGGTATATGCTAGAGTATTAAAAGAATGCAGAGATGAGTTAACCCGTACAGCCCCAGCGACGCGTCTGATGCGTCGGCGATGTATGTAACGCACAGCCCCAGAGACACGCCTGGCGCGTCACCCTAATTGCGCCGACCTTAACCTCAGGTGTAGCCACTCAAGAGGGCTCAGATTTGTATGGGAACTGTGTACGTATCACACGCAACCGTGCCGATAATTGAAAACTCTCAAAGTCCACGTGCGTGCGCGTGAGCGCGCAATAACCTGTTTTTTTGGGCTAATTGCCTTCAATTTTTTACTCTTGTAAAATACGTTTTCGGGGGCTCTGTAGGACCATTTTTTAAGCTTTTTGAGCGGTTTTTCGTGGTTTTTCCTTCATTCCTAACCCATTCGCTATTGTTTCTGGAATAAAATCATTTTTTGAAAACCGGCCGGGTTCTGGTGAACAAACATTACAAAACTAGCCGGGGCTGGACGGGTTAAGTAGTCCATTATCATTTTTATTTAACAAGTCATTAGAAACAGGTTTAGTTCCAGAAGCTTGGAAGCTTGCAAATGTAGTTCCGATCTTCAAAAAAGGTGATTAATCGATAGTATCCAATTACCATCCCATTAGTCTCACATCAATCATAGGAAAGTTGCTAGAGTCTATTATTGCTAGGAAAATTAGAAGCCACGTAGAAAAATTTAACTTAATAAATTCTTCTCAGCATGGATTCACTCAGGGACGTTCTTGCCTTACTAATTTGCTTAGCTTTTTCTCAGAGGTATATGAAGCAGTAGAAAGTGACAAGTCATATGATATTTTTTATTTAGATTTCAGTAAAGCTTTCGACAGAGTCCCTCATGAGAGATTGATGAGAAAGGTTGAGGCACATGGAATAGGAGGATCGTTGTTGGGATGGATTAGGTCAAGGCTAATTGGTAGGAAACAGAGAGTCAGCATAAATGGTACCAAGTCAGAGTGGGGAGCAGTCAAAAGTGGTGTCCCCCAGGGATCGGTATTAGGTCCCCTGTTGTTTCTTATATTCATAAATGACCTAGATTTAGGTATAACTAGTAGGATAAGTAAATTCGCAGACAATACTAAAATGGGGAGATCAATTGATTCAGATAGCGATATAGAGTGCCTCCAATGGGATCTAGATTCCTTACATGAATGGTCAGTAAATTGGCAGATGAAGTTTAACATTGACAAATGCAAGGTATTAAAGATAGGGAAGATGCAAACAAATGTTAAATACAAACTAGCTAATTTAGAATTAGAAAATTCAGACTGCGAGAAAGATCTAGGTGGGTTTGTTAGCAATGATTTGAAGCCTAGAAAACAGTGTATAAGCGTTCGTAATAAGGCAAACAGGATTCTCGGGTTCATCTCTAGGAGTGTGAGTAACAGAACTGCTGATGTTATCTTAAAACTTTACTTGTCATTAGTGAGACCCCGTATGGATTATGCTGTCCAATTTTGGTGTCCTTATTACAGAATGGACATAGATTCATTGGAGAGAGTACAGCATAGAATGACAAAAATTATCTATAATATTAGAAATCTTCCGTATGAAGAAAGGTTGAAGAAATTAGGTTTACATTCGTTAGAGAGACGCAGAGTTAGAGGGGATATGATAGAGGTGTTCAAGTGGGTTAGTGGGATTAACAAAGGGGACATGACAAATGTACTTAAGCTCAGTGATAGCGAAAGAACTCGTACCAATGGTTTCAAATTAGATAAATTTCGTTTCAGAAAAGATATAGGCAAATATTGGTTTGGTAACAGAGTTGTAGATGGGTGGAATGGACTACCAAGTGCTATAGTGGGATCTAAAACGGTAGGGAGCTTTAAGATAAAATTGGATAAGCATATGGATGAGAAGGGTTGGGTGTGAAGGGGGATCAGCCGGCTTGGGTCAATCAGCGCTCTACAGACCCCCATAATCCTGCGTTAATCTCTAACCCTTTTGGTAAGATGATCCTCAGGGTATTAGAGTGTTGAGCCTATAATTGGGCTTTGTAATTGAATTGGGTTTGTGTGGGACAGGGATCTGCCTTGCTTAGGCCAATCGGCTTTCTGCAGGCTCCCATTTTCTTATGTTCTTATGTAATAGGCCACAAAATATACTTCGCAAAATTTAATATGCCACAAAATGTACTTCGCAACATGTAATAGGCCTCTTACATGTTGCAAACAATATTTATGGCCTATTACATGCTGCAAAGAATATTTTGTGGCCTATTACATGCCGCGAAGAATATTTATGGCCTATTACATGTTGCAAAGAATATTTTATGGCCTATTACATGTTGCGAAGAATATTTATGGCCTATTACATGCTGCAAAGAATATTTTATGGCCTATTACATGTTGCGAAGAATATTTTGTGGCCTATTACATGTTGCGAAGAACATTTTATGGCCTATTACATGTTGCGAAATATATTTTATGGCCTATTACATGTTGCAAAGTATATTTTTGGCCTATTACATGTTGCGAAGAATATTTTGTGGTCTATTACATGTTGCGCATAATTTTGTTTGGCCTATTATATGCCACAAAGAATATTTATGGCCTATTACATGCTGCCAAGAATATTTGGTAGCCTAACACATGCCGCGAATAATATTTGGTGGCCTAATATATGCCATAAATAATATATGGTGGCCTAACTCATGCTGTGAAGAATATATAGTGGCCTAACCCATGCTGCGAATAACTTTTGGTGGCCTAACACATGCCGTTAATAACCCTAGGTGGCCTAACTCCCAAATACTGTTAACAGCATGTGTTAGGCCACCAAATATTTTTCACGGCATGTGTTAGGCCAACAAATATTATTCGCAACATGTAATAGGCCAAAAAGTATTCTTCGCAGCATGTAATAGGCTACAAAATATACTTTGCAACATGTAATAGGTCACAAAATATACTTCGCAACATGTAATAGGCCACAAAATATACTTCTCAACATGTAATAGGCCACAAAATATACTTCGCAACATGTAATAGGCGACAAAATATACTTCGCAACATGTAATAGGCCATAAATAGGCCATAAAAAAAAAAAAAAAAAAAAAAAAAAAATATATATATATATATACTTCGCAACATGTAATAGGCCACAAAATATACTTCGCAACATGCAATAGGCCATAAATATACTTCACAACATGTAAGAGGCCACAAAATATACTTCGCAACATATAATAGGCCATATATATACTTCTCAACATGTAATAGGCCACAAAATTACTTCGCAACATGCAATAGGCCATAAGATGTTCTTCGCAACATGTAATAGGCCATAAAATATTCTTTGCAACATGTAATAGGCCCCAAAATATACTTCGCATCATGTAATAGGCCACACTAGCCTATATTTTAAGTAATTAATTGTTGCATGGTATTTGTCTTGGTAGGCTATTTATTATTAGATCTTTCATTGAGATGGACAGGGGGTCTACAATGTGGTGGAGTTTCACTTTCTACTGTAGTTTGTTCGACTCCCTTGTAGACTTCTCATTCTTGCCTCACAACAGGGACCCTGATGGAAATAAGTTAGCTAAAATTGTGTAGGTTATCCCAGTGGGAGTGATCATGCTGTATTGGGGTAATTTTAACAAATACGCCAACTTTCTGTCCCTATCAGGGTGTATGTAACTCTTAATAAATATAGTCAATCATTCAATCAATACAATGAATTTCGAACTACAGAACTGTAACATTAATCCATACTTAACTTAGCTTATATTTATCGTAAATAGTGGTATGGACTAAATTATATGTAGAATTGACTTATTCAAGTGTAGGCCTATTTTATTTTTATATTTGGAATAAATTATAATTATTATTTAAGCCAAATGAACTCATTGACAAGTCAGGAGTCATAACATTAGAACCAAAACCTTCGCTGTGCACTAAAGTCAATAGATAATATTTCGGTTCTGTCATTACTGTTCATGCTTAACATATAATCGAGAACTTTATATCAGAGTCAAATAATATGTAATGGCATTGTCTATGGTTGTATTATATTGAAATAGTAATAGGTATCTATTATAATAGGATATATAGTATTAAGGCGAATACACTGAATGCCGAATGATCGCTATACTGGGACTAAACACTGTTGCCAGATACGCTTTAACTCTTACTATCGTAAAACATAATGGGATATATTTATTTACATAATTTAAAGTACCGAGGGCATTATTATAAGAATTTCCTATTACTTTGTAGTTATATTTTCATGACTTAGTGCTACAATGTTGGCTGTCCAGTGTTATATGCATGGTTGAAGTTAGTCTTGTGACTTGGTAATAGTCATCCTAGGGTAAACTCGAGCTGTGATTGGTCCTAATTTACCCTATGGCATCTACCAGTCTCGACTTGGTAAATATGCGTCCCGGACCTTAAGAATTAGGCCCCTTCCTCCCTCATGTTAAGCCTCGTTTGTTTGCACATTTTAAGACGTTCGCCTCTTTTCTTTGTCAATTTTAAGACCTTTCGGGTAACTTAAGGGTCTTTATATTTTTCTTGGCGAGCGATAGCGAACCTGTAATATAATGGTAATCGGCCTCTGGCCGGGACATTTTCTATCAAAAAATGTAAAACAAAATCTTGAAGGGGAGTCTTGGGTTTTTTTTTTAAGCCTGATGGAGTAAATAACAAAACCATTACAATAAATATATAAGCCAATAAATACAGCCATCCCAGTGGAGATGAGTGAAGAGACTAAATATGGGCTTGTCGTTGTGTAGCTTGACAGTTGTATTTGACATTAAGCTTCTCTTATCTGAACTTCTCTCTGTTTTAGCTCGAACTTAAACTTGCTGTGTTAAACTCAAAGGTAAATTATGGTGCATTGTAAATTCCACTCTTCTGTGTTTTTCTCATTGGATCTCTCTCTCTCTCTCTCTCTGTATATATATATATATATATATATATATATATATATATGTGTGTATACAGTATATATATTTATTTATTTATTTATTTATGTAGTAATGTATTTATTAACTTATTTTTTTATTTTATTTTTTTATTTATTTATTTATTTTATGTTGTTGCCATTTAGATGTTGCTTTCGCTATTCCTACCATTGCTATACAAATTAACTCCAAATATACAGTAGTTGTTGTTTTTGTTGTTGTTCCCTAAGCTGCCTGGCCGAACAGCCCCGAGTCCCTGAGAAAGGCCATGGCCACGATCGGGCTTTCCCACAGAGCTCTCATTGAGTGTAGATTGTGTTGTTGGTGTAAGTGGTTGTGTGAAATGCAGTCTTCTATGATGTGTTTAATGGTATGGGGTGCTGTGTTACATCCCGGGCAGGCGTCGACAACGGAGTCATCCAGTCTCTTCTGATAGCTCAGGAGAGCTGGATGGTGTCCGCATCTCAGCCTGGCCAGGTTGACTCTGTCCTCGCGAGGAAGGGAGGATTCGGAAGGATGGATTTCGGGAGGTCGTGCATGCAGCTGCGTGTTGTCTGTGAGTGAGTGGATGGATCGGTGAGAGATATGAGTATGGATGTGCTTCTGGAAGTTGGTTCGGGGTGGGCAGGGAGGGAGAGAGAACAATAATTGTGTGTGATACCGTGTGCTGGGTGTTGTTTTGATATTTCTTGGTGTCTGTGGGTGTGTTGCCATGTAGTTTAGTGGGTGGTCTTGGTTCGTAGAGGCTGCTACAGTAGTTCACGTAGTCACCATGAGCCTTTTAAGGGAAAATGTTGTTCGCAAAAGGATCAGCCGGACATTTCTGATATTGTTTTGTAAATTATCAACAATATTTAATTTACACCATGTATTCATTTTGGCTAAATAAAATATTTTCAATTTGAATTTGAATTTGAGACGTTCCTTAAATTATATATACATATACTGTACATATTATCGTTTTCAGTGTGTGTTTATTAATCATGAATGTTCGAAAAACGTGTAATTTAGAGCTCTCTGTGTATACTACTTCCTCTACGTAGGGTACGTAGCACCAGTCTTGCAACACAATCCTAACCCTACTATGTGAAACTCTCCACCCCAAGAGTAAAATGATATTCCCAATATTATGTCTTCTATTCAACAGCTGAGCTTTGGAACTCTCTCCCCGTATTCATTATTCCCGCTTCCTATAATTTGAATTACTTAAAAACCTGTGTGTCCAGGCATGTTGGCTCGTACATTCTTTGATTTTGGCCCTGTCACTCTTTCAGCTCAAGGGGAGGCACTAGTCACAGGTATTTTTGCCTTTTGTCTCCCTCACCCACATAGAACAAAATAATATATATATTTATAGGAGACCAGAAGGTGTTTTCAAAATTGTTGTTTCATATTTTCTGATATACCGAGCTTAGTCCGATAATGCCTGATGTTATAATTATAGAGGGTACCACGCACTAGCAGTTTAAGCAATATTATAAGTTCGATATATCGGAAAATAAGAACCTTACACCGATTTTGAGAACACCAACGTATTCTAAATTTTTTTTTATTTCAACTTGTACAGTCTACCGCACTTATAGCGCGTACAAAAAATGCGGAGGCCATAATTGCTGGAAACTTTCCAAAATACACCCGCCCACTACAGTCCCTGCCATCCTAACTCGACCAAAAGGACTCACTGTTTCGTTTTGAATGTGGTAAACGAGAAATCACCTCTCCTCTCTCTCTCTCTCTCGGTTTGCCCTTGTTAGATTTGTTTTCGGGTGGGGTGGGGTTTGGGAAGCGACTCGCCAGCAAAAATAGGTGCATATATTATGCTTATACTGTAACCTCTCTTGAGTACTCTTCTGTAATATACAGGAAAGGTAATGTTAATATTACCTCTTACAATCTAAAGAAGAGAACTGTCTCACCATGCTATCAGTTACGTATGCTCTATTACTGATACCGTAGACGACGTATACAGACTAAACACACATAACAAAGCCACTTCAACAGCTTCCTCTCTCTCCAACACCCCTTCTCCCCTCTCATCACTCTTCTCTGAGCTAGTGCCGATACAAATGGCCAGTCCTGTATAGAATCGTGAGGTTCAGAGTCGTAAAGATTCCAGGACGAGCTCCATAGAAACTGAAACTGAAACTGAAGCTATCTTCTTGTTCACTCACATTACTTGATACGACAACCCTTATATAAGGATTAGCCGGGAACATGAGCGAACGACTACAGACCGTCAGAATAATGGAGGGAGGATGGACAGGTTACTGAATTATAGTCCAATGAAAAATGTGTAGTTTTACATCCCTTTCTAATGTGTTTTATATATATACTGTATTACTCTAAGATACTGTAGTAATTACTCCCAACTTGTGTTTTATATATATACTGTATTACTCTAAGATACTGTAGTAATTACTCCCAACTTTGGTAAAGTCTAGAAATAATATTCACCGAAAATCCCGTGATTTCTTTACATTATCAATAATATGAGCAAAGGGCTCATACTCCTACATGATAAGATGAATCCTATGCATGGTTTATGTTAATGGTTTTAATTCCCCTATGTGACAGACATTATTTATAAACCTACTTTACATAGCACATACTAAACCAATATACTATTACTTATGAGTTCCTCTTGCCTAGGTATAACAAGAGCTGAAAGATAAATATATTCAACCTGCATATTCCATCTGACATAGTCGATTAATAAGTAACTGAATTAATTAAAATAAAAACACTGTGTTAGCTGTATCCTAGGATATGATTGGAGTATCCCTTTGATGATCAGTACGGGCTCCTTTCACTTATGACATGCTCTCCTAAATATTATGTTTATCAATAATAGTATTACTAGTAGAAATAAATATAATATCATATTATCATTCTTGCTAAAACAGCTTCCCAGAAGTTAGGTGTGCTCAACCGTCACTGTGGTTTCTTCACCCCCGCACAGCTTCTTGTTCTGTAAAGGGGCACTGTGCGCCCATGTATCGAGTATTGTTCGCATGTGCCCTGGGACAAATGTCCGTGGCAGGATTAGATGTTAGTAGGGGGCAGTTGTTAGTAATATAATAGAGAAAAACATATATTAATTTACAAATACAGTCAGTCGTGGATTTAAGGCAAGGTGTTTGTCTAGGCGAAGTTTAAAAGAATCAACGGTGCTGCAGTTTATGACATCTTGGGGAAGCCCAATATGCGATATGAGTGGAGGTTCCACTCATATTGCATTTCTCGAAAGAGTAGTTTCAAAAGCATTTCGCCTCAACTCGCTTCTTCTTACTTAATTATTCCCTACACGTTCTTTCTAAACACCGCAATGTTGCTTCTCTTTCACTCTTCTATCGCTATTACAACAATCAGTGTTCTTCAGATCTCTCTCAGTGCATACCTTTTCGGCGGGTGTGAGGCATTCGACTTTCAACACAGTACCACTTATGTGCTGTCCAACTGTCCAACCCAAGAATTAGCAAAATTATGTTCTCAGTCTTTCTTCTACTTAAGACGAACTCAGAAACTCTCACCACCAATCAATGTTTCCTTCATCCTCTGACTTAGATTGCTTTAAGCTTAGTCTCTTCAGCATATTGAACCCAACGTCCATTGAATTTGGCTATCTGTCACTATTTTGGCTTTCGAGAAGACACTCGTTACAGGGCAGCATGCCTTTTGTCTCCTTCTTACACATAGAACAAAAAATAGTAATATATGAGCTGGAGTTTGGAGAACAGGTTTAGAATTGATTAGGGTTTCATATGAATAATGTTGAGGTAGAGTTTAATGTATCATCATTACTATTATTATGAATATTATATTACAGTAGGTCGGTGTGGAAGAATACAAACACAATACGATGCTGGCGGCAACACTGGCAAATCTAGATATCATTAGTGCTTAAGGTGTGTGAGAGACTGATTTGACCGTGGCAACAAATATACTCATTATAACATATTATACACTTTTTATATCGACAGTCACATACTTTAGTACAATGACTATTATATTGAAACTTTCGTACCATATTGTTCGACAGTGGATCTTATTAAGAGCATCTGTAATAGTTTATGGGGCATATGTTGAGATAGTGCATACCGGTACCTACGGCGCTTATCTCTGACACTTCACCTTTGGAACCTGTGGTAACTAACCCAATGCAGGGATGTTACATTTTTTGGGTTACCACAGTTTGTCACCCCAGATGGAACGTCACAACGACCCACTTATACCAGGTTACTATTATGCTGCTGTCTCAACAGAAGGATTTGAGTGTGAATAGACCCGCGCGGGGTTGATCTCTCGACCTTATGAATTTGGGTCCACTATACCACTGGTAACCATCTATAGATCTCCCTCCTATTCTAATACGACAAACCCTATGTAATATTGCACTATAATTATACAGTTAGTATTTAATGATTATAGAATATTAGATACAACACGTTTAGATAGTTTCATATTCACTATTCCCTTTCTCCTGCTCCATCTCTGTACTGTATATGTCCCTCTCTCATACTCTATACTGTATATGTCCCTCTCTCATACTCTATAATCTTCTCTCTTCTTCTTTGTCATCCTAGAGTAGCGTGGCAAATCAAAATATAATTTGAAAAGCAGCTACAGGAGTTAAGCACATCAGAATTGATTGGTAAATATTACGACATTACAACGTTAATTTTAAGAACAAACGAGTAGGTATGGAATGGATTTTGCACTGCGATTCCGAACCTTGTTGGTAATTAAATTATGGTAATGTGACTAAGTAAATTAGTTACTAGTGTGTATTACATTATCATATTAATAGTTACCCATTACAGTCTTAAATAGCCTATAATGTAACAGACCTATCAAATCATTTCACAATATGATTTTTATATGTAAGCTTAATGTTTGCAAATATAACCTATCAGTTGCTTATAGCTGCCCTATATTTTATTCATAGCAAAAAAAGGTTAATCATAATAACACACACACATACTATATATCTATAGATAGATAGATAGATATATAATTTAATACAGAGAGACAGGGAGAGGGAGAAATCTATAGTTGTAGAAATATTATACATTGTGTGTGTGTGTGTGTGTGCGCGTAAGCACACTTAGAGAGAGAGAGAGAGAGAGCGCGTCTCGGTTCATATTCGAACCAGCGATTACTTGGAGAAATGAGTGTGAAAGGGGGAGGAAGTGTTTAGACAGTTGCCAGCCAATATTTTTCTTCTCTGGCTTGTACGCGCTATAAGTGCGGTAAACTGTACCTTCAGACTCTAGGCTTGAAGCATGTACAGTACAGTCACTTATAATAATTCGTGGACTCCCTTATGGTTTTCTTTATGCAATTATAATTTTCAGGGATGATTTTTGGATGGATCTTGCTTTTCAATATATAGCATACATTGTTTTTTAGTCGATGTAAAGAACATTTTATTCCTAAATTCGTTTCCAGAGATATGCTTCCTTAATTAGAAATAGGTGAGGTCCACTAACCCGTATGAGTGACTGCAGATTCAACCGCTCAACACGGTGAAGGCAGGAGGTTTTGTACCAGATTGTGAGTCAGAAAAGAGAACATTTGAGTGTTTAAACTGACTCGCTTGTGGCCATACCTTCGTAGATCCCCAACGCCTGGTTATCTCCTCGTGGCCTGGTGCAAGCTCCGACCCGCTGGAAGCTGCATTGCCACTGTCCTGCCATCCTATCTCAGTCTCTAACCTTCACTCTCGCAAACGCCACCTATTGAGCTTTTCCTTTGTTATTTATAGGTGAGTGAAAAAAACAAAATGCAAAGCTGCCAGTAACAAGTGTCTCCTCCAAAGTTGAAAGAGTGACAGAGAGCCGAATTCAAGGGATGTTAGAGTCAAAATGCCTGAACACATGATGGTTAAAGCAGTCTAAGTCATAGGATGAAGGAAAGATTTATTGAGGGAGGGAGTTCCAGAGTGTACTTGTTTAATAGAAGAAAGACTGAGCAAATGTGCTACTTTACTAACTAAGCACCGCCCCCAGAGCATATTTTAAACATGGGAATATTAACACAATGCTAATTTATTGGAATCAGTGAGGGTATTTCTCAATGGTGTCGGTGGGCTTCGTAGTGATGCACTGTAACTAAGTACAGTACAAAATTCAACAGTAGAAAACTCGGAAAATATTCGAAAAAGCTCCTAAAATAAAAGGTGAATACACTATTATATAATTCTTCATATTATGCTCATCATTCTTCATATGACTTTATTGGAATTATATTTAAAAAAAAACACTCGTAGTTTCAACTTCCTATTCTGCTTTATAGGGATGTTATATAATTCAGTATACTTATTGTGAAGATATATAGCTTTTTAAGGGGAGATGAGTCGTTTTTCTAGACCCATTCTCCCTCATGTTTAGCCCCATTAGTTTTGACATTTTAAGACGTTAGGCCCATTGGCTTGGCGATTTTAACAACTTTAGCTCCATTTCGTTGTCAATTTTAAGACCTATCGTGCCATTTATGAATCGATGTTTTTTCTTTGCGAGTGAAAGCAAACCTTTAATTATAAGAGGAACCGGCCCTGACACACCCACTAGTACCCTCACACACACACAAACACACCCACTAGTACCCTCACACACACAAAGACACCCACTAGTACCGCCGGACACCCACTAGTACCCTGGGTTTAGGGAAGAGGGTCTTGGAGGTTCATGTGGCTTTGTTCTGCGGTTTGTGTGATTTTAGGAGGTTCTGTGTGCTGCTTGATGTTTTGTTTAATCTTGTGTTCTATTTGTGTTGAGGTATTGCGGTGCGTAATGACGCACCCCCCCTATTATTCACTTAATTATTGTGTGTATCATTTTTGTTTTATTACTTTTTTTTTTTAATGAAACCGGAGGCGATTGTATTGCTAGGGCCCTGCCCAGTCGTTGACTAATTCAGCCTTAATGTTGAGTTGTGTGGCTCTATATGGCTTTGTTCGAGAGTCTGTGTTGTTTATTGAGTATCTATGTGGCGTTCTGGGGTTAGATATAGCTCTTAACCCTTTCAGTACCGGTGCCGTCCTTCTAACTTTATTCTGAATACTATTAGACTATAACATTCAGTTTATCAAGGGCCTCCAGAATATAAAGGTTTCGAACTATCTCACTTATCCCTTTACACTACCACAGATCCTTCTTAAACTGCACAACATCGTGTAAATATAACTAGACTAAAATTAAAAACACGTCGCCAGTAAAGAAGGGGCTATCGAGGCCTTTGGGTTTTGTCTATGCTTGTTATGTCCTTGTACAAGTCAATATTGGTTTTGAGGTAACATGTGTTGGATTACTATAGTCTATATATTTTTTGGCTGAGGGTAAACTATCATGTCCTCATCATGATTCCTCGGTTATTACAGAGATTTTATACCGAAATATGGTGATATTAATTAATGTTTGGTAAATATATGACGTAGAGACATAGTAATTTCATATATTTACATCAAGTCTCAAGATATTAGTTGCTAAGGGTTTTATTTACCATCAGCTGGGGGAAAATCCACTATAGGTCTTATGTGGGTGAATATAAGGAGCTAGGTAAGGCGTTACTAGAAACAAGCTGTCCTTATTTGTTGAGACAGTGTGTGCTTTGGGAGTTGATGAGGTGTTGTAGTTAGGACGATATCACTTTTTGGGGGAGAGTATGCAGTGTAACCTAATTTATATATTTCACTCCCAGGACCAAACACTTTCCAATGCAATTTATGAAAGCATGTGATCTTACTGGGATTCGAACCGGGGTTACCACATACACATATTAAACACTCTAACCATTACACCATCAAGACAGTTAAAGGTTAGTACATTACGCCCATTAGTTTGGCGATTTTAAGACCTTTCGCCCCATTTCTTTGTCAAAATTAAGATTTTTTTTTGTGTCATTTAGGTGTAAAAAAAATCCTGGCGAGCGAAAGCGAGCCTGTAATCTAAGAGGAACCGACCTTCGGCCGGGACATTTTTCTATCGAAAATGTACAAGTTTATCCTGAAGGAGGGTCTTGGGGGCGTGTTGGTTTAAGCTTGATAGAGGTCTAGGGAGGAAACTAAAAGTATAATATACAAATACATTTGAGTAAATAAATACGTCCATTCCCCCCCGAACACCCTTCCAAGTTGTTGGCGCGGCTTTTAGGGGTTTATGTGGCTTCGTTCGATGGGTTTTATGGTTTGTTGATGTTCTAGGTGGCATTGAATTGGTTGTACTGTACGTGTATTCGTGTATTCGTATGTCCATATGTATATATATAGTGTAGTTTTGATGTGTCTATTACGCCGAGTTGTACAAACGAGCAAAAAAGAAAACAAGCAACAACAGACCTATTTATCCTTATGAGGCTGCCTGTAACGGAAACTACTTAACCTATGTGAAAAAGGTAACGGTAGCACAATACAGCGTGGTGATATTCGTTTGGGAACGCTGTTAATCGGGAGTAAAGAGCGGGTTTTGATAGATTCAATAGTACTACACTCAATGACATTATTGGCTAGTTCATCCCATGCCACACGATGTCAAAAGATATGCTTTGCCTCATGTGAGCTAAAAAACTGTCTGTTTTTGTCAATGAGCTGGCTTTGTTTGTGAGACTTATTGGGCCTTTGTATATTGTGGTCTATTTGGTATCTTGTCTTGAAGATCTATATGGCTTTGAGTCGGTTGATAACGGTTGCTTAGGATCTGCATTGTTGTTTTGAAATGTGATTATGGTGAGGTAATGAAGTTGGTATATATATATATATATATATATATATATATATATATATATATATATACGGTATAAATGTATATATATATATATATATATATATATATATATATATATATATATATATATATATATATATGCTCTATCATCATCTCCCTTGTTGTTCACACCTCCTTGGTGTTGTCAGGGAGACGCAAAGTTGTTTATGTTGTGGACTGGCTATGGTGGTGAGTGGCAAGTGGCTCTGTATGACCTTTCATGTTGGAATTTTTTAGGGTGTTTTTTTTTATTTTACGTGGGTTACTCTATTTGTCTATGTATAGTAACTTATAAAACATCGAGGTCCCCTATGTTGTTTTTGTTGTAATTCAATTATGCTCATTATATTTCCACGTATTAGATCACCAAAGGGGACAGAACTTATGTGGGCAAGTGATGTTAATATATCTTGGGAGTTTACCCATTCAGTACCGGTGCTGCCCTTTTGACATTTTCCTGGCTACTATTTGACTATTATATTCAGTTTAAAATAAGCTTCCAGTAACTTAAAGGCTTCTAACTATCTCACTTAACCCTTTTTACGACCACAGTTATTTCTTTAACTGCACAAAATCGTTTCAATGTAACTAGAATAAAATATATTAGACGTCGCCGGTACAGAAGGAGTTAATGTGGTTTCGATATCCCAGGTGTTGCAGTGGCTTCCAATTATTGCCCCTCTGTTTTGTTCCGGGCCGCTCTCGTATTTTCATGGAACTGCGGAGTTCTTGTTGTTGTAGAGCTGGTTACGTACAGTCGGCAGCAAAAGTCCTGTCGCCTCTCCTGCCTCACCATGACCCGCGATACTGAAATGTTAGGTGTACAGACCATGCTTATTTGTGCTTATGAGGGCGTAGAGTGATGGGGGAGAGAAGGGGTTAGAGTTGTTAGGCAGGGGAGTTTTACCCCTTCTGTACTGGCGACGTATATTTAATTATGACTACATATGTAGTCATAACATTTAAAAGTTTCCAATTTAACCTTTCTTTGGCGGCGCGCATCATATGTCGAGTGAAAGAAATTTGGACTATGTGGCGGCTCACAACATAAGTCGTGTGGCATTTTCAGCACGTAATGTTGCTGAGAGAGAGAGACAAGTGGTGGCAGGACAGTAGCGAGCATATGACTGCTCCAGACCACCGCGGTGGACCAACTGACATGAATCCCACCCTCCTCCACCCTCTCACACTCGCTACATAGTGAATTGTGTGGGGAAAGTACCGAATTACATGGTTTTTGCACTCGTGTTGCGCGGTTGTTGCAAGAAAACTAGCGGTCATACAAGGATCGTTGTGGTGTCATTGGAAAGCTCTGTGTATGCCCTTTCAGGGATAGATACTTGTTTTACGCTCTGGGTCTTATTTAGGCATGACAATGATAACGTAAACAGCCCTATTTTGGGTAAAAACACCCCGCTGGTGGCTTCATATTATTTACCGCCTAGGCCGCTCGTTAGGTGTTAAATAAGTTTCATAAATTTAATAAATTACATGTATCCACCTCATATTTCACTTCCCTTTAACACATATTTGCACCAAAAATATTTGTCTTTAGTTACCCCTATTTTTCACAGCTTATAGAAAACTTGTATTTTGTTGGTTTTCTGTGACATACCACTACATCATGTTCTAGCTTGCATGGCGTCGGTGTATGGGCATTGTTGAAGGCAAAACTTCATTAGTCACTAACTTGTTGGAGGGCATTAGAAGTGGTTATGTTACACGCTCCGGATGGATCTGCGCTCCCGATCGATAGCGCTGCACCCGAGATGGATTGACCGTGAGCGCACACATCAATCGATTGTTGCGCTGACGAACGATGGTTTTCCATGCGCTGAGGATGGATTTAGTCATGTATTTGAACTGACAAATCGATCGATTGTTGCGCTGACGACCGTTATTTTTCCCTGCGCTCTGGATAGATTTATATTCGAAAAGTAATATTATTATGTTCCTTCCAACAACCAACTATACTCCTAAAATCGATTAATGAAATTTACAAACACATGTGGCAGTCCGTGGATTCGAATCCAGGATGCTCACACCGAAAATCAACACCTTATGCATCGCACCACGAAGACAGTTAAAGAATGGTGGACACTGCCTACGATTTATTATGCAACTTCGAATCCTGCATATCAATCTAAGCATGTACACACATCCCAACTGCAACTCACGTAGGCTATGCATATGTGAATGGAAAGAGCAATTAATGGGGCCTTAACCACTAGGGAAGTCATCTCGATAAATTACCCCTGAACCAATATCAATTATTATGTTCCTTCCAACAACCAACTATACTCCTAAAATCGATTAATGAAATTTACAAACACATGTGGCAGTCCGTGGATTCGAATCCAGGATGCTCACACCGAAAATCAACACCTTATGCATCGCACCACGAAGACAGTTAAAGCATGGTGGACACTGCCTACGATTTATTATGCAACTTCGAATCCTGCATATCAATCTAAGCATGTACACACATCCCAACTGCAACTCACGTAGGCTATGCATATGTGAATGGAAAGAGCAATTAATGGGGCCTTAACCACTAGGGAAGTCCTCTCGATAAATTACCCCTGAACCAATATCAATTATTATGTTCCTTCCAACAACCAACTATACTCCTAAAATCGATTAATGAAATTTACAAACACATGTGGCAGTCCGTGGATTCGAATCCAGGATGCTCACACCGAAAATCAACACCTTATGCATCGCACCACGAAGACAGTTAAAGAATGGTGAACACTGCCTACGATTTATTATGCAACTTCGAATCCTGCATTTCAATCTAAGCATGTACACACATCCCAACTGCAACTCACGTAGGCTATGCATATGTGAATGGAAAGAGCAATTAATGGGGCCTTAACCACTAGGGAAGTTCTCGATAAATTACCCCTGAACCAATATCAATTATTATGTTCCTTCCAACAACCAACTATACTCCTAAAATCGATTAATGAAATTTACAAACACATGTGGCAGTCCGTGGATTCGAATCCAGGATGCTCACACCGAAAATCAACACCTTATGCATCGCACCACGAAGACAGTTAAAGAATGGTGGGCACTGCCTACGATTTAGTATGCAACTTCGAATCCTGCATATCAATCTAAGCATGTACACACATCCCAACTGCATCTCACGTAGGCTATGCATATGTGAATGGAAAGAGCAATTAATGGGGCCTTTACCACTAGGGAAGTCCTCTCGATAAATTACCCCTGAACCAATATCAATTATTATGTTATATTATATTATAAAAGACGAACAGTCTTTTAGTAGAACTTTTAATTGGTTAGCATGTTAAAAAACGATAATTGACAAACATATAGACAAAATATATTCGAAAAGTAATAAAAGCGACGAACAGTCTTTTAATATATCTTGTAATTGGTTCACATGTTAAAACACAATCATTGGCAAACATATTATAGACAAAATATATACATAAACTAATAAACAACCGATTATGTCAGTTCTCCCCTGGCTAAATTATGTGCATTATGTATTTGTTATTGACCAAACAAATAGACAAAATATATACATAAACTAATAAACAACCGATTATGTCAGTTCTCCCCTGGCTAAATTATGTGCATTATGTATTTGTTATTGACCAAACAAATAGACAAAATATATACATAAACTAATAAACAACCGATTATGTCAGTTCTGCCCTGGCTAAATTATGTGCATTATGTATTTGTTATTGACCAAACAAAATCGGAAATGAAAATATTAGCTATTGTAATATTTAATTATCTCACTTGTATTGAGTCGTTTCAAAGCTGTTATGTATTGCCTTAATTAAACTAATTGCTGGTGGGATAGAGTTAACTATTATTAGTGGGTATATGTGACTATTTATTTGTACATAGGAAGGCCTTTAGGAAGTAAACTAACTTCGGGGAACATATTTTGTGTTCAGAGTGTACTGTAGCCAAGTGGCGCCAAGCGCACACGTTCCCCCCTCTTACCTTGTTTAAGGGGAGATATCCACTTGAGTGATTTTTTTCTTGACCCCTTTCTCCCTCATGTTTAGCCCCATTGCTTTTGATATTATAAAACGTTTGCCCCATTAGTATAGTGATTTTAAGAACTTTCACCCCATATTAAGACCTTTCGTGCCATTCAGGTGTCAATTTTATCCTGGCGAGCGATAGCGAGCCTGTAATTTAAGAGGAACCGGCCTTCGGTCGGGACATTTTTCTACCGAAAAATGTACAAATATATCTTGAAAGGGACTCAACGGGGTGCAATTTTAAGCTTGATGGAGGTCCAGGGAACAAACTAAATACCTCCCCTTAAGCATCTCTCTGGCAGACGTATGATTAGTCTTTATATAATTCGTGATTTAATGTTTTACTCTTCATTTATATATTGTAATGAAGTATTCTATATAATTATTAGTTGAGTTAAGTTGTTTGATTGGAGAGAGAGTAGTTGTATTTTAGTCCAGTACGATAACTTTACTGACCATGCAAGGACTCGATAGAAAATACGATTTGAGAAACTTGAGTTCTCCTCACGCCTCTGCTTCGCCAAGACCTCACCATGGGTCATCCTGAGTTTGTCCTGCCTTGTATAACTATCTCTCTATAGATAAGTATTATTATTTTGTATTGTATGATTATGTTGTATTGTGTGAATGTAAGGATAGATGTATAAAGTGTAATTTATATGTAAATAATATCCATACTTTTAAACTATCTTTTCATCCATACCTCCCTTATTTATTTTCATGTAGCCTACTATCTTTTACTTTCAGATTAACTTAAAGATTTAAATACCTTAGATATTTTTGTGGTTCCTTACATATAAATCCTAAAGGATTTACGAAAGCATAAATTATTCTACTGACATTTAACGTAAACTTAATAATATCAATTATATGATTCTGGTTGACTTGTATAGCAATAGGGTAATATAATAGTAGGGTTTCGCTGGAGGATAATATTAACCTTGCAGTCTAGTTTTGGGTGGTTAACTTCCATTCTTATAATACCACGGTGATAAGTTGTGTTGCCTTTTCATTGGAGTTAATCATTTATTCATGGTGTTGTGGGTTTGAACCCTAGTCCGTAACAAAGCTTACTGCATCGTTTTGAAATTTTGAATATTGAACTATCTCACTTGGTAGCCTACTATGTATATATTTCACTTATTGCATCGGAACTGAAAAAATTAGCTATTGTAATATTGAATTATCTCACTTGGATTAAGTCGTTTCAAAACTTAATGCTTCGTTATGAAATATTGAATATTGAACTATCTCACTTAATTGGTACCATGTATATTTCACTTATTTCGTTCGAATACAAATCCATCCTGAGCGCAGGGAAAAATAACCGTAGTCAGCGCAACAATCTATCGATTTGTCAGTTCAAATACACGACTAAATCCATCATGAGCGCATGGAAAACCATCGTTCGTCAGCGCAACAATCGATCGATGTGTGCGCTCACGGTCAATCCATCTCAGTTGCAGCGCTATCGATCGGGAGCGCAGATCCATCCGGAGCGCGTAACTTTACAATACTTGCCTGGCTAATTCCTGTTATGTCCTACTGGTGAGGTGAGTAACAAATTGAATGACTACAAATATAGTCATTAGGCTGAAGGATACATGCATTTACCTCCTTCTTCATTCTTTGATAAATATGATGAATAATATAGAGTAGTGGCATTACAAATACATTAGCAGTTAAATATTTAAGTTATTACTGGACTAGGCCTAATTTTTGTTGTTGCCAGACACCGTACTGCCCTGTGGGGGTGGCCACATACAAAATGCCTCCAAGAAACGTATAACTCTGTGGGTTTATTATTTCTCCCTGGATATTATATTCGCACAAGTTAAAGAGATTACTGGAGTAAATCACCTGATCTGTCATGATCACCATTTTCAAAAACTATGAGTCTCAAATCATTTTCAACAGATCAAAAGTGTTCTACACACGGCTGATAATCAATTACTTGGTTCAAACAAAATGGCAAAGATCAGTCCTCTGTATGAAGTACCAGACGAGTCCCTCCTCATAACATTAGGTGTGCTTCATGAATATCTAAGCATATTTATTTTGGCACACATCCATGCAAACAGTTCCTACTAAGAAAACTAATTCGGTTTGGTTATAAGTGCTAGGGCATGTAGACTTCCTAACAGGGTTACCATTTATGAAGGAAAATATGAAAATACTTGCAAAGATCCTCTAGGATCACGGACTGTTATGGACTGCCTCAAAGTTTGTGAAAATCCAGCCTCTTATCATATATTCTTTGGTAAATTCTTTACATCGTGTGATCTAGTAGCAAATTTGATATCTCTTGGATACAGAGCTACTAGCACTATCAGAGAAAACCGCATGAAAGGATGCCAGCTGAAGAAAGATAAAATACAAAAAAAATTAAAGATAGTCATATGATTACAAATCAGATGGAGATATAGAAATGGTGAGATGGAAAGACAACGCTGTTGTGACATTCTGTAGTAATGCTGTTGGAGTTGATCTAGTTTGACAGGTAAAATGAAGGGTGAAGAAGAAAGGTGTTATAAATGACTGTTGACAGTCACTAAGTAAGGTGTAAAGATTAGGACGTCTTGAGGTACGATTTATTTATTAAAAGGGTTAACTATTTACTCTTAGTAAGGATGACTAAAGGTGTCGATGTCGTTATGAGTTGTATGTTATGTTGTAGTTATAGATTGATTGTAGGTTCAAGTGTAGGTTGATTTCAGCTCTCCTCTCCGTTCGTTGATTAATAGATACATGATAGATTATAGTACTATCTTTATGTTAGTTAAAGTAATGCTGCCACCGTTACGTCTTTAAACCTCATAAATATAATATTTATACTTATATGTAAAGGGTAAAATGAAAGGAATGTTTGGTATCCGTAAACAACTTTGATTATTAACCCTCCTGGCCCGGGCAGGCTCTCAAAATGACAGGGTGGGCTACCCGGGCGATCTGGCCGAAAAACGTCTAGGCCTAGGCTACCGTATTTTTGTTTAGTTTAACTGCTAGAAATTTCCCACGCATCTATAAATGTAGTGCGGTTTCCAATCTGTAGACTGGCGTTGATTAGAGCTCTCTATGTCAACTGGTTCAGTTGTGATGACGATTTCAGTGGAGAGCACTTGCAGGCGATGTTAGCAATATGACGATCTTTTCACTACTGAAACAACGACATACAGACATACAATAACAAACGAGTCTTCTCTTTCTTGTTTTCGGAGGTGCGGTGACGTAACGATCGGCTTTGTTTACATGCGTCGGACGCACAGCGTTCAGACCAAGCTGAATAGGCTTTCAAGCTTACAGATTTTAAAATGACACCCGGGCTCCTGCCCTTAGTTCGTGGTGTCATTTTAAAATGACAACCGGGCCAGGAGGGTTAAGTAACAACTGAATGATGTATACAACTGCACTTATATATAAATAAGAGAGAATTCCCTAATGGAGAGGGAATCTCAGAGGGCTATGTTGTCGGGCCCAAGGTTGGAGTGTATCTGTCAGTCCACCTTCCCACCTAGCTTCACTACAAGCCTCCTACCTACCTCCCAGAGTTGAAGGAAAATATGTCCACCACTCCTTCCGGTCGTAGGGTGAGGCCATGAGAGAGAGACACAAATGCACGTTGGCTTAAGGGGAGATTTCCACTTGAGGGATTTTTTTCTTTACCCCTTTCTCCCTCATGTTTAGCCCCATTGTTTTTGAGATTTTAAGACGTTCGCCCCATTAGTTTGGCAATTTTAAGAACTTTCACCCCATTTATGTCACTTTTAAGACCTGTCGTCCCATTTAGGTGTCAAATTTTTCCTGGCGAGCGACCGCGAGCCTGTAATTTAAGAGGAACCGGCCTTCGGCCGAGAAATTTTTCTACTGAAAAAATTTACAAATTTATCTTGAAAGGGGGTCAAGGGGATGTAATTTCAAGCTTGATGGAAGTCTAGGAAACACACTAAAAACCTCCCTTTAAATGGCGTGAGAACGGTTTCTGACTCAAGAGTTTTAGCAGAGTTGAATAACCTTCAGGTGTACAGTCCCCCACATAAGTATAGAGACACTGTAACTAACACCTTAAAATTATATGAGAGTTGGATATAATGAATCCTTAATAAATTATTGAATAGTTAGATGTAATACGCCCTCACTAAAATACTTGCGCATACCCACTTCAAGGCAGACACTTAAAAGTATGTGAGAGTAAATTAAACAATAATAAAGATTAAAACATATTTCAGTTGAAGAAAAATTTGAAAGTGGAATGGAAATGTTTCCAAGTAATTTGTTAATAAAAAATGAAAGTCTAGAAATGTACCAATAAATTGGCACACATTATATAAAACGATTATAAATTGAACAAAGCAAAGCAAATGCAAAGACAATGAACAAAAACAAAATTGTAATAGAAATTACTAAAGGTAGTACCGGGTATCTCTAAAACAAAATTCCAATAAGAAAAAAAAACAAAGACACATTATAATAATGATGTCTGCTGTAAATCGATTAACAAAGCAAAGAAATACAGACTTATAAAACAAGGTAAAAACTAAAACAGTCGGCTGCAAACAAAAACAAAATTAAATCCTAGGTAAATTATAACATACTGCAGAAAAATGAAGTCCTAACTCATAGGATAAAATAAAAATAATAAAATAAATAAACACAAAAGTCCAATTCGGTTAGACCCGTGGTGCGAAAATAAACAATATCCAAGTTTGATAAACCCAAATTAAAACCTGATGTAAAATAAAAGGAATAAACATCCTACCTATAGGAACATGATATAACAATATTAAACACAGCAAGCCACATCCCCGTGGTGTGTCACATAATACCTTCCTATTCTGAAAATAATAATTGCGCAAATATATTTACACAATCATTCGAATAAAATTTGGAAATATATTATTTTCAGCCGTTAGCTAGACGGTACCGGTATTTCAATGGCCAAACCCTTTGGCCAATCCTATGGAATATATATCACACACTCGTCAATGCTAATACCAAAATATTACAGCCAAGTGCAAAATAAATTCTAAAATAAATTCCTAAACTCCAATACAAAATATAAGGATTTACAATAGCTTGCTCACCAAAATTAATGGCAGACAAAAACCATCAAAACAATAATTATACCACACGTGCAATACTAACCACACCAAGAAAAGACAAATATACATAGAAGTTATATTAATTACCTGACATACGAATATTAATAAACCAAACTCCTACATTTTATTTTATCATAAATTCACACACAGAACATTTCTAAAAAGGAATACATTTATATATATGAGACATATTTTCTTTCAGTATGTCTGTGCTCCGTAGAACACCACTAAACAAATATATATATCTCCTTATCAGTAGACTGGAAACAGAAAATCAGTTTCAAATTGCTCTCACCAAGATGAATAACAAAAATATATAATTTCCAAGACTATGATTTTCTTTTCAACGAAAATAAGCCAAAACAGAAAAAAATCAAACATTTATATGAGCTGAACTATAGCCAATGTGGGCGGGTGCCCAACCCCGAAAGGAGTTGAAATAGGGGAGCTATCCCCCCCCCCCCCCCGCCAAAGGCGGCTTTCTAGGGCCTTTCCTAGCTGATGCTGAGAGGATTGGGTTCTAGTCATGTGGTGATGGGCTGGTCTATCCGAGTGAGAACTGAGCGATCTCTGCCATACCCATAGCTTACTCTGACTGTTCCTTTTACTTATATATCTTCTAGATCTCAAGTGGTGGCGTCTTTTCCGTGGATTGACCTCCCTACTGCCAACCTAGAAGTTGGCAGATTGGGAGCCAAAGTGTCACATTTTTCCCTTACCCCTCAACTTTCCCTTCATAATTGCTGAGGGGCACAGGGCCTTGGGTGGGGCTTTGGTTTCCCGGGCGTTTCCGCACCCTCCTTAGCTCCCTGCCTTGGAGTGGCATCGGTCACCCGGGCTTTGTTAGTGGTAAGCAGGGAGGATTTTGTGGGGGCGCTCATTTATGGCCTTGGCCTTGCTCGAGACCTTGGGGCTGTTCGGCCAGACAGCCTGGGGAACAACAACAACAACAACTATAGCCAATGTTTCATGCAGATATACTAAATAATAGATTGTTTAAACTCTCAGTTGGCAATGAATATTAAAATAATAATGAACAATCCCAAGAAATGAACATATTACGTTTTCTATATATGAAAATCTGCGGTAATTAAACAAAATATTTCAACTCGAGAAAAATTCGGTTACATTTTTAGAATAAAGATTACTTAACTGGACCCAATTGTACACTAAGCTAAATCGTTATAAAACAAATGGAAAACACTTGACTAAGATATCTCGTGATCCAAAAACAAAATTAACTCGAAAATAAATGTGAGGGAAAAAAAACATTACCACAATATTAGCGAACACAAATTTACAGAAATATACAGCCCTTGACTGTAACCAATAGGCAGACACGAATACACAATTGGGCAACACAAACAAATGTAAGGAATATTAACTTAAGCTCCCCCAAAATTCGTCAGAACAACTGAACGAAAAAAGTTATAAGATTGATTCAAAAATAGACCTTCATGAAATGTCAATCAATCAAACTACCAAAGTTCAATTCAAAATGAAACTCGAATTTTGTTTTCTTATATGAGTGAATTTTGGCTAAGTCCACAAGACAGAAAGATGTTAATAAAACCCGAACATTAATCCTTACAAAACTCGCACTTCTGAGGCCGTATAAGAACCGTAGAACAAGTTTTTAATCTCCCGCAAAATGAAAATCTCCCAATGATGAAATAGAAGTATAAACATTTCCAGCGTGTGAAAGAAAAGATTGAAATAAATTATGATTGAAATTCGAAACTAGTTAGAAATCAACTGAGGTTAAGAAAAACAAAATTACACTGTACGTACAATAACTATGTTGAAATAACGCACTTATTAGAAAATCAAGAACAATTACAAATACCTTCTCTGGCGTGAGCGAGAAGAATTACAGAGGTCGATGCAGCCAAAAACTGGAGGCCGCCCGAACGCACACGTAAATTTATTGTAATTAAAATAATTAATAAGAAATTAACACTAAATTCATCTTAAAACAACAGAATGTTCCCTAATGAAAATTGACTCAACCGCATTAGTTCAATGTGCGGGAGAATTTTTTTTAGACAAAAAATTATTACTGACTTGGAAAATTAATTCCCTATAGTCCTAAAACAATTTATCACTTAGGAATACAAATTTAATAATTACATCTGGGAATTACCGCATATCGCACACACTTATACACATTGCAAGGGTGATAGAGAGAATGACTGAGTGAGCCTGGCCACCCTATCCCTTGACGGGTCAGGGGGTCGCAGTATGACATGATGTTGCCACCAGCATCTCAGATCCATATGAGAATACAGGTATGAAATGACATGATGAGAAATTGAAGTTTTGACTGAACAACATGATAAAGTGACCGCCATATCACTGACGATTTGACATGTGTTAGAAAACACGCAATATCCAGGAAAGCTCATCTTATGAATCATAATTAGCAAATTGAATTTCTCTCGCTAGACATGCGGAAAAAAATGACCGTGAAACAAATTATAGATGTTTGATTTTTCTGTACACACCTTTCAAAAACACTTTAAGTGAGGAGTGATGGTAGCCGATTTTCTATAGCAGAGTTAGTTGGTGTTAGCTGTGGTTGAGATAGGTCAGGGATGATCAACACGCTGAGTCCACTCTGCTGAAGAAGTCTCTCTCCCACCCAGACGTCACACTCAGGTTACGTCACCGCTTGTAGTCGTCACCGTCACAAGTCCACTCAGGAACTGGTAGATAATGGTAGAAACTCGGTGTGTTGAAGTGATAAATTGAACAGGAACTTCAGGAAACGGTAGAGAAACTGGGTAAAACTGTAGAATGTAGACTGGATAATGGTAGAATGGTTGAGTGTAGAATGGAATTCTTCGAAGGAACGTGGTGTAGTCGCCTCAGTTAACAATTCAGTTAATGAAGACCACCACAAGCACACCATATGTTACAAATTACTTTCGACACTCACTGTAAGTAAGGTGTAAAGATTAGGACGTTTTGAGGTACGATTTATTTATTATAAGGGTTAACTATTTACTCTTAGTAAGGATGACTAAAGGTGTCGATGTCCTTATGAGTTGTATGTTATGTTGTAGTTATAGGTTGATTGTAGGTTCAAGTGTAGGTTGATTTCAGCTCTCCTCTCCGTTCGTTGATTAATAGATATATGATAGATTATAGTACTATCTTTATGTTAGTTAAAGTAATGCTGCCACCGTTACGTCTTTAAACCTCATAAATATAATATTTATATTTATACTTATAGGTAAAAGGTAAAATGAAAGGAATGTTTGGTATCCGTAAACAACTTTAATTATTAAGTAACAACTGAATGATGTATACAACTGTACTAATATATAAGTAAGAGAGAATTCCCTAATGGAGAGGGAATATCAGAGGGCTATGTTGTCGGGCTCCAAGGTTCGAGTCTATCTATCAGTCCACCTTTCCACCTAGCCTCACTACAAGCCTCCTACCTACCTCCCAGAGTTGAAGAAAATTTCCACCACTCCTTCCGGTCATAGGATGAGGGCATGAGAGAGAGACACAAATGCACGTTGGCTTAAATGGCGTGAGAACCGTTTGTGACTCAAGAGTTTTAGCAGAGTTGAATAGCCTCCATGTGTACAGTCCCCCACATAAGTATAGAGACACTGTAACCAACACCTTAAAATTATATGAGAGTTGGACATAATGAATCCTTAATAAATGATTGAATATTTAGATTAAATAAAGGTTCAGTGATGGTATCCTAGCCAAATGCTGTTGCATGTTATGATAAAGGAATGGGTGGCGTATATCTCATGGACAGAGCACTGTCAGATTATAGGCCAAGTATTCGAGGGAAAAAATGGTACTGGTCTCTGCTTGTGAATGCCATAAACGTTGCAGTTGTATACAGCTGGCGAGTGTACCAACTAACCACAAATTGTGAATCAAAGCAAAAGGATTTCCGAAGAAGCTTAGTAGCAGTTATGCTCAAGCAGTCAAACCCAAGACATAGAGCATAATCACTTCCAGGTCCATCATATTCTGTCTCTTCAGATTTAAAGACAGATAACCGAAACCACTATCCACAGAGCTGTCCCGTACGACGCTGTACTGATTGCAAGACAAATTGCAGAAGTCAGTGCAAGAAATGCAATAAGTCCATACATTTGAAGGAGTGCTTTCAAAAATACCATGAGAAGTAGAGGAATTGATTGGTTGTAATAGATCTGAACTTTGCTTTCACTTTCATTATCATCTGAACAGAATCACTTAGTACTGTAAGAATAATCCAATTTATGTATACATATTTATATTCCATAATATATATTTGCTATTATGGTTTAACTTCTATGATTTTACAAGTAAAATTAGAATTTACTGAACAAGTTTCAATGATAAATACAAGTGAAAAGAAAATTCCTTTAGTTTTTCATAGCACGTAATATGATATACTGTACATATATGAGTAAATCAATGTATATATTGAATGCTGATACAATTCTTCATTTATTGCAATATGTAGTTTTCTAAAGTAATACATATGTTGATATCATAATATGACAAGGAAACAGTCAATTCATATGCTGTTACGACCGGGACTCGTATAAAACAAGGGCTCTTAATCATTGGACTAGAAAGGCACACAGCCACAACGGTAACACTAGATCCAACCCTCGAACTTATAATGCAGGCGCACAAAAACACCTATACCCTCCAGAGTTAAATCTGCGATAGCGGGGTATCCTATAACTCGGTATAAATGCACTACTACTACAGGCTGATGATCTCTGATACAGCCTGATCACAACAACATACAATTACGTTAATAAGGTATACAAGAAAAATATAGAGATCGTAATTAAATCACTGCAATGATTTAATGCAAACAAGAAGAAGGTATAATTAAAGATACTCTAAACAATAATAAACTGTCACTCCTATATTAAAGAAAGTGAATGAAAGTCCTAAAGCATCGAACAGGAATCTTCTGAAGAAAGTCTGACACTGCTTAAGATGGTCGAATCGGATTTTGAACTGTTATATAAAGCAGGAACAAGATATGACAAGTGTAGTGACATACAGTGTTAACTGGCACGGGAATAACGATAAATGCGCAATAGTATTTTCTTCAACAACAAAAGAAGTACTTCCTCAGGCAACGCAAAAGCCTGCTCGGGTTGTGCAACCAGTGGCGTCACCAGGGGTAAAAAAAATTGGGGGGGCTGTAGCCCTGGCATAGATAGGTGGGTGGGTGGCGAGCGAAGCGAGCCTGAGCAGCTGGGGGTTCCGGGGGGGGCGCTGTAAGCCCCCCCGATTTTTTTTTAAATTTGAGCAGTTTCTGGGGCCTTTTTGAGGCCTAAAAATGTGTATAAGTAAGAAACATATGACACATAAATATTGATGAGCCTGATACCAGGCATCAGTCAGTAAGTTACAAGGCCAATGGTAATTGTAGGGTATAAAGCCTATGTGCAGAGAATAGTTTTTTCTTCATATACTATCATACTATAGTCCATTCATTATAGGTAGGCCAGAAATTGTGACCCCTAACCTTTGTAATTCGCTAAATGGCTAGAGCAAAGGGGTTGTAAATGTCCATACTTATTGCCTGGGTGACCCTTCCCAAAGGTAGAAATATTAGCTTGATTACTCCAGTCTTTCCTTAGGTATAGAGGTAAGTGGTCTAGAAGTTTCGCCTACTTATAATGAATATACTATAGTTTGTAACGATTTCTTAGCATATTAAATTGGATAATTTTAAGAACCTTTATTATTGTACCATTATATAGATTTAATTGGCAAGATTTTTCTTCCATTACTGTGATAGAAAAACAAAACAGTTCACTTAAAACAAAAAAGTATAATTTATTAACTCCAAATCATAAAGCAATATTATTACTTTAGATAAGCCTATTGATAAAATACAAGATTACAAACAATTGTTATTCTATAAAACTGATATCCTTTTAAAGTTTCATATAGTAACATGGCCTAATGGTATGTTGATATGTGTCTTTTATTTTACAATTTAATATAAATAATATATTATATTGTAAATATATAATAAGTCTCATAAAAACAATACATATTGCATTTATATTTCCAATAATTTCAATAAATATATAAGCTCAAGCATTTTTTGGGGGCTGAGTCCTTGATTTGGGGGGGCTAACCCCCCCCAACCCCCCCCCCCCCCTGGTGACGCCACTGTGTGCAACTCAACAACAACCATGGCTTACAATCAACGTGAATAAAAATGCTGCATACATAACATAAGAGTTTATAATCCTAATCGGGTGTCTGCTAGGCGAATAAAGTCTAGCTGGGATGCCGTAGGCTAGGAAACAATGGCTGAGCAAGCGGCTCGTAGTCTAGCGAGGTCCTTAAGACTGAACGGCCAAATTACGTTAAATGACGGGCTGCTCTCTTGAGAGATCCAGATCGCTAGTATCTGGTTCTCTCCTGGCGACCCTCTTCAAGTCAAAGCAAAACGAGTTAGCACAGTGATGGGTGGCAGAGGCAAAAGCCCTCACTCGCAACACAGTGCTAAAATCACAAGGTACACAGTCAGATAGACAACCTAGGCTTCCCACGTATCCGTTGCGATTGTACAAGTTCAACAAAACCTGGTACACATCGGAAATCACAACACCAATATCCTCACCCCAGTCTAGCATTAAATAGCCCAGCAGACAACCAAGAAATAGGTAGGGAGACACCGCGAGTGCGTCGAACCTCTACAGACAAAATGTTAACCCCTCCAAAATGTCTAACTAAACATGAAATATCTGAGAGCTTCAGCATATAATACGATGGCCGATATATGAAATCGAGCAGAACCAAAGGGGAGTTATGATGTTAAATAGATTAGAAGAATAAGAGGTAAGAAGTTGAGAGAGAGAGAAAGTGTTCTATAGGTGGAAGTCGGGGACAGATGGCAAGGGAGGTGTGAAGGTTATGCTGGTCAAGCAAGCTCTGAGCGAGGAAGGCACAAAGGCAGCAAGGAGTGCGGGGGAACTACCTCCTGCTGCGGCAGGAGGGCGGCAAAGCGGCCAGCCACTCAGAGGGCCCGGCCGTGGCATGACGTCACCGAGACAACGCGTAACACTATGCGCACAACCCTCTGCCTCCTGCAATTACTCACTCACACTCTCTAGCTGTATCATTCAGTCTTATACATTAAACTTATAACTGATGATATAAAATATAATGCATTGTCACAGACGAAAATAAAGACCACTGCTATACTGCCCGTGACATGACGATTCACAAGAAAGAAAGTATAACATTGTAGATAGACTGTAGCCAAATTCATTGCCCTGGCGAGTGTTAGTGAGTGGCCAAGCGAGTGGCTGAGCCCACGTTGCGTTCTGCTAAGCTGCAGGCGTCGCAATGCACATTAGGGAAAAATGGGCAAAGTGGAAAAGCGGTCTCGTAAAGGAGATAAACTACTACCACAAGTGCCCAATGACTACATTAATTTTGTAGTCATGTAGCATAATATAAACAAATTTGAAATATATTTAAACATGTTGGGTTAGCCTGGGTTAAGAAAGATCTGTTATAGGAGAGAAGGTTGTGTGAGATAGTTCGAAGTCTGTTAATTACTGGTAGCCCTTTTTAAACTGAATACAATCATCTAATAGTAGCCATAATATAATGAGAAGGACGGCACCGGTACATAAAGGGTTAACCACCGATAGTACGTGGGGAGATGGAGCTTTGTATGACATGTATGAGGGACTGGTATGGTATTTTACGGGGTTAATTTTGCTCATGGGGGATTCTGTGTGTATTGGAGGGAGGATTGGAGTAGCGTTTTCTGTACTTTTATTGTTGGGTTATTTGAATTATGATATTAGTGTCTAAGTTGATATTTTTTGTTGTTGCTGAATGTAGTTTTTGTTTTTGTGGTAAAGTTTGTGTACTTTGTGTCTTTGTTTGATTTGACCTTATTGTGTGGATGCATATAACTTTGCATGGAGAGAAAATTTGCTCCTGGTATGGTCTCCGTGTTAAATTGGCTATTGATGCTGTTAGTGCGGCTCTAGTGAAATTAGCTTATATTTATCAGTGTTGTTGATGTTTTACAGGAATCTCGTTGTAGATGACTACTAGTAGTACTACTACTACTACTATTACTACTTATGATTTAACTTACTTATCCAGTATATTGAAATGGATCACATGATATTATCTGTCTTCAGTTAATGTTTAGTATAATAATATAGTATATAATAATACCTGTATATAGTATATATAGTATATAATAATACCTGTATATAGTATATAATAATACCTGTATATAGTATATAATATAGTATATAATAATACCTGTATATAGTATATAATAATACCTGTATATAGTATATAATAATACCTGTATATAGTATATAATATGTAGTATATAATAATACCTGTATATAGTATATAATATGTAGTATATAATATATAATGTAATATAATAATAGTAGTCTAGTATAATAAAGCACGCTCATATAAATCCCCTCCCCCCATGTCATCATTGTGGATTGCATAGTGTGGAGGGGAAAAAAGTTGCTTTTTCTCGACTCCCTTGTCCCTCATGTTTAGCCCAATTAGTTTCGACATTTTTAGACGTTCGTCCCATTAGTTTGTCGATTTTAAGACTTTTCGTCCCATTTTTTTTTTATCAATTTTAAGACATTTCTTGCCATTTAGGTGTCGAGCTTGGAATTTTGGAAGAACCGGCCTTTGGCCGGGAAATTTGTCTAGCCTACCGAAAACATTGCAAATTGTTCTTGTAGGGGGATCTTGAGGATAATCTAGTAAGCTTGATGGTGGTCTAGGGAGGAAACTAAAACAGTAGTAAATAAATTAATATATAAACTAATAATCAAACCCTAGCTCCTATATACACCACACCAGCCCCAACAGCTCTACAAGACAGTTACCATAACAAGACTTTACTGTATGGCATGGCAGACGGTCCATATTATCTCAATCCACCTCTGTAGTGGTCTTGTACAACACTAATATACATTACATAGGGCATAGTCTTGTTCCCTCCACTAAATGAATGTTCTATTGTTCTTGCCTCTGATATAGCTTTGTTGTTATTAATGTTTTACTCTTGTCGTTTTAGATACTGTGTCTTTGAAGACATTTATCTATCTATCTATCTATACTGTTATGTTACGAGCGGGGTTCGAACCCATAACATAAAGAAACATTCCACTAAAACCACAAAACGAGGACTAATTATTTAGCCTCACAAAATGCGGAAAATATGACTATCATTTTCAGTCAAGAAGAAGTGGCATGTTAAACTTCCATAGTCTGGGCTAGAAATGCCCACTGATCATTTGGCCACTTGAGTTGGTTGGCTGCCTTCTCAAAAAGGATGAAGAAATTCTCCGGGTCAGTCTCATCAAAACTAGGGACAAATTATAAAATATGACCCTTATCAGAAAATGGTCTATTTGCAACCGAATCCCTTTGATTCTGGTTTTCTTCAGCTTTTAACTTTAACATGTGCTCTTCATGCTCTCTCTTGCGTTGTTTCTGTTCACGCTCATGTTCAATTTCAAGCCTTCTCTGTTCTCTGTTAGCTTTCGCATTCTCTAGCTCTAATAATTTCACTCTCATCCATACCTCACTACCTCCTTCCTCTGCACACAACTGATATGCTGCCTCAAACAAAACACCAGTATTTACCAATTTTTCAATCACACTCCTTCTAATCTCACCTTTGGTATTACTAGATTTGTAAGGTACATCATACTCTGTGGCTAAGGCAATCCAGTGTACTTTTCTGAGCTTCGACACAGACAAGGTGCTCAAGGAGGGGTCAGCGACAAATTCACTAATTTTAAATTCCATGATTGAATGCTATGAACAGGGATGAACGAGAAAATGTATGACAAACTAGGATGAGTGAGAAACGCGTATAATTGGCATAAAACAAACTTAGAGGCTGACACAGCACTCTAAACTCATAAACAGAACAAAATGAGATGGATGAGATGAGCATGCGATGTCCCAGCGAGTGACCTCATGTTTCACTAATATTCTCAATTATTACCAAACGAAGGAAAGAAAGGAATCCTGGTCACGGCACCATGTTACGTTACGAGTGGGGTTCGAACCCATAACATAAAGAAACATTCCACTAAAACCACAAAACGAGGACTTATTATTTAGCCTCAAAAAATGCGGAATATATGACTATAATTTTCAGCCAAGAAGAAGTGGCATGTTAAACTTCCACAAAACTAGTGCCTTTCTTTGTAGTCACTAAAACCTTGGTAGGTGAAAAGATGTGGTCTATCTATCTATCTATCTATTGCCTGACGCCGTGATCCCCGAAGGGGTGGCCACGAACGAACCGCCCCCATGCACCTCTGTCCCCAGTCAGTCGACGCCCCTCCCCCCAACCAGCACCGCCTTCGTTCATGTAGTTCCTCACTCCATCCTTCCACCTCATATTCGGTCTACCTCTCCCCCTCTGTCCCTCCACCTCGCTCTCGTACACCCTCTTAGTCATTCTCTCGCTTTCCATACGTTCCATATGGCCGAACCATCTCAAGTTGTTCCTTTTCACACTTTCCAGCACATCTACCTCCACACCACACCTCCTTCTTACTTCCTCATTAGTCTGTCTATCCCTCCATGTAACTCCGCACGCACTCCTTAAGTAATTCATTTCCACTGCTCTCACTCTTGGTCTGAGTCTCTCAACCAACGTCCATGCTTCGCTTCCGTAAGTCAGTGTCGGGATTACCACACTGTCATGCAAGGACTTCTTCACTTCCATACTGACCACCCTATTTCTTGTTACTGCTTTTAGCGTTCCTACAACCCTCTTCCCCTGTTGTACCCTCTCCCGCACCTCTTCATCCATAGTCCCATCTTTACTCAACACACTGCCCAGATACTTAAAAGAGTTGACGATCTCCATAGCCTGACCGTTCAGCTTCACCTCACACTCTGTGACTTCACCCCTTTCGAAGACCATAACCTTGCTCTTCCCCGTATTTACCTTCAAATTCCGTTTTTCGCACACTGTTCCAAACTCATTTACCAGACCCTGCAACTCCCATTCATTATCACTCATCAGAACTGTATCATCCGCAAACAGCAGTATAGGTAGCTTCCACTCAATTCCCTCCCTTTTCAGCGATACACCAACATTCACTGCTCTTGATAGTATTTCTTTCATGACTCCATCCATATATACAGTAAACAACCACTGGGACATCACACACCCTGTTTCAAACCAACATTCAGGTCAAAGAACTCGCTCTGCTCACTCTCCACACGTACTGCCGCCTTTGCACCTCATACATGCTCTTCACTGCTTTCAGCAACTTGCCCTCTACTCCGTATATTCTAAGTACTTTCCACAAACCTTCTCTATCCACTCTGTCATAGGCCTTCTCCAAGTCCATAAAGGCAACATACACCTTTTGTTTCTTCTCCAGATACTTCTCCACAACACAATTCAGGGTAAAAATATGATCTACACATCCTCTTCCCTTCCTAAAACCTCCCTGCTCGTCGCCTATCCATTTCTCCGTTCTCACTCTCACTCTCTCAATCACTACCCTACTGTATACCTTCCCTACTACGCTTAGAAGACATATTCCTCGGTGGTTACCACACACTCCTCTTTCCCCTTTGCCCTTATATAGGGGGACTATTATGCCAGTCTTCCAGTCATCGGGTGCACTCCCCTTCTCCCATGCTAGTTTGCACATTTTCCATACCCATTCTATCACTATCTCACCACCATACCTCAACATTTCCCCACACACTACATCTGTTCCTGGTGGTAAGTTCATGAAATATCAGTTGATATCAAATGGCTGTTTTAGCCTAAAAAACCCAAAGTTATTCCTTTCTCATCACTCGTTCAGAATTAGTTATCTTTAGTTACTTTGACTAAGATTTATCTCAACAATCAAAATAAGTATATATTAGCACAAAGGTAAAATGTAAAGATTATGTAAAATATAATTATAATTTATTTACATGCTTAATTATACACAACAGTTAATTCTAGTGAAAATATCAAATTCAGAAACATTGAAGTGAAATAATAAAGACACTCTTAAGAAAATGAATACATAGTTATATAAATACCCTACAAGAGAGTAAGTGAAAGCAATCAATAAACATCGACAAAATCCTAGGCTATACTTATTTAACTCACGGTGATATATATTTGTTTTTGTCTATGTGATTGAGGGAGGCAAAAGGCAGAACTGCCTATAGCGAGTGCCTCCCCCATAGTTGAAAGAGTGACAGGGTCAAAATCAAGGGATGTTCGAACCAAAATGCCTGGACACACGGAGCTTGCTGAATTAAAGTATTACTTTTACCAAGAACTCTATGATATATCTTGTAATAAATACTTATGATTAGAAAAGCCAAATACATTATTACCTAGTTATAATCAATATCATTCGTACGTCAGGCAACGAAGAAGAGCAAGGGAGTTGGAGGAAAGGGGGGGGGGGGGCGGGGGGCATTGAGTAGGAGCAAGGGTGTAGGGGAATAGGGGGTAGAATGGAATATGGGGATTACTGGAATAAAACGGGGGCTGAGGAGAAATTGCCTGTATTACCACACCACACCGAATTGTACACTCTTGAACAAAAGTATCTTCCTGTATAAGATACTAAGCTGTCTACAGGTCGAAATAATTATACCAAGCTCATAACATTGCATAATATAATTAAAGATCGCATCCACCATAATAAGCACAATACCACAATTACAACCAGTGTCACTTGAATAAAATAGAAAATCCTAACAATACAGTATATACCGTATATATATATAATATATATATATATATATAAATATATATATATATGTATATATATATATACTGTATATATATATATATATATATATATATATATATATATATATATATATGTATATACAGTATATACTGTATTTATATATATATTTATTTATTATTTATTATTATTATTTTTTTTTTTTGGGGGGGGGCAATTTTGATCTTTGAGCTAGACGTGTAGACTATATATAATGGACGCCACCCCTCCCCTATAATATGGTATGTCCATAATGATTGCTATAATCAAAACTCAGTGTTATTGACTGGCCATTAAGCACAATTTGTGGTGAGAATGGCATGGAGCCCTGACATCCTTGGAACGTCCACATTTCCCCGAGGTATGTGTTCTGTGAAGCACTCTAGTCGACAATGTAAATTTTATATATATATATATATATATATATATATATATATATATATATATATATATTATACTGTATAATGAAAACCTATGTTACTGACGATAAACGATAACAAATAATCCTAGCATTACATAATATACATACATGTGTTCAGTTCAGGTATAATATTTAAATAATATTTTTCACCGATAAGGGTCTCTGTTCTGTTAGAAAATCTACCTATGATTTCAAAAAAAAAAATCACCAAACGTGTGATCACATTCATGAGAGTGATCCCTAATTGCCGAAAATTGTTGCTTCTGAAGGATCTGTCCCGTACGAACACTCCTTCCAACATGTTCGAAGATTCGTGATCGAAATGCTCGGGTAGAGCATCCGACATACCTCATAGGAAAATGAAGACACTTGAATTTATAAACAATGTTGGAAGTCATCTAGTCAGGGATCAGATCTTTGATTTAAAACAAATGATTTAACCCTACAAGTGTTTGTGAGAAAAAATCTGAAATTGACTGCCGGAAAATGTGTGCGAAGAATATACGGTATATACTGTATAGGCCTATATATAAAAAAAAAAAAAAAAAAAAAAAAAAAATTGAGAATAAATGACAAATACTGTACGTGTGATCAAATTATGTAGTAATATTCGCAGGAAAAATCAAACATTGGAACACCAAACTTTCGTCTATTCTAAATCTAAAATGCTGGGAAATAGTGTTACTTGGTTTGATTATGACCCTCAATGAGACCTGTGGACAGTGATCTCGAATCAGTCTTGACATTTTGTTACGAATGGAATAGCTAGCGCTACCTAAAAATGGCAATGAAAGATAAACACGAGCTCTGTTTACCGTACATACATGAGGGAGTGGATTTATGAGTTTATTTATTTGCTTGCCGAAATATGATTCGATCAACGATAATGAGAAACCATTTAGGTGCTAGATATTCTTCAAATTTTGGAGTTCATTATGAAAAGATGTATATGAGGAACAAATTGTATATGCTCGTGTAGCAAGAGCTAGGATAAGATTTATGTTTTATTGTAAAGGGACAGCTGAATCATATTTCGAAGTTAATCCTGTATAAGTCGGCTCACGGTAGACAGATGTAGCGAAAGATTATTTCTCCTTCTTCAATTTGAATATCTAGAAAGGGAAGCATATTATTTTTCTCGAGCTCACAAGTGAAATTTATTTTTGGGTGTTTCGAATTTAAATAATCGAGGAATTTAGAAACATGATCTGGTGACTAAAAAGCAAGGAAAGTGTCGCCGATGTAACTTTTGTATTAGAGGGGTTTGAAATTATCTGGACATCGCTCAAGCCATTTTCGTTCATGATATGAAATAAATAAATTAGCAAGACTAGGACCCAACGCATTTCCCACTGAGAAGCCATCTATTTGTGTGTAGCATTCGTTATTAAAGACAAGTACGTTATCATTAACTGCAAGGGAAAGAAGTTTCTTAAAGTTAGATTTATTAAGGCCGTTAATGTTATTGTTATCCTTGAATGATTCATTACAACATATATCTATTGTGTCATTAAGGGATATATTCGTAAAGAGGGAGGCTACATCAAACGAAGCCATAGTACAACCCGAGTGAGTATATCTACAAATATCCTTAGCAAATGTAAATTAATCTTTTACTGTGTGCTCGTTGGTCGTATTTGGGGCGAGAATACAGTCATATCAGGAGGCAGTACTCACATTTTTCTTGCGAATGGTTAAAACTAAAACATTGTACACCAAGTGGTTCTTGTTTGAGGTAAAAAATAAAAGTGCTGATTTCTTTCCCATGACAATTTTTCCTTCATTGTTTGTGCCCGCCATACTGGTGACTACAGCTTCAGAGTGTTCACTTTCGTTCAAAAATTGATAACCAATATCAAGTCACTATTCACTGCTTTCATGCATCAATTCAGACTGCTGGAGATTAATTGCTTCTGGCTCTGACTCAAGCACGAGTCAGCAGACTGACTGAGTGTGAGTGTGTTGTTCTGTGTTACAGATCGCCTGCCATTACAACTATCTTTCTCTGGTGCAGTTTTAGGTGGTTTATAACCTTGTAGCGACTTCAACAGTTCAGGCATCCATCCATCGGGCGCAATGAAGACTCGATTTGCCCGCCAGGGTTCCGTAGGTCGGTGGGCTAAGCCGATTGAGCCAATTACTCCCAAATTGGACCCGTGCCTAAGGGGACCCTGCACTGTGCTTGACCCCTTATACTCAGGGTGCTAGGGTAACCAAGTATACCTGCTAGAGAACGTGTTCCAGTAGTTGAAAGCACTGTAAAATTTAGGCAAATCCCAACAAATGGAATCTACAGAATTCACTCTGGTCATAAGTGTTACAATATCTGCCCCAAAATATGTCTACAGTCCTTGGCAGTGCACCAAGGAGGCCCACCTAGATTGTTTTCAATTTGGCCCTGCAGCTCTTAAGACCGACCTTGAGCAATGGTACTGTTCACAGCACAAGTAATGGTAGCCTACTTGTCAACGTTAGGCAGCAGCAACTACGAACAGCAAAGGCTATGAAGAACAGATCCGATAAAGGACCGTGACGTATGATTTGCTGTCACACCAGAATCGGACAATTTCGATTTTACGCCCAACTGACAAAACCATTTTGTCTGGGAACTTGTAATTCTCTGATCCTAAATGGCATCATGCTTTCACTAAATATTGTACAGAAGAATGGTCTATCTATCTATTGCCGGACTCCGTGATCCCCGAAAGGGTGGCCATGAACGAAACGGCACACATGCACCTCCGTCCCCAGTCAGTCAGTGCCCCTCATCCCATCCAGCACTGCCTTCACTCATATACTTCTTAACTCCATCCTTCCACCTCTCACACAGTCTACCTCTCCCTCTCTGTCCTTCCACCCCACTCTTGTACACTCTCTTAGTCATTCTCTCGATTCCCATACGTTCCACAGGAGCGAACCATCTCAAGGTGTTCCTTTTCTCCCTTTCTAGCATATCTACATCCACACCACATCTCTCTCATACTTCCTCATTCATCTGTCTATCCCTCCATGTAACTCCTCACGCACTTTTCAAGTAATTCATTTCCACCTCTCACTCTTCGTTTGAGTCTCTTCACCAACGTCCATGCTTCGCTCCCGAAAGTCAATGACGGGATTACAACACTGGTATGCAAGGACTTCTTTACTTCCATGCTGACCACCTTATTTCTCGTTACTGCTTTCAACGTTCCTACAACCCTCTTCTCCTGTAGCACCCTTTCCTGCACCTCTTCATCGATACTCCCATCTTTACTCAACATACTGCCCAGATACTTAAATGAGCTGACATTCTCCATAACCTGACCGTTCACTCTCGCCTCACACTCTGTGGCTGCACCCCTTTCAAAGACCATAACCTTTCTCTTCCCCACATATACTTTCAGATTCCATTTTTCACTGTTCCAAACATATTTACCAGCCCCTCCAACTCCCATTCACTATCGCTCATCAGAACTGTATCATCATCAAACAGCAGTACAGGCAACTTTCACTCGTTTCCTTCCCTTATCAGAGGTACACCAACATCCAATGCTCTTCCTTGTATTTTTTTCATGACTCCATTCATATATATATTGAACAGCCATGGGGATATCACACTCCCTTGCCTTAACCCAACATTCAAATCAAAGAACTCGCTCTGCTCATTCTCCACATGTACTGACTGACGCCTGTTCACCCTCATACATGCTTTTCACTGCTTTCAGCAACTTGCCGTCTATTCCGTATATTCTCAGTATATTCCACAAACATTTTCTATCAACTGTGTCATAGGCCTTCTCCAAGTCCATAAAGGCAGCATACAACTTATGTCCCTTCTTCAGATATTTCTCCACAACACATTTCAGGGAAAAAATCTGATCTACACATCCTCTTCCCTTCCTAAACCCGCCCTGCTCGTCACCTAATAATTTTTCCGTTCTCGCTCTGACTCTCTTAATCACTACCCTACTGTACCCCTTTCCTACTACTCTTAAAAGGGATATTCCCCGTACCCAGTTACCACACACTCCTCTTTCCCCTTTACCCTTATACTAGGGAACCTTTATGCCTGTCTTCCATTCATCACGTGTACTCCCCTTCTCCCATGCTATATTACACATTTTCCATACCCATTCGGTGTATGCTGTATAAAAAACAAATGACACACATTTGTAATAGTTACACTTTTGTTCAAACACCTTGTATATATATATATATATATATATATATATATATATATATATATATATATATATATATATATATAAAGGGGAGGTGTGGTGGAGTGGTCTTGCCACTGGCCTGGTAATCCAAAGGTCCCGGGTTCAAATCCCGATGTATCAATGGAAGATATTATTGGGATGGAATTTGTGCTGTACCTGGTATCAGTGCATTCCCACAAGCCCACCGAAACGTCAATAAAATACCCTCATTGTTCCCTGATTGAATAGCACTGTATGAATATTCCCATATTCAAAATATGCTATAGGGGTGCAATGCCTGGTGATTATCTGCTCAACAGGTGGCGTTGTGTGTGTGTAAGTGTGAGAGTCCGAGTGTAGTGGGTGAGACAGTGAAGCACAGGAACGAGGTGGCTTCAGAGATGGGGTCGTTTCGGGCCATGAGTGAGCACCGTGCCTCATGTGAAGGCAAGATGGCAGGTGCTCGTTGTACTCTACGTGCTTCACATGTCTCACTCCCTAGACTGGAACAAGACCTCACGGGCTTCACTGTTCATTGTAAAGCGGTGAATGTTAAGGCTCTCAGCCTATGCCCGAGAGGAAGTAAGTTGGAATATATAAAAAAAAAAAAAAAAAAAAAAAAATATATATATATATATATATATATATATATATATATATATATATATTATTATGTTCCTTCCAACAACCAACTATACTCCTAAAATCGATTAATGAAATTTACAAACACATGTGACAGTCCGTGGATTCGAATCCAGGATGCTCACACCGAAAATCAACACCTTATGCATCGCACCACGTAGACAGTTAAAGAATGGTGGACACTGCCTACGATTTATTATGCAACTTCGAATCCTGCATATCAATCTAAGCATGTACACACATCCCAACTGCAACTCACGTAGGCTATGCATATGTGAATGGAAAGAGCAATTAATGGGGCCTTAACCACTAGGGAAGTCCTCTCGATAAATTACCCCTGAACCAATATCAATTATTATGTTCCTTCCAACAACCAACTATACTCCTAAAATCGATTAATGAAATTTACAAACACATGTGACAGTCCGTGGATTCGAATCCAGGATGCTCACACCGAAAATCAACACCTTATGCATCGCACCACGTAGACAGTTAAAGAATGGTGGACACTGCCTACGATTTATTATGCAACTTCGAATCCTGCATATCAATCTAAGCATGTACACACATCCCAACTGCAACTCACGTAGGCTATGCATATGTGAATGGAAAGAGCAATTAATGGGGCCTTAACCACTAGGGAAGTCCTCTCGATAAATTACCCCTGAACCAATATCAATTATTATGTTCCTTCCAACAACCAACTATACTCCTAAAATCGATTAATGAAATTTACAAACACATGTGACAGTCCGTGGATTCGAATCCAGGATGCTCACACCGAAAATCAACACCTTATGCATCGCACCACGTAGACAGTTAAAGAATGGTGGACACTGCCTACGATTTATTATGCAACTTCGAATCCTGCATATCAATCTAAGCATGTACACACATCCCAACTGCAACTCACGTAGGCTATGCATATGTGAATGGAAAGAGCAATTAATGGGGCCTTAACCACTAGGGAAGTCCTCTCGATAAATTACCCCTGAACCAATATCAATTATTATGTTCCTTCCAACAACCAACTATACTCCTAAAATCGATTAATGAAATTTACAAACACATGTGACAGTCCGTGGATTCGAATCCAGGATGCTCACACCGAAAATCAACACCTTATGCATCGCACCACGTAGACAGTTAAAGAATGGTGGACACTGCCTACGATTTATTATGCAACTTCGAATCCTGCATATCAATCTAAGCATGTACACACATCCCAACTGCAACTCACGTAGGCTATGCATATGTGAATGGAAAGAGCAATTAATGGGGCCTTAACCACTAGGGAAGTCCTCTCGATAAATTACCCCTGAACCAATATCAATTATTATGTTCCTTCCAACAACCAACTATACTCCTAAAATCGATTAATGAAATTTACAAACACATGTGACAGTCCGTGGATTCGAATCCAGGATGCTCACACCGAAAATCAACACCTTATGCATCGCACCACGTAGACAGTTAAAGAATGGTGGACACTGCCTACGATTTATTATGCAACTTCGAATCCTGCATATCAATCTAAGCATGTACACACATCCCAACTGCAACTCACGTAGGCTATGCATATGTGAATGGAAAGAGCAATTAATGGGGCCTTAACCACTAGGGAAGTCCTCTCGATAAATTACCCCTGAACCAATATCAATTATTATGTTCCTTCCAACAACCAACTATACTCCTAAAATCGATTAATGAAATTTACAAACACATGTGACAGTCCGTGGATTCGAATCCAGGATGCTCACACCGAAAATCAACACCTTATGCATCGCACCACGTAGACAGTTAAAGAATGGTGGACACTGCCTACGATTTATTATGCAACTTCGAATCCTGCATATCAATCTAAGCATGTACACACATCCCAACTGCAACTCACGTAGGCTATGCATATGTGAATGGAAAGAGCAATTAATGGGGCCTTAACCACTAGGGAAGTCCTCTCGATAAATTACCCCTGAACCAATATCAATTATTATGTTCCTTCCAACAACCAACTATACTCCTAAAATCGATTAATGAAATTTACAAACACATGTGACAGTCCGTGGATTCGAATCCAGGATGCTCACACCGAAAATCAACACCTTATGCATCGCACCACGTAGACAGTTAAAGAATGGTGGACACTGCCTACGATTTATTATGCAACTTCGAATCCTGCATATCAATCTAAGCATGTACACACATCCCAACTGCAACTCACGTAGGCTATGCATATGTGAATGGAAAGAGCAATTAATGGGGCCTTAACCACTAGGGAAGTCCTCTCGATAAATTACCCCTGAACCAATATCAATTATTATGTTCCTTCCAACAACCAACTATACTCCTAAAATCGATTAATGAAATTTACAAACACATGTGACAGTCCGTGGATTCGAATCCAGGATGCTCACACCGAAAATCAACACCTTATGCATCGCACCACGTAGACAGTTAAAGAATGGTGGACACTGCCTACGATTTATTATGCAACTTCGAATCCTGCATATCAATCTAAGCATGTACACACATCCCAACTGCAACTCACGTAGGCTATGCATATGTGAATGGAAAGAGCAATTAATGGGGCCTTAACCACTAGGGAAGTCCTCTCGATAAATTACCCCTGAACCAATATCAATTATTATGTTCCTTCCAACAACCAACTATACTCCTAAAATCGATTAATGAAATTTACAAACACATGTGACAGTCCGTGGATTCGAATCCAGGATGCTCACACCGAAAATCAACACCTTATGCATCGCACCACGTAGACAGTTAAAGAATGGTGGACACTGCCTACGATTTATTATGCAACTTCGAATCCTGCATATCAATCTAAGCATTTTATATGCATATCTATCTATCTGTAAGGCCATTATTGTATCGATCTATCAATTATCTATTGTATAAATATTATGTCTAACTGTATCTATCTACAAATCTATCTATCCCGTGTTGTTGTGCGATTCTTGCTACTGATGGTTTTTATGGTATCTGTAACCTTGTTGTTGTTGTTGTTGACGTTCTGCTAGCTTTATTTTTGTCGGCCTCATCTTCATGCTACCAAGGTGTTCTATATTCTGTATTTATTTTTATTTTTTGCACATGTTTTGTTATTGTGTATTTATGTTCCCTTTGACGTTGCATTAATTCCTACATTCATGTTTGCACAATTTGTCTAGTGCTTTTCCTTGTTAGGGTTCCTTTGAGTTATAAGATAATTTTATGACATTGCTGATTTGTCGTCGTGTTTTACTTCAGGTGTATACCTATTTTGGACTTGTTGTATTAAAGTACATATTTGTTTTACGGAAGAATTAGCGCTGTACATGAAATAAAAGTGTTGATATGTTGTTTTCTTTGAATTGTAACATTGAACAGTAACGTTTACGAGCGCTTTTGAAATCCGTTTGGTAAGAATTAACGCTTTTGATTAATATATTCCCTGATTATTATTATTATCATTAATAGTATTATTATCATTATTAATATCATTATTATTATTTGTATTACTATTATTATTATTATTATTATTATTATTATATGTAGTTATGGTTTGGCTAAGTGGTTATGTTATTATTCCAAGTCTTAATAGCCTAATGGTTAGTGCGTGGGAATTCGTTGTGAGTATCCTAGGTTCGAATCCTTGGACTACCACATGAATATATTTGTTTCATTGATTTCATTAATTAGGTTCCTTATTAATTAATTGGTGGGTTGGTGATAATATGAATTACAAAAAGGTATGCAGCTGTTTTTCCTCGCATAGCTAATATTTTTCATTATTCTATGCTTCTGTCCTGGACTCTGCATTTTACTCTTCAATGTGAATACAAATATAGTTTGTGGATCTGCCCTTCTTCTAAATGTAACAATAGTAGTTTTGTTCTTAACTCCTTCTGTGACGTGTTTTGTTTTACTCATTTCATTCAAGCTATATTTAGACGATTATGCGCAGCTTAAGAAGGATCTGTGGTAGTCAAATTGGTTAAGTGAGATAGTTTGAAGCTTGTTAATTGTTGGAGGCCCTTATTAAACTGAACAGAATCGTCTAATAGTAGCCACAGTAAAGTTAAAAGGACGACACCGGTACTGAAAGAGTTAATAATGTACAGCAGTCAACAAGGTCAATCTACCATCCAGTTGCTTTATTTGTTTAACTATTTTTTGTATTCTTCTTCTAACCTTCCTTCTTCCGGAGTTTGTATCTCCATATCTTGCCACAAAAATAATAGTGCATGTGATAAGCAGAGAATGAGAGTAGAAAGTTGTGACGCCTACCAGCGTTGGCAGAATCGCCTCTCGTTAGCCACTAGCGTCCGCCAGGGACATCTAAATGGGCTACAGTTATCAGAGAATGTTGTTCTTTCTTTCATAGTACTCGCATTGTCACAGACAGTCCAGTGGTAGTCTTTATTTTCGTCTGTGCCAACGGGAAGTATTTTATATCATTAGTAGAATATATGATGCATTGTGTAGAGTTAAGGAGAGAGAGAGAGAGAGAGACGAGAGCGTGGTGGTAATATGTGCGTGGTGTATGTATGTGCTACCTCACTCGGAGGAGTTTTCCCGCTCGCGCGGGCTTTCCCTCGCCTTTGATTGGCTGGTGGCTCCCGGCGCGGCCTTGGGGCCTGCTGCCTTGTGACATCTCGGCCCGTGATTGGCCGACCATCGCGCCCTTGTGGGCTCCTGTGTAACTAGCCTCCTGCATGAGGGTTCCCGGGAGCTGCCTTCCTCAGGACAGGCTTGGCGTGCATGCTTCTAACATCCCTTTGCATACTTTCTCCCGATCACCCCCTTTACCACAATCTCTCTCTCTGACCTTCTTCTTTTCCATTGCTCCTCACCTTTATTCAATTACTTATCCCCTTGGGTTCTGCATACGGTTTCCATTGCCGGCCCATTGTATTGCATGCGCTGTCCTCTGAGATATTTACATGTACATAGAATAGGATTGAGGGTTCTTAGTTAGTAGAGGTTAAGAACTCTGTGTGTGTCTCCATTATTGATTTAGTGTTCTGCTCTTTTATTTAATGCTAGACTGGGATAAGGCTACTGTGGTCGTTGTGTCCGATGTGTGTATGGTTTGTTTATACCTACACGACTTCGACCGGTCCTGTGGTAGCATAGGTTGTCTTTTCGGCTGCGTCTTTTGCGAGTGCAGCATTGTGTTGACTGAGGGCTTTGGCCTGTTCCAGTTCCACACTTTGCTGCCTCTTTGCTTGTCTTTTGAGGGTCGCCAGGATAGAACCAGATACTTGTGATCTGGATCTATCAAGAGAGCACCCCAGTCAATTAACGTAACTTAAAGGATGCAGTCTTAAGGACATCGCTAGGCTGCGAGCCTGTCTTGCTCAACCCCAGTTCCTTACCTAGAGTATCCCAGCTAGACATTATTAATTGAGTAGACACTTGTTAGTATTAAATATAAGCTCTTTGATATGTACGCATTATTATTCACAGTATTTATTAGTCTAGGTTGTTGCTGAGCCGCACAACCATAGCAGACTGTTTCGTTGATGAGGAAGTACTTCTTTTAGTGTCGAGCATTACTACCGTTCCACATTTATAGTATTCTCGTGTCAGTTAACATTATATGTCCTATCTTTTAGTGTATTCAGTCTACACGTGTGGTGTCCTGCCTCCTGCCTTTATATAATTTAACATACAAGCATCTTATGAGCATCAGACTTGCTTCAGAAGTTTCCAGGTCTATGCTGTAGGACTATACTTCACTTTCTTTCAGATAGGAGTGAAGAGTTTATTGTTGTTTAGAGTAACTGTATTGAAGCATCTATTTATTGTATTAAATCTTGCAGTGATTTAATTGATCTTTCCATAGCTTCCCTTTTATGCATTTTAACGTAACTTGCATCTTGTTTGTTATCAGGCTATACCAGTGTGGGTTAGCCTGAAGTAGAGTACATTTATGCCCAGTTAAGGATACCCCGTTATCGCAGATTAACTCTGGAGGGTATAGGTGTTTTTGTTCGCCGGCATATAAGTTCGAGGGTTTGGATCTAGCGTACTGTTGTTGCATAGTGCCATATTACTAGTCCAATCATTAGGTGCCCTTGTTTTATTCGTAGCCCCGGTCGTAACAATGTTAACATAAAAGCAATATCGATATCTAAAGCTCTTATTGGTTACATAAAAGCTATACTGTTTTACCGTTCTTATAGACAACATAAAAGCTATACCGATGTTATATTCAGCTGTAAAGTTAACATAAAAGCTATATCGTTATCTAAAGCTCTTATAGTCTACATAAAAGCTATACTGTTTTACCGTTCTTATAGACAACATAAAAGCTATACCGATGTTATATTCAGCTGTAAAGTTAACATAAAAGCTAAATCGTTATCTAAAGCTCTTATAGGCTACATAAAAGCTATACTGTTTTACCGTTCTTATAGACAACATAAAAGCTATACCGATGTTATATTCAGCTGTAAAGTTAACATAAAAGCTATATCGCTATCTAAAGCTCTTATAGGCTACATAAAAGCTATATATATATATATATACTGTTTTACCGTTCTTATAGACAACATAAAAGCTATACCGATGTTATATTCACCTGTAAAGATAACATAAAAGGTATATCTTTATCTAAAGCTCTTATAGGCTACATAAAAGCTATACTGTTTTACCGTTCTTATAGACAACATAAAAAGCTATGCCCATGTTATATTTAGCTGTAAAGTTAACATAAAAGCTATATTGTTTTTACCGCTCTTATAGATAACATAAATGCTATACCGATGTTATATTTAGCTGTAAAGTTAACATAAAAGCTATATCGTTATCTAAAGCTCTTAAAGACTACATAAAAGCTATATCGTTATATAAAGCTGTTATAGACCACACAAAGGGTATATCATTGTGTGAGCGAGATAATGGTATTTAAAGGATAATGGTCACAGCGGTCTGTCTGCCATATCCGCTGTTCACGATCAAAGGGATCATTAAGGCTAAATTTGTATTTATGTGTATTTAGTTTATGCATATTTGTATTTATTTATTATTTTTCGGTTTCCTCCCAAGTCCACCATCAAGCTTTAAATACTACCCCAAGACCCCCCTTCGAGATAAATGTATACATTTTGTAGGTTAAAAAAAGTGCCGGTTGCTCCTAAATTACAATCTCGCTATCGCTCGCGAGACAAACATCGACACCTTCATGGCATAAAAGGTCTTAAAACTGGCCAAGTAATGGAGCTAAACATGACGGAGAAGGGGGTTCAGAAAACAAACAAAATCTCGCCTTAGGCCCTTCTGTGTTGTGGTTTACAGGCTTCTAAAACGTTTAACTATATTTATGTGTAAACAAATGTTAACCCCTTCTGTACCGGCGACGTCCTTTCAATTTGGCTACTACTAATCGATTATATTCAGTTTAGGAAGGATCTCTAGCAATTATAAGGCTTCAAACCATCTCGATCAACCCTTTTAACTACCACAGATTCTCATTAAGCTTCATAAAATCTTCTGAATATATCAAGAATATATCATAACAGACTTCGCTGGTACAGTCGCCCAAATAAGTGATATCGCCGCACCAAGTAGATTTCGATCAATAATTGGCATCAGCACTATCTAATCATTAATTCATCGTTTCGAGTGATATATACAAACATGTTTCTATCTATGAACACCATACTCAACATCTGACAGACATTAATACAGCACACAGAGAGCAAAACGTATTGACAGCGGTGATTATTTATTTGGCCAACTGTACAGAAAGGGTTATCCTCCAAAATTACACCATGTTCCAAATACATAAGCAGGAAATGGTGGACCAAAACCTCTTTAACTCCAAAAGTGTTGGAGCAAATGGGCTACAAATAGCCACACCTATTCCCTGGCTGACCCCTCCCAAATGGTAGAAAAAATTGCTTGATTACTCTAGTCGTTCGTGAGTTATAGAGGTTAATGTTTAAGAGTGTTGGCCTACTTACTTGGAACAGGGTATATTGTGTTCATGTCTCTCTTTTGTATTTCTCTTTTACATATTTGTCAATAGCTTAAGGGGAGATTTTTAGTGTGTTCCCGAGACCTCCATCAAGCTTAAAATGACACTTCCTAGACCCCCTTTCAAGATAAATTTGTGCATTTTTTCGGATTAATAATGTCCCGGCCGAAGGCCGGTTCTTCTTAAATCACAGGCTCGCTACCACTCGCCAGGATAAAATCGACACTTAAAATGCACGAAAGGTCTTAATTTAAAATTGACAGAAATGGGACCGAAATTTCTTAAAATCGCCAAACTAATGGGTCGAACGTCTTAAAATCTCAAAAGCAATGGGGTTAAACATGATGGAGAAAGGGTTCCAGAAAAACTCCCTCAAGCGGTAAGCTTCCTTTAACTACCATAAATCAAAGGAGTCTTGTACCAGATGGAATGTTGGCCGACTGTACATGTTCCAAGCTATTCATTCCATCAGGTGCTATGGGTATCTAATAACATCGTCTAGGGATAGCTACAGCAAATTATATGTTCATCAGATTAATAGATATTCTTCCTAAATAACATACTATTGGTCTGGTTCTAGCTAACGTAAACAATTGGATGAATTTAGCCGATTGTAATAGCTTTGGAAAGATCACTCGTACTGAAAGAGTTATAACCTAATGTATGTGTATGTATAATCTGTATATCTTTATAAACATATTCTTATCATCGATCTAGGTATCTAGGTATCTTTTTCAGCACTTGCTATCTTGTGCAAAGGAAGATATTTGAATACAAAAACTATAACATAATTTTTGTATTAAAATCACCTTCACTGCAACCGTGTGCAAATAATATTTATATTTATTGATTTCTTCGTGTATCTATTTATATTGTAAGTAAATACACGAAGAAATCAATAAATATATGTATATATCTTGATTATATCGTGTACTTATATTACAAGTAGATAAACCAAGAAATCAAGGAAGCTATTTATATATATATATATATATATATATATATATATATATATATATATATATAATTATGTCTTTGTGTATTTACCTACATTAATAGTAAATACAGGAATAAATCAATAGACATAAATCTATCTTTCCACACGGGCTCAGGTGGTGAGGCCGAGCACAATACAGGTGATTTACTGCCAGCACTGTTGGCTGGAACCCCACCTGCCAGTCTTCCGCACCGGGGATCGAACCCTTCATTGGCTTTATAAGCAGACGCGGACCCCCCAACTTTTTCTGCCTCGTTGTTGTCGTGCCCCCCCCCCCCCCCCCCCCCCCCTCCCCCCCGCCCCCGCCTCAACGCCTCTCTCTCTCTCTCTCTCTCTTCCTTGTAACCCCTTGTAACATTCTCGTGCTTTCCCGTTACCTATGGGTACGAGTTTTTTTAGTTTACAAGTTGGGAGGAGAATAGATTTTCTTGTTCTCTCTCTGGGATAATGTTTTGTGTGTCTGTTCTACAAAAAGCACCTGATGTGTGTGTGTGTGTGTGTGTGTGTTGCCCACTAAAGACTACTGACATTGTATACCTTTCTTAAAGTACTCCTTTCGTTTAAATTCGAAATTATAATATTACTATAATCCACTTATACTTAACCTAGCAAGTTTGCATTTGGTCGCTTTGAACAAGAGAACTGTACTTCCACCTGACTGGTTGATGGTACTCTGTCCGAATAGCATATTTCGGTTGCACACTCAGACAAATAAGTATACTATATAATAAGATCAAGCAATTAGCTCTAATTGACCGTTTTAGTTGAACGGGACGAAGTGGAAACTCGCCTGTTAAAAACAAAACAACAGGATTATAATGACACACAATGCAAGGAACAAATGTTTATTATTTATCATCAAATTATATTACTTCACGAGGTTCTTGTTATTACTTGTTTATCAAAAGTTGGGTACCTGTTCAAATTAATAGTGCTGTGTGTTATGCTCTTCCCATTTCAACAGAAAATATTGAAATATGTTTTGTGATTGAAAGCTTCTCATGAAATCTAAATTTTAAATATGTATGTCAAATGGCCGTTACATGTCATTGAAAACGTAACAATCCCATTTTGTTACCCCTTCGAAAAGCTTATTTATCTGTAAAATAACTTCATTAATTCAAACAAAAGTCATCTCATGACATTATGTTTGATTAAATTCGTGTATAAGTACACTTGTTATTTTGTGTATCCATATTATTTGTGGACAATACACTTAGTTATTAACATATTACATCTATTCAATTAAACAAATTATGGAAACAAACTTTAATATCTACAGCAAAATTATGTAAATACACGGCATTACTTCGACTACCATATATAATTCACATGTGGTACAAAATATATTACAGTAGATTGTTCATTCAAAGTCAGCAACATTATATATACATCTTTTGCAAGACTTGAAACAGTGAGTGTTGGGATAACTTGAATATTGTTTCATGGCGTCGGTACGTTATTCCATGTTTAACCCACCCAGGATTATCATGCATTTTGACAGTATTTTCGGGCTAGCATTAGACTACTTTATACAGCATAGAAAAGGTGTGTAGGAACTAAAACGGTTACAGATACCTTAATTAACCCTCTGACTTCCACATACCCTTCGTAATCTGTATAGAATCGTCTAATAATAGCCAGGAAATATAAAATAAATGTGTAATCAGATCTCATAAAGGGTATTAATTTCCATATACCCTTCCTAATCTGAATACAATCTTCTAATGATAACCAGGAAACAGGAAACAAATGCGTCACAAGATCTCGTAAGGATATATATCTGCATTTTATTATTGGAATAGGTGCCTGCCTGTCACTGTCAGTCAGTGAGGCAACATTTCTCGACAACCTAACAATACATGTCCACGAATGTTAATAAAGGGGATACGTTTGATAGGAAGCGGATGATCTGGGTTTTTGGTGTGAGTCAGACTAAACCCAACTTTAAAAGCCCCCATTAAGCCTAGATTTTCACTTAAAGGGCTCTCTTTTTTGGGACCCTCTTCTCACTCATGTTTAGATCTATTTGTTTGTATATATTTTAAGATGATCGTACTTTGGCGTTTTTATGACCCACCATCCCAATTGTTTACTAATAATAAGACCTGCCTTGTCATTTAGGAGTGTTGGGAGTTAAATAAATAATTCGATTATTTAGGAGGAGCTCGCCTTTGGCTGGGGCAGTTTACTACTGAAAAATGCACGAATTTATCACGAAGGAAGGGTTTTGGGGAACATTTTTAAGCATGATGGAGGTCTAGGGAGGAGACTAAACAAAATAATGAATACATAAATAAACCAATAACTAAAAATCTCCCACTACAACCTGGTCACTTAAGATTAGCAACAGATTAATTTCCTTGATTAGCTAAGTCGTTGTTTGTAGATAAAAGTAAGGCCCCACCACGAAAAGTTGTTGAGAAAAATAGAAGCTCATGGAATAGGGGCAACTCTATTAAGATGGATTAGATCATGGTTAATTGGTGGGAAGCAAAGAGTTAGCATAAATGCTATTCAATCAGACTGGGGTATAGTTAACCCTCCGGATCCGGGGGCCTTCATATGAGGCGATCTTCGTGTCCTGGGGTATTCCTGAAAAATGGCTATCTTCATAATTCGATATCTACTGATTGAGACCACCTAGAGCAGTCAACTAAATTGCATAGTGTAGAACCAACCTTCGTCTGTAGACTGCCGTTGAGTTGACATCGCTACGACAAGTGGTTGCCGAGATATGATGATGGGAATGGAGGTAATTTCCCGCGTATTTTTGCCTGTGTCCGAACGCTTCGCCGCGGCCCTGGCTAGCACGCACTAAGTCACTCGTTGCTTCGGTGGCTTTGGTACCGGTAGACGATATTATGTTTGTATGGTGATAATGATATAGTTATTGTGTTATTTATTTCTTTTACAACCATTATTGAGTTATGTGAAACATTTTATAACATATTTTCGGCACTTTCACTGTTATTGGATATTATTGTGTCACTTTCACTCTTATTACTCTTCTTGTTATGAATTATTGTTACTCACTGTTATTATTGAGTTATTATTACTTGTTATACATTTGTGTGTCACTTTCACTTACTAGGCTAGGCTACGCTAGGCTAGGCTAGGCGAGCGTACGGTACCGCATCTTCACTAACCACTTCTTCATCGTCAAAGTCACTCCCAAGTTCACTCAGTTCACTATATTCACGAGTACCGCATTCACTATCGTCATTATCCTCGTCATTATCTTCCTCATCGGTACTAATAAAGCCCAGAAACTCTAATCCATCCACCACTTCACCCTCATCTTCACTAACCACTTGTTCTTCGTCAAAGTCACTCCCAACTTCACTCAGTTCACTATAATCACTCAGTTCACTATATTTGCTTAGTTCTTCCTGAGTGTGTGCAACACCATCGGGACTAAGCACTGTTTTCATGGTCGTTTTAGCCTTGCTTTTGTTAGACGTACGGTACGCGGCGGCGGGCGTCGATTCGGACACAGCGATTATTTTTGGATTACCTCCATCCATCTTGGATGCGCACTAAGAACTGATGCTGCCTGTTAGTTTGTGCTTGGTGGCGCTGCGGTAGCCCACGCACAAACAAAAATCCGCCCGCGCGATTTAAACCCTTTGATTTTGATTTTGCCTCATATGAAGCCTCCCGGACTCCTAACCAAAATACGTTTTGCCTCATATGAGGCCTCGCGGATCCCATGGGTTAAGAGTGGAGTCCCATAAGGATCTGTTTTAAGCCCTCTGCTGTTCATCATTTATATTAACGTCCTTGATGTAGGAATAACTAGCAAAATCAGTAAATTTGCAGATGACACTAAAATAGGAAGAGTGATCAATTCTGATCATGATATTCAGGCTCTCCAAAGAGATCTAGATACACTACACGAATGGGCAGAAAAATAGCAGATGAGGTTTATTGTAGATAAGTGCAGTGTAGTAAAATTTGGGAAATCGATAGAAAACGTAGGATTTAGATTAGATAACGTGAATATAAGAAACTCAGATAATGACAAATATTTGGGAGTCATCGTCAACTGAGAGTGAGGGTCTGAGTCTGGAGGGTGAGACGGTGAATCGCTTGAGCGAAGCAACCGGCCGCTTCAGAGATGGAGCTGCTTCGAGCCATGATGGATGCTTCACATGTCTCACTCCCCAGACTGGAACAAGACCTCACGGGCTTCACCGTGTTGAGCGGTGGAATGTACAGGCTCTCAGCCTATGCCCGAGAGGGAGTAGTTGGAATATAGAAAAAAAAAATGTTATTTGAAACCTAGAAACCAATGCATTAGTGCTCGAAATAAGGCAAATAGAGTTCTCGGATTTACATCTAGAAGTGTGAGTAATGGAACAGCAGACGTAATCTTAAAACTTTATCTAACATTAGTAAGACCACATATGGATTACGTTGTCCAATTTTGGTGTCCCTATTACAGACTGGACATAGATTCCTTGGAGAGGGTTCAACGAAGAATGACAAAAATGATCCAAAATATTAAAAATCTTCCAAATGAAGAAAGGTTAAATAAATTAGGCTTATACACATTCGCTAGAGAGACACACAGTTAGAGGGGATATGATAGAGGTATTCAAGTGGGTTAGTGGGATTAATAAAGGGGAAATGAAAAATGTACTGAAGCTCAGTGATAGCGAGATAACTCGAACAAATGGTTTCAAATTACATTTCTTTTCAGAAAAGATATAGGCAAATATTGGTTTGGTAACAGAGATGTAGATAGGTGGAATAGGCTACCAAGTGTTGTAGTGGGATCAAGAACGATAGAGAGTTTTAAGATAAAATTAGATAGACCTATGGACAAGATGGGTTGGGTGTGAGGGGGATCTGCCGGGTGTGGGCCAATCGGCTCCCTGCACACACCTGTTTTCTCATGTCGACCTCCGACCATTTTGGTGGTCACCTACTGAGCAATGAACTCACTAGGCATTGCACCCCTGTAGCATATTTTGAATATGGTAATATTCGTACAGTGCTATTTCATCAGGGAACAAAGAGGGTATTTATTTGGCGTTTCATTAGGCTTTGTGGTAATGCACTGATACTAGGTACAGCACATCCATCCCAACATCTTCCCATTGACATATCGCGATTTGAACCCTTCATAATCTAAAGAAAAAGGTTAATACTAGCTAGCAAACAAAATACATGGGTCATCGGATCTTCTAATGGTTAAACTCTATAACTCAAAAATGACTAGAGTAATCAAGGTAATATAATTATCTATAATTTAGGAAGGGTCAGTCAGGGTCATTCACGTGTCATGATCCTCAAAGGGTTAATCAGAGCGAGGTGTGGTATTATTTGAAGGTCGTCGAAATCAATAACATGTGAATCAAAATAACATTACACTTTGTGTTTAATATATATTCCTCTAATATAATTATCCTTTTATTCATATCTTCGCATATATTCCCATTGGTTGAAAATAGAAAGAAAACAAAATCAAAATCTACTTACACGAGATCAGCCACATGAGTATAATTTTATATGAAATTACAATAAAAATGTTCCAGGAAATCTAATCACGTGTCATGTTTTATTCAAAATATAAATTTCCCAAAATATGCACCAATATCAGTATCATCATTCAACTGAGCTTTGTCTCTATAACCATATTCTCTCTCTCTCTCTCTCTCTTTATATATATTTTATATATATATATATATATATATACTGTATATATATATATATATAGTTATGAAATATGAACTAAAATAATATATTAATAAAAATAAGTACAATTGTGATAGGGTTAATGTACGCATTTTAGAGAAAGTAATTTGATACGTAGTGTGAGTAGAGATTGCGTCATTCATGCACATGTTGATGTGTCTCGTGCCGAGTTTCTAGACGCGTGGCGGCAGTTTGTCTGGTTTGCTCTGGGAGCTTATGGAATGTTCTGGCTATCCGCGAGGCATATATACAGTATATCCCGCCCCCTCCTCTCATTTTTGACTACAGACCAGCTGACCTTAACATCGCGCATACACCTCTCTTGCCTGTACATAGTGATTCTTATACCTAGTGAAGTGATATATCTCTCCTGGCTACCTTCATAAGATTTAAGCAGTCTGCATCCTTACCTGTGATTTGGGGAGTTGAGTATACTGTATAAGTGTGTCCCATATTATAGCCAATTAGTGATATTGGGTATTATTATAAGTTTATCTAGTGATCAATTATTATGTTATTTCCCTTTGATTACATTCATTAATGTTATAAGTGTAAAGTATTAATTAATTTGTGATTGGTTTCCAAGTATTGTAGTTTCAGAAAGAATATTCGGTTATATTCAACGACACTAGTGCAGCGTTATGAGAAACAATTTATTAGGGAAAATAGGCACCAATAGATTCGCCATATTTTTCTCCATATAGTCCGCATGGAGGATTTTCGTTATCAACAAATTGAAAAATACCCACTTCACAGACAAATACACCAAAAATCTAAGTCAAAGCGGGGGTGTGGGGGCGGCAGCCCCCACCTATAATACTAGGATAGGTTAGGTAAGGTTGTTAGGTTAGGCTAATGTCCTTTCAAAGGGGTATAGGCTAGTAAACACTAGGATAGCCTATACCCGGTCAGAGGGAAGAAGAAGAAGAAGAAGAGTCCTGCAGTAGTCTCCTTGAATGCTACCGAATATTCTCTTAAGTGATATTTAAGTGCTTATTTCACTTTAAAATAGTTGTATTAATTACTTGTATTGCTTTTATTAATAGTGTGTGGATTCCCTTAAGTTATTACACAGATACTAACCATTTCCAGTGATCTTGAAAAATATTAATTCATAATGTGATATAGCTATTTTGACCTTGCATTGCTTCAGTAAAGGTATATAATTATTTATTTTTATACTTGCGTATTTTCTGACAATCTTAGTGCATTATATATTCTTATAATTCGGCCTGACGATACTGATTTTATTTGTTACCTTATACTACTTAATTTTAATTGAACTAAGATTTTTTTATTCTAGTAGTTTCCTTGAACCTGGATATTTTGAGGTGTAAGTTGACATTTAGTCTAGAATTTAAAGTTGGACTATTGTGTGTGTCATTTTACCTCGCCCAAAAACATAACATTGGCGACCTTGAGCCAGGATCTTCGGGACTTGTTTAGGAATATATTAGTTTATTTGCTTGTGATATTTAAATTTTCATGATGTCTTCTTCAACTATTTCTACCTTTGAGGAAGCTAAAGATTTTGTAGAGAGTGTTAAGACAGTTGTCGAGGTAGAAAGTAGGAATAAAAATGAACTCAAAGCTCTTGCACAATTTTGTTTTTTTCTATGTGATTGAGGGAGGCAAAAAGCAGAACTGCCTATAGCGAGTGCCTCCCCCATAGTTGAAAGAGTGACAGGGCCAAAATCAAGGGACGTTCGAGCCAAAATGCCTGGACACACGGAGTTTGAAGCAATTTAAGTCATAGGAGAGGGAAAGACTGATTCTGGGAGAGAGTTCCAGAGCTCAGTTGTTGAGTAGAAGAAAGTTTGAGAGTAACGTTTCACTCTTGGGTTGGAGAGTTGCACAGAGTAGGGGTGGTATTGAGTTGCAAGACGGGTACCACGTGCCCTACGTAAAGGAGGTGGTATACACTGGGAAAGCTCTGAGGAACACTGATTATTATAGTAGCGATAGAATAGCGAGAGAGATGCAACATTGCGGCGGAGAGAGAGAGATTGCAGAGAGTTGGTGAGTGGACGGGAATTAATGATACGAAAGGCCTTCCTTTCAACTTTGTCTAGGAGAGTGGTGTGAGAGGAACGTCCCCACACATGTGAACAATACTCAATACAAGGACGCACTATGCCCCTGTACAGAACAAGAAGCTGCGCAGGGGAAAAGAACCCCCTAAGGCGGTTGAGCACACCCAGCTTCTGGGAGGCTGCCTTAGCAAGACTGGTAATATGGTCCTTCCAACGAGAGCAGAAGAAAAAGAGACACCAAGAATATTGAGAGAAGATGAAGGATTGATTTTTGTATTGTTGAAGAATAAGGGAAAGTCCGCTGAGAGTTCCTTACGGGTAGATAGATGGAGAAATTGGGTTTTGGAAGCATTAAAGGTAACAAGGTTTTCTCTGCCCCAATTGGAGATAGCATTTAGATAAGAATTTAAGAGTTCTACGGCTTAATTATGTTTGTCCTCCTTCAAGTGCTCATAAAGATCCAATTGTTGACATGATTAATATAAAACTATTTAATCTAACTCCTTCAGTTGACATGGATAAACAAATTGAACTTGCAAAGATTCAAGCACAGGTTCGTATTCAGGAAGCACAGGCTGAGACTCGCACTAAACTTGAAATTGCTAAGTTAGACCATGAGTACCGTATGAAACACGGGGTAAATAGGTCATCTAATCCTGATAATTTTGATGTGGCCAAATATGATAGACTTGTCCCTGTCTTTAATGAATCTGATGTAACTAAATACTGTGACGCCTCCCGGCGTTAGCAGAATGGTTGCGTGGGGCATTGCAGCTCGCTAGCGCTCGCCAGGATGGCGACTACAGTTGTCCTAGAATGATCTGCTTTGTTTAATTAGTGTCGTGTTGCCACAGACAGTCTATAAATGGTCTTTCTTTTGGTCTGTGACCGCGCCTTGTATTTTATATTCGCTATAATATAAATGTTGCTTGTGTGGGAGGCGAGCGAGAGAGGGTGAGGGAGTACACCTGGCAGCGGGGGGTGAGCTATGACGCGGCTCGCTTGGGCGCTGACGGCGTTGGCGGCCGGGTGGTCAACTAGTCCCTTCCCGTCGCGGCCTCATGTTTTTTACCAGCTCAGAGCTTGCCTGACACGCGTATCGTCTACATCCTTTGCAATTCTGTCCCCCATACACGCCACTTTGCATACTATTTCTCTCTCTCGACTTCTCCTTTCTCATTCTTTAATCTTTATTAAACTCAACATCCCTTCTGGTTTCAGCATAGACGTTCACCGTCGGCCAGTCGTATTGTACGCGAAGCTCTCGGATATTTCCATGTATTAGGCTTTAATGAGGTTTGGAGAGACGGACTTTTCCGTGTGTGTCCTCTCTCGGGAAGGTTGTAGACCGGTATATGTCTCCCTGGCAAGGTGTTGAGTGATTCTGCTGGGTTATTTAAAGCTAGACTGGGGGTAAGGTTACTGTGTCGTTGTCTCCGATGTGTGCAGTGTTAGCTAAGCCCTGCACGACATCGACAGGTACTGTGGGAGCCTAAGTTGTCTTCGGGTGGGTTTACTTTGTGAGCACAGCGCTGTGGTGTGAGAGGGCCATAGCCTATCCCTCACAGCATAGTGCTGCCTCTTTGTGTTGACTTCTGAGGGATCGCCAGGATAGAACTAGGTACTAGAGACCTAGATTTATCAAGAGAGCATCCCCGTCATATAACGTAATCTTCATTATACCACCTTCGGACAACATTAGGCTACGAGCCGCATGCTCACCCATTGTTGCCCTGCCTTGATACCCCAGCTAGACTTTATTAACTGAGCAGACACTGGTTAGAGATAAGCCCCCATTATTATATGTATGCAACATTATTATTCACTGCACTTTTGAGCCGAGGTTGTTGTTGAGTTGCACAACCCTAGTAGGCTGTTGCGTTGTGTCACGAAGCATTTCTTTAGTTGTCGAGCATTACTACCTTTGTGCAGTCTTTATTATTCGCCTGCCTATTATTACTATATGTCCTAGTATTTATTGTGCCCCGTATTCTGCATTATAATTGTTCAAGATTCTTTACGAACATCTTCCCAGCATCAGACTTATTTCAGAAGTTTCCAGTTGATGTTGCAGGACTAGCATTGCACTTTCTTTAATACAGGAGTGCCAGTTATTTGAGTATCTACCGTAACGTTAATTAATCACGTTAACTATCTTTTCTTTGTGTAACCTAATCGAGTAATCTTTTACTGTTTGAGAATAGGCTGTTTCATTGAGCGTCAGCCTAGTGTGTGTGCACCAGTTACCGAGTCATAGGATACCTCGTTGTCCAGGCACGACTCAGGGCGGTAATGGTGTTTTGTTTTCCAGTGTTTAAGGCAGGGGTTGGAGCTAGTGTTACCGTTGTTGCATTTTGCCATTATCCTAGTCCAATGTTGAAGAGCCCTGTGTCTTTGAGAACCTGGATCGTAACAATACTTTCAATTGTTTGAGAAGGCAGGTAATGGTTTCAAATAGCCCAAACAATATTGGCCAATATACTCCTTCAGAGTGTACTCACTGGTAAAGCTCATGTTACTTATGCATCTTTGTCTCAGGATCAGTCTGATAATTATGATGTAGTTAAGAGCCTGAATCGTAAAGCCTATGAACTGGTTCCTGAAGCCTACAGAGCTAAATTTAGGACCACTTACAAGCAGGATAAGAAATCTCATGTTGAGAATGCCAAAAATTAAAGAAGATTTGTTGGATCAATGGTTAAGCTCTAAGAATGTAAATGCTGATTTTGATAAATTTAAGCAGATTATCTTATTGGAGGACTTCAAAAGATGTGTCAGGAAGGATGTCAGTTTATATATTGATGAGAGAAAGGTAGACACTGTTTCTGATGCTGCAATTTTAGCTGATGAGTATGTTCTCACTCACAAACATTATACAGGTAATCAAATAAAGAGATATGAGAGTAAATATGTAGCCTCTTCCCAGAGTACAGGTGTAAAGAAGGAGCGTAAAGATAATGTTTCTCAGGAAGGAAATACTAGTTCCACTTCTAACTTTTCTAAGAAAAAATGTAATTATTGTGGTAGACTAGGTCATGTTGCTGAGAAATGTTTCAAGAAACAGCGCGATGCTAATAATAAACCTGCAAATGTTCAGTCAGTCGGTCTGGTGTCCACTCCTGAGAGTTCCCAATGTCTTATAAATGACTCTTGTTTCACCTGCTTGAGTGCTTTGCAGAGTAACGTAAGCTCTATTGATAAAGCTCCTCTTTTGAGCAGTAATTCTGTTGTACCTACTTTGAGTGCTTTGAAGGGTAACGTAAGCTCTACTGATAAAGACCCTCTTTTGAGCAGTGATGGGGGTGACACTCTCAAGAGTTCCTATGCAAATTTCCTGTCTGATGGTTTTGTCAGTTCATTTAACCCCTTCTGTACCGCGACGTCTTTTCAGTTTTATTCTCTCTATATTTAGATGATTTTGTGCAGTTTGAGAAGGATCTATGGTAGTAAAAAGGGTTAAGGGAGATACTTCAAATCCTGTTAATTGCCAGAGATCCTCCCTAAACTGAATAAAATCGATTAGTAGTAGCCACAATAAAGTCAAAAGACGTCGCCGGTACAGAAGGGGTTAATGGCAGTGACAGGAAATCTGTTAAAATTTTACGAGACACAGGTGCTTGCCAATCCCTACTAGTGACTAGTGTTTTAGGCTCTAATAATTCCTCTGGTGAAACTGTAATGTTGCAGGGTTTAGGGAGTAATTATTTTTGTCCCTCTGTGCAGAGTGAATCTTGAGTCTGACTTTGTTCAAGGTCCAGTGATGGTAGGATTGCTTGAGACACTTCCTATGTCTGGTGTGACCCACAGCAACGACATTGCTGGGGGTCGGGTTTGTCCAGCTCCTCGGTGGTCTAGTGAGCCGGGGGTTGGAGTCGAGGACGGCTCCTCTGATGTGTTTCCTGCATGTGCTGTCACTAGGGCAAAATCTAAAGTTACTAGTGATTTAGAGGGTGATGAAGATGATGATGTTCTCTTGGCTGATACTTTCCTTGCTAATTTAAACCATTCAGAGAATGAGGCAGTTCCCCACAGGGTAGATAATTTGTCACCTCGTGAGTTGGTAGAGTTGCAGCAGGCTGATCCAGAGTTGGAAGGTTTAGCTAGTACTGCTTGTAGTGAGGAAGAGTCAGCTAGTGTTTCTACTTGTTACTATTTTAAGTCAGGAGTATTAATGAGAAAGTGGAGACCCCCAATGTCATCAGCACACTGTGAATGGGAGGTTGTGCATCAAATTGTCATCCCTCGAGTTTGTAGGCAGGATATCATTAGGGTGGCTCATAGGGTATCCTCATAGGGTGGCTCAGTTTGGCAGGACACATGGGAGTGAGGAAGACTGCAGTCCGTATTTTGAAGCATTTTACTGGCCAGGTATTTTCAAAGATGTTTCCTGGTATTGTAAATCTTGTCACACCTGTCAAGTAGTGGGAAAGTGTAATAAAAAAGAGAAAGGTGCACCACTCGTTCCCATTCCTCCCTTTGAGACGACATTCACTCGGGTGTTAGTTGATGTTGTAGGACCTCTTCCCAAGACTTCTTCATGGTTTTCCTATTTGCTTACACTCATTGATATGGCTACTCGTTATCCTGAAGCAATCCCTCTCAGAAATATTTCAGCGAAGAATGTAGTGAAAGAAATGCTTGGGTTCTTCACCAGATTTGGATTGCCTAAGGAAGTACAGTCAGATCAAGGGAACAATTTTATGTCCAATGTTTTTAAGCAGTCTTTGAAAGAGTTGGGCATCACACAAATCACGTCTTCTGCATATCATCCTCAAACACAGGGAGCTCTGGAGAGATATCATCAGACACTCAAATCTATGCTGAGGAAATACTGCTTGGAACACCATAAAGATTGGGACAAAGGTCTTCCTTTTGTGCAGTTTGCTTCAAGAGAGTCTCCAAATGAATCACTAGGCTTCTCACCTTTTGAACTACTCTTCGGGCATGAAGTTAGAGGTCCTATGAAGTTGTTGAAGGAGTTTTGGCTGTCGGAATCGGATGACGTCAACCTACTGGAATATGTGGCGAACTTTAACCCTTCTTTGGCGGCGCGCAACTTATGTCGTGTGAAATAAATATGGACTAAGTGGCGGTTCACAACTTATGTCGTGTGCCATTTTCACCACGTAATGTTGCTGAGAGAGAGAGATGAGTGGTGGGAGGAGCGTAGCAAGCGTATGACTGCTCCAGACCACCGCGGCGGACCTACTGTCATGAATCCCACCCTCCCCCACCCTCTCGCACTCGCTACACAGGGAATTATGTAGGGAAAGTACCTAATTACATGGTTTTTGCACTCGTGTTGCGCGATCGTTGCAAGAGAACCAGCGGTCGTACAAGGATGGCTGGGGTGTCATTGGAAAGCTCTGTTTATGCCCTTTCAGGGATAGATACTTGTTTTACGCTCTGGGTCTTATTTAGGCATGAAAATGATCACGTATAACAAACCCTATTTAGGGTAAAAACACCCCGCTGGGCGGTACATATAAATTACCGCCTAGGCCGCTCGTAAGGTGTTAAGGAGCGGTTATCAACAGCGTTCCAGCTAGCTCGAGAGAATTTGGGAACTGCTCAGGAGAAGATGAAAACATGGTATGACAAGAACTCAAGAGTATGCCAGTTTCAGCCAGGTGATCAAGTCCTAGTTCTGCTGCCAATACACAGACTTCAAGCCAAGTTTAGTGGACCGTACACGGTGGAGAAGAAAGCCAGTGAGGTGAACTACGTTATTGCCACGCCAGATCATAGGAAGAGCAAACAACTTTGTCACGTCAACATGCTAAAATTCTACCAAAGGAGAGACCCTGATAAACCCGTCTGCACCGTAGCTGTTCCTCAAGACCCTGAAAGTGAGGCACTCCCATGCAGTATGAACTTGAGTGATAGCCTGGGGCAGAATGTTGCTATCATGAGTGATCTGGAGATTAAGTTATCTCATCTAACCCCTGAGGAGAGGCAGGAATTCACGGCTCTACTCCAGAAGTACCATCAAGTGTTCCGAGATACTCAAGGAAGAACAACTATTTTAATGCACGATGTTGATGTTGGAGATGCAAAGCCAAATAGGCTGCCAGCCTACCGTGTGAATCCCTTGAAGGTTCCCCTGGTCCAGAAGGAGATTGACTACCTATTCACCCACAAGATGATTGAGCCCTGCCAAAGTGAGTGGAGTTCTCCTGTCACCTTAGTTCCTAAACCAGGTGGATCACAACGGCTCTGTATTGACTATCGACGTGTTAACCAAATCACCAAAACAGATACTTACCCCATACCTCGCATGGAAGATTGTATAGATAGGATTGGAAAGGCACAGTACATCAGTAAGTTTGACTTGTTGAAGGGATATTGGCAAGTACCTATGACCCAGCGAGCTAGGGATATCTCATGTTTTGTAACTCTTGGTAAAACTTTTGCATGTTCTGTGATGCCATTTGGTATGAAAAATGCACCTGCGACATTTCAAAAACTCATGAACATTGTAACCGAGGGTTTGGAAGGATGTGTTGTGTATATTGATGATGTATTGATCTTTAGTGACACCTGGAAAGTAACTTTCTTGTTCAAATCTTGTTGCAAATTTATCAAAATGTGAATTTGGTCAAGCGAAAGTCCAGTATCTGGGTTATGTGATTGGTAATGGACAAGTTGTGCCACCAGGGGCTAAAGTTCAGGTGATCAGTGATCTTTCCAGAGCTAAGAGTAGGCAATAATTGCAAAGATGTCTTGGTATGGTAGGATAATACTGCCAGTTTGTTCTAAATTTCTCAATCCTTGTGTCACTACTCACAGATCTTCTGAAAATGGGTGTTAAATTTGAGTGGAATGAAGCATGTGAATCCTCTTTCAACAAACTCAAAGCTATCCTGTTGAGTCAGCCAGTGCTTTCCACCCCTAACTTTGCTAAATCCTTTAAAATGGCTGTGGATGCTAGCGATACAGGAGCTGGGGCAGTTTTGTTGCAGGAGGATGACCAAGGTATTGAACATCCTGTATCTTATTACAGCAAGAACTTCACTCCTCCCCAAAATAATTATTCAACTATTGAAAAGGAACTTTTGACTGATTGTGGGATTGCAAAATGTGTTCTTTATATGTGTGTTCAGGCCCAGATCCTATTGTTATTTATACTGATCACAACCCACTGAAGTTTCTTAGTAAATTTATAGATAAGAATCAGAAATTGACCAGGTGGAGTCTGCTTCTTCAGGAATATCCTTTAGATATAAGGCATATTAAAGGGAAAGACAATGTGACTGCAGATTGCTTGTCTAGATTGCAGCCTAGTTGTTTTAAAGTATCGAAATTTCCCCTGTAAATTTCTTTCTTTAGGGGGGAGGTGTTATGTAATATGAATTAAAATAATATATTAACCCTTATTTAGCGGGCTAGGCGGTCCATTTGACCGTAGCGCCCAGCGCTTTTTTTTATTACCCTAAATAGGGTTGTTTACGTGATAATTTTCATGCCTAAATAAGACCCAGAGCGTAAAACAAGACTCTATCCCTGAAAGGGCGTAAACAGAGCTTTCCAATGACACCCGAACCATCCTTGTACAACCACTGGTTCTCTTGCAAAGATCGTGCAACACGAGTGCAAAAACCCTGTAATTAGGTAATTTCCCTACATAATTCCCTGTGTAGCGAGTGAGAAAGGAGGGGAGAAAGTAGAATACAGTTCAGTATGTCCACGGTGGTCGTGGGGAGCGGTCATAGTGTTGCTACGCTCCTCACACCGCTCAGCTCTCTCTCTCAGCAACATTACGTGGTGAAAATGGCGAACGACATAAGTTGTGAACCGCCATATAGTCCAAATTTATTCACACGACATAAGTTGCGCGCCGACAGTTAAGGGTTAATAACAATAAGTACAATTGTGATAGGGTTAATGTACTCATTTTAGAGAAAGTCATTTGATACGTAGTGTGAGTAGAGATTGCGTCATTCATTCACATGTTGATGTCTCGTGCTGAGCTTCTAGACGCGTAGCGGCAGTTTGTCTGGTTTGCTCTGGGAGCTTATGGAATGTTCTGGCTATCCGCGAGGCATATATACAGTATATCCCGCCCCCTCCTCTCATTTTTGACTACAGACCAGCTGACCTTAACATCGCGCATACACCTCTCTTGCCTGTACATAGTGATTCTTATACCTAGTGAAGTGATATATCTCTCCTGGCTACCTTCATAAGATTTAAGCAGTCTGCATCCTTACCTGTGATTTGGGGAGTTGTGTATACTGTATAAGTGTGTCCTTTATTATAGTCAATTAGTGATATTGTGTATTATTGTAAGTTTATTTAGAGATCAATTATTTTGTTATTTTCCTTTGATTGCATTCATTAATGTTATGAGTGTGAATCATTAATTAATTTGTGATTGGTTTCCAAGTATTGTAATTTCAGAAATATTCTCTTAAGTGATATTTAAGTGCTTATTTCACTTTTAAATAGTTGTATTAATTACTTGTATTGATTTTATTAATATTGTGTGGATTCCCTTAAGGTATTAAACAGATATTAACCATTTCCAGTGATCTTGAAAATATATTAATTCTTATGTGATATAGGCTATTTTTACCTTGCATTGCTTCAGTAAATGTATATAGTTATTTATTTTTTCACTTGCATATGTGCTGATAATCTCAGTGCATTATATATTCTTATAATTCGTCCTGAAGAGACTGATTTTATTTGTTAAATTATACTTAATTTTAATTAAACTAAGCATTTATACTCTAGTAGTTTCCTTGAACCTGGATATTTTGAGGTGTAAGTTGACATTAGTCTAGAATTTAAAGTTGGCCTGTTGTGTGTGTCATTTCATCTCGCCCAAAAACATAACAATATATATATATTGTAACATCCATACCGACCGGATGTCATGTGGCCAGACCAACCTGTTGAACGTGACTTTACAATTACCTCGTGGCAACAATTCGCCTTGCTTACGTGACCAGAGAGAGAGAGAGAAACCAGCCAAGTTTGGGGGGAAACACCTGAAAGAGGCGGAACCAGCCCCCTTCTCCCTACTGCCCCAACCACTCATGGGGCCTAGTTCACCTGCTTCTCGTCCGTGAATGACTGACACCAGCAGCCTGTTTTATTGGTTTCGGCACCTGTTTCCTGCCTTCTGATTGGATAGCTTGGTCCGAGAAATGATTTATAAGCCGGAGATTTGATAGTTAAAAGGAGTACATTTCTAGCTGGGGAATTGAGCAGTGTGGTGGGGAGACGGGACAGACTTCAAAGGCTTGTATATTATTATGTGTTAAGTTGTGTCCCATAGTGACCTCTTACACGTTAGTTAGGGATTATTTGTGACTATTAATTAATCAGAGGTATGTCGAAAACATACTCATTTGCATTAAGATTTTGTGATTGGAGAAATCATATAGGTTTAATTTACTTGGAAAAATCATATATGTTTAATTTACTTGGAGAAATCATATACCGGTATGTTTAATTTACTTGGAGAAATCATATAGGTTGGATTGGAGAATCCTAACAGATTTAATTTAATTGGAGAGATATATATTTTGAATTACTGTTTATTTTGGTGATTAGAATTAATGTTTGATTCAGAGATGATTTGTGATTGAATATTCTACTTTACATATTAACAATTAACTAACTTGATGTAAAGCTATTGTCATTCATAATTACTGATTAAGCCTTGTATAAGTTAAATACTTACCTGACTATTATTCTTTAATTTGTACTTTAGTGAAATCAGAACGTATGCAAGACGATCCTGAAACCCTTTCATAACTTTCATTGCTTATTATCTTGATTACTTGTAAAATACCTTATTTTCGTTTATAAATATAATTCCCTTTTATATGTGACTTTATAATATTTCCTTAGCATTTTGATTTAGTCAAATGTCTTTCAGTAATAAGAATAAATAAGATGAACTAATAAAGGAGAATAATAATAATAAACTAAGAATAAAGAGATAATATAAATAGTAAAACAATCTTTAGAGGGTTAACAAACTTAAATTAATTATATATACAAAAATAATCTTAATACTTTGCTGATAATCAAGATTAATTGAGATGTTCTAGTGTCTTAAAACTTTGCTTACATACCGAACTTTTGTATTCGTAATTAATAGCCTCTTTCATATTAAAACATTCAATGTAACTTTAAATAGTTTACTGATTAAATATAATGGAAGTGTATCCTTGTATAAAGGATAACTGTCCCAACAACTGAGGGAAAGCAAGTGACAACAGAACTAACTTTAATATTTTACCTTCTTTTGGCCTTCAGCTGTTTTGCTACACTTTCACCTTAACTGTTCTGTCTTTATTTATTTAGTTAACCACTTATAAATCAAGATACGTAACAGATTAACTGGCGATCTTGCCAGGAAAGTTTATATCATATCATAATCATGCCTGAAATTATTAATAAGGAAGATGTTAAGAATTTCTTATAATCGTCACCCGTTGCCGATGACATTGATCACTTGTCCAAGGCAGAGTTAATAGTACTAGCCTCGTATCTTGAGCTAACGGTCTCGGACATGTCAAAACCTGAAATAGCACAGATCATAAAGTTAGAATTATTTGGGATTCACGAGGGCGGTGAGCATAACGGAGCCGAGGGCGGTGAGCCAAACAGAGCGGCTGGTGGAGGACTCGGTAATGGGATATCCTTTCAATAACCTTGAAAACGCGGAAGACGTCCGAGAGATGATTGTTCAACCTGAGCAGGATCCCGAGGACTTACTGCAGGAATTGGATGAGGAACTAGCGGATGAAGAAGCGCCTGCCGAAGATGAAGTTAACGATGGAGACCCTATCACCAGTGACTTACGTGAGATCGTCGAGTTGGCTGATCGCTTGGCTGACCGTATCCAGAACAAGGATCCAAATAGGGATAGGGCTCGAGCAACGTCTATGCAACTCTCAACTCTGCTGAGACACTACTCCGAGATGTTTACTGAGAGGGTCAATGCTCGCCAACAGAGAAGGATCACAGAGTTTTTCCGTGACCGCCAGGAACAGCAGGAATGGCAGCAGGGTGACGATTCGGAGGAGGAAGAACGCCAGCTGGGTGACGATTCGGACTCCCTCCCTTCTGACGTTGACATTGACGACAACATGTCATTGTTCTCAGGGTTCGGCGATGACGACCAGAACCTGGGAAGGCCTTCAACCTCCTCAAGGCCTTCAACCTCCTCTCAGTGATGCCCATCTTGGTGTCGTGGGGGAGGGGAGGGGAGGGGGCAGGAGGGATGGGCGGGAGAGAGAGGGAGGCGATGCACCACATCCACAGCACCACTCGACAAGGTAATGAACAGTAACTTACCTGTGTGTCTCATTTCATAGATATGGTCTGTAAAATAGGGTTAGGTTGTCTGTTACTAATGTTTGATCCATATTTGGTAAAGTTATTGGGTGGTAAATGGTAAAAAAGGTGACTTTGGGGAAGTCGTCAGAACCAATAGAATTAATCCCATAATTTCTTTGCTTTGTGTAGAGCGTGTTTGCGTAGCGCGGCGCGGTCCCAGTACGATATACCCGCGCTACCCGAGGGAGGAGTGAATATCCTGTAAATCATTAATGTTTAATTATTTTATATTTCATTATAGAATAAAGTGAACTTTTTAGTTTAATCTGTACTTAGCACTTGAAGTCTGTAAGTCTTGTTTCAATACACCCTGTATATTATTACATAAATATTATGTATGTATATACAGCGTGTTTCCGAACTTTACCGACAAACATTGTGGGTTAATTGATGGGGAGATCCGAAATATAAATGCCTATCTAAAAATAATAACATAAACGTATTATAAGAGAGGTACAGGACCTGCTAGCAGAAAATGCTGACAACACTGGTGTAAAATGATAAACAGAGGCTTTACCGTACTGGTTGTGACGAAGGCAACGCCGTAGCCAAGTGTCCGAACGGTTAACAAAACAGTACAGTATCTCAATCACGGGATTCGATCAGATCCGTAGGCTTCGAATTATTGAACCTGAGGCTGTGGGACAACTCCTAGCTCAATACTGTATGAACCCTACAATACCCAAACGAACCATCGGAACATGGATAGGCCCTACGTATTCCATAATTTCAGTACTGTATTAGTAACGCTAAATCCTACGTTTTTTATGGATTATCGCTGGTGCATGAATCATACCAAAACAACGCAGAACTCAAGCTACAGACAGATACAGATTGACATAGTCAGGTCCGCTCGTAAGAGAAGCTTTAAAACCTTCCCTCGATTACCCGAGAAAGGACAGGGATGTGAGGGTGGGGTAGGGGGAGATTTGATGTGTTCCATCGTTCGGCCACAGACTGTGGCTGTGTAGGCTATTCTGTTCACATAAATAGGGCGTTGACTTTATCACAGCCAGTAATGTCTCTGTTTAGCATTTCATACTAGCGAGTTTAGCATAGGATAAGCACAAAAGTGCTAAGCTCCATTGGACAAATGTTTTCCATTTCATATGTCTTCCATAACATTATTCATGCTAAGTATGATTTGTACTTTGCATTGACAGTTATTAACCTCTGAAGTGCGCATGGGGGTTATGAGACACGACACTCCTGTGCTGACGTATTTGAGCTGTTCCCATCACTAACATCGTTATTTTACCATAAATAGCATTAATACTTATCCATATGCGCCTATTATAGGTTGATTATAAAGGTATTAACCTGTTACAACAATAAAACAAGTGGAAACAGAGTTTGGATGGTCAAAATCTGTGATACAGGCCGGGAGTTACATAATGTATGGCTGAGGCAACCTCCCTTCCCACCACTTTTCCCCACGTCTGGAAAGAGACTGTCGATCGATACTCTCTCTCTCTCTCTTGCACTCGCTTGCTAACAGTGATGACAATGCCCTGCTTGCAACTCGCTAATGTTAGCACGAAAATATACCACAGAATAAGGGAATAACAGGGAAAATAGGTAATAACTGAAGGAGATGAGGAAAGTGGGGAAGGAGGGGAGGTGGAAGAGTGATAGTTGGCATGGCCCAGGGGCAATAAAAAAAAAAAAAAAAAAAAAAAAAAATTGTTGGGGTGTTTTAAATGGATTTTTTAATAGCTTTACTCTTAAGAGTCTTCCCGCAGTCCGCCGGGGGAACTCTTAAGAGTCTTCCCGCAGTTCCCGGGTTAACGACATCATATTCTTGTTTCAAGTTATGTAAACTCGTTGTTAGCCGTTTCTGCTAGCAGGTCCTGTACATCTCTTATAATGTTATATTTTTAATTAGGCATGTATACTTAGATTCTATTCATCTATTAACCCACAAAGTTTGTCGGTAAAGTCTGTTCCAATGGATACAACTTGACGATGGGTTGAGTGGTCAGGCCAGTCTTTGTTCTAATCTGGACCACTCTAACCAGATCATCTCGTCCGGGATAGAGTCTAGCTACCCTACCAAGTTTCCAAAGGACACGAGGTCCCTCGTCATGTATAAGCACGATGTCATTTATCTTTGGCCATACACTGCTTGATGAGCCTCTTTTATTCTTATAGGCTTCTCATAGTGATGCCAAGTATTCATTAGACCAACGCCTCCATAGGTCCCGGATCATTTTATTGATGTAATTGTACCTGCTGTGTATCGCTGCTTTACTATCGTAACTAGGATCCTGCAGCTCATCTAGCTGAATTAGGTCCTTTGAGAAGTCACAAAGTCTACGACCTTTAACCAGCATGGATGGAGTAATAGGGCAAGGGTCCTCCAGATCACCCGAGACATATTTTTTTTTTTTTTTTTAAGAGACAACGAACGGAGGAAGGAAAAACACAGATAAAACAAAAAGGTCCATGTGCCTAAAGGCATCCTCCATTCATAAAATGTTTGTAACAACTGGATTTAAACATTTGTAGATTGTAAGTTTGTGGAAAGCAATTCGGGGAAGTAAATTCCAAAGAGTAGTAGCCCTGGGGATAAATGAATTCTGATATGCAGAAGTTCTGCATTGTGGAGGAGAAAGTGTAAATTCATGGGCGCTCTCAGCTGCCCTAGTTCTACGGGGAAAGATGTGGAGAGGCGGCACAATTGAAGCAAGTTCCTCGGAACAATTGCTGTGAAAATATCTGTAGAATAATGCAAGGGATGCAACATTTCTTCGTATGGATAATGTAGGAAGGTCCTGTGTGATTGCTGGGTTATTGATTAATCTAATAGCTTTATTTTGAATTTTGTCCAACTGCCTCAATGCAACCACTCCACTTCCACCCCACAGAGGTGAACAGTAATCCATCTGAGAACGCACATGACTTTTATATATTACGGCCAACTGCACGTCAGTGAAGAATTCTCGAACTCTGTACAGGAGTCCCAGTTTTTTAGAGGCATTCTTAGCAATGCTTCTAACATAATGTGTCCAGCTCAAGTTAGTAGTTAATGTTACACCGAGAATGTCAATACTAGGGGAAGTGGGAATATTTACATCATTAAAAAATATAAGGGAGTCAGTGAGATTCTGTCGGTTAGAAAATTGAATGTACTTGGTTTTCTGTGCATTAAAGGAAACTAGATTCTTTTGTCCCCATCCATTAATTCTAGAAAGGTCCTGGTTCAGAGAAATTGCAGTGTTTATTTTTGAATTTGTAAGATCGGGTTGGGTGAAAGAATTGGTAAATGTGAAGGAACTGTGGAGTGTTGAGTCATCTGCGTAGGAATGTATTGGATTATGAGTGGTAGATTTGAGATCATTGATATGAATGAGGAACAGAATTGGGGCCAAAACTGATCCCTGGGGAACACCAGCATTTATTGAGTGAAATTGAGAATAAAGGCCATCTACCATTACACGTATTTTTCTGTTATGAAGATAAGAAGAAATTAGTGGAACTAATGATGCAAGGCCGTAGTGTGACATCTTCGACAATAAGGATTGATGCCAGACTCTATCAAATGCCTTTGATATATCCAGTGCTATTGTATGTGTTTCACCATGTTGGTCTGTAGCTTGGTTGATTTGATGCGTAAGAAGGCAAAGCATGTCTGCAGTTGATCGACATTGTCTAAAACCATATTGCCTATCACTGATATGTTAAAGGGTGATCATTCACGGTAGCCTCCAGCTCCAATGGGCCAGTAGTTAGTTCCTCGAAGGAGACTAGAGCACGACCTAGTACCTTTTTAAGCCCAGCCTTCACAATACCTATGGCTCTCTCCCAAATAGCTCCGAACCAAGGCGCACGTGCTGGGATAAAACGCCATTCACATCGGATTTCGGCAAGATGAGCCTGAAGACTAGGATCGCTTTGGATGTTTTCTAAGTGTCTGGAAGCTCCTACAAATGTAGCAGCATTGTCGCTTAACATTATCTGTGGAAATCCCTGCCTACTACAAAATCTCCGGATTGCATGGATAAAGCTGTCACAGGTCATATTGCTAACTACTTCAATGTGGATAGCTCTTGTAGTAGCACACGTAAATAAAAGCATATAAGCCTTGTTGTTGTGCGAGTCCCGGACAGGAATTGCTCCTGTATAATCAACCCCCGTGATCTCGAAGGGATCTCTAGGAGTAGTCCTGATGTCTGGTAGAGGAGGTACTCTAGCTTTCACGTAGGTATTACCTTGTATTTTACGACAGGTTATACACTTACTGGTCACTTGTTTTACCGCTTGTCTTATCTTAGGAATCCACCACCTTTGAAGTATATATGTGACCACGTGATTAACTCCATAGTGACAACAGACACGATGACACATATTGATGAGCATGGTAGTGAAAGGATGTTTGGAAGGCAGTAGTATCGGATATTTCATTGAATCCGGAAGAGCCGCTAACTTCAATCTACCTTCACATACTATTAATCCTTCCTTCATGACGAGTCCTAATTGGTTTACCAAATTATTACGAGTACCCTTGTCACCAGACAGCATCTCGTACTCCTTTGGGAAGCATTCGTGCTGGCATCTTTGAGCTATAATCTTTTCTGCTACTTTTAGTTCCTTTATGCTGAGGAGGGCACTGTCTGTGGGACACGTCCCTTTAATTTTTGCCTTCAAATTATTCTTGTATCGAATAGTCCATGCAACTACCCGAATGAATTTATCATAACTGCCATATATTTCCCAGTTCCATAACCGTGTGTCTTGTTAATCATTAGTCCCAATGACTTGGCTAGTTACTTTTGGCGTTGGGTCATCTGGCATTATGACTTCTGGCCACTCGTCTTTGTTTCGGAGCCACATGGGCCCCTCCCACCAAAACGCAGAAGATTTCAGATGTTTTGCCGAAACACCTCTAGACAGTAAGTCACTAGGGTTTTCTTTAGAGGACACGTACCGGAATTCTCCAGTCGGAAGAAGGGATTTGATTTCGTCAACACGGTTTGCGACATACACTGGAAGCTTCTTCATACTACGCAACCAATGCAATGTAACCTGACTGTTGCACCATAATACAATTTTGTTGACTTTTACAATTTTATGATAGGCTTCCTCCACAAATTTGATTAATCTGGCGGCTAGCAAAGCAGCAGTTAGCTCTAGTCTTGGTATTGTTATGGATCTTATGGGAGCGACCTTTGCTTTAGCGATGACCAGACAGCTATGTTCCGGGCTCACAAAATATATCGCAGTGTCATAAGCGACACAACTTGCATCGCTAAATGCATGAAGTTCCACTGAATCAGCATACACCGTCCTCCGAGGATAAGTAAAGTCACAGCAGAGGTGCAGGTCCTTGTTAACTGTAGACCATTCGGTAGCGCAGTCGTCAGGTAGCGGATCGTCCCAATCTAGTTTCAGTCTCCATAATTGCTGTAAGAAAATTCTGGACCTTATTGTAACGGGCAGTAGTACACCGAGTGGATCGAACAGTTGTGCCGCCACTCTTAAGCACTCTCTCTTTGTTGCCTTATGGGTCTCTGGGAGACTAGTGTTGAACGTCAACAGATCAGAGTCAGGTAACCATAAGAGTCCTAATGTCTTCACTCGCTCTTGATTCTTGGCAGCAACACCATCCAATTGCAGGAGGTCTCGTAGTTGAGGACTATTGGTAGCCCATTCTCTGAGATATAAATGTGCTTGAGACATTATTCTTTGGGCATACCAGTAACGTTGAACGACAGTCTCTTCATCACTGCCTGTACCCTGGAGGTTGTTAATGTACAAACCATCCTTAATAGCCTCCACAACTCCGGGATCCTCTTTAATAATGGAAAGATGTTTTAAGATCGTGGCATTAAGAAGAAACTGTGAGCAAGTCGCCCCGAACAACACTCCCTTAAATCGGTAGCAAAGTAAGGGTGAAGATAAATCCAAGGGATCCTTTGGCCACAGAAATCGGTTGTAGTCACGATCTTCTTCATGAAGTCTCAACATGAGAAAGGCATTCTCGATGTCACTTATCCAGGCATATTTGTGTACCCTGAATCGCAGCAATAATTTTGCTAGATCTGGCACCAGTGATGGCCCTGTATAAAGGCAGTCATTAAGACTTGGCCTGCCTTTGCCAATACTAGCGGAACAGTCGTACACAATACGAACGGGCGTCGTTGTGCTATTCTTGGTGACCCCGTGATGTGCCAAATAATTACTGTCTTCAGTAACACCGAAAGGAACCTCTTCAATAAAATCACAATGAAGTTGATCTTGGATAACGTTGGTGTAGTGACTACAATAGACAGGATTTTGCTTGAAACGCTTCTGTAGACCCCTTGTGACGCTTCTGCATAGTAGCCACGTGCGGGCATGCGCGGGCGTCGGCTGCCCAGCCGTTTAGAAACCGGCTGGGGGCAGCCGGTCGGCAGGCTTTTCCTTAGTATATATCCTACGACAACGTAACTAATGTCAGGGATATTCTTATGTTGTTTCACAGCTTGAAGCTGCCCTTATTCTTAACCAACGCATCTTAGTATATTTTATTCTCGATAGTTGATTATTTCATTATAATATATAAGATGTAAGTCTAGTGAGGGCGGGAGGAGACGAGCGGGAGTGAGAGACCGGCTTGGGACGTTGCTTCGCTTGCCAGCTTGGGACGAGCCTGAAGCGTTGCCATATGCATTTGATTGCAACGTTAGGCTTAGTTTCGACTCACGCACGGGGTAGAGGATTTTGACCAGGCAACAGTGTTGAGTGTTGCCAAGCCTGGGATGTATTTTGTATGCCTAGGGTGGGGTCCAGACAGATTCAAGACTCAGAGCTCACCTCACTGTCGTACCCTTCGGACCCCCTTGATATCTATCCCTCTCAACCCCACTTAGAAACTTTCTCTCTTACTTTGTATACCTTCCTTCCACTACTTCACCAATCTATTTAATTATCCCATCCCCTTGATAGACCTTATATCTATTACTGTATTAACGATGAGCTCTCAGATAACTAGATAGGATTTTGGGCCTTATGCAGAGACGTAATTGTTAATGAGACCTAGGAAGCTTTTTTGTTGTCTCATATTTGGTGGTTTCATGCTTGCTAGTGTGTTCTTGTGTCAGGTTAGCAGGGGCTAGACCGTAGGGGGGCCTTTTTGCGATCCTTTAAGTAAAGTCTGCTGGTGCGAGTCCTGTGGACCCGCACGACTTTACTAGGATACCCGTGGGAGTCTGGGGGCATTTTCTTGTCTGTGTCCCTGTGTGTCTAGTGTTGTGTTGTGTGAGGGCCCTTGCCTAGTCCACTCAGCACTGCGCTAGCACGTCTTGCTTTTGTTTTAGGGTCGCCAGGAGAGAGTCAGATACTTGCGATCTGAGTCTCTCAAGAGAGCACCCTTTCAATTAGAGTAATTTGGCGCACAGACCTGGGAACGTCCCTAGGCTAGAGCAGGTGGCTCAGCCCGGGTATCCGAAGCCTATATCCTTCCGGCTAGACCTCTGCCACCTGGCAGATTAACAGCTAGGGGTTTATTATCTCTGTATGCTTGTTATTGTGCCACAGTTTACTGTTTTTGTGAGCATTGTGAGTCAGGGTGTGGCTTAGAGACTCTGTCCGAGCAGGCTTGCCTGACTAAGAGTGAGAAGCACACCTGTATGTGGTTATGTTGCGAGTTGCTACCTTTATTTAATTAAACCTATGCCATTATACACTGTAGGTACTATCACTAGTATTTATTCCTGCTTATGAGTTAAGAGTTCTCTAAATCCGTAACGTACTTTCTTTGCTAAGCATCAGATCCTACAGTAGCCGCATGCAGTTTAGAAACCCGCATCTTGTCTACCGGTACGATGTTTTGAGGACTGTTTGCTTTCACCTTCTTTCACGCAGGGGTGATTAGTTGTATTAATTAACGTAACGTTAAATGTGCTTTCTTCTAGTTTGTTATTAAATTGTTTCTGCAATTTAATTCTGGTATCTATCTTTTCCTTGAAGCTTTAAGTCAACTTAATTGTGTGATCTTTTATATAGCCTGCTTGACTATCAGCAGGCTATAGTGTGTGCGCCCTGTAACCGAGTCATAGGATACCTTGTTGTCCAGGCAGGACTCTTGATGGTTTAGGGTGGTTTGTTGCCTGGGTTTATAGATAAGGGTTGGATCTAGCGTTTTCCGTTGTTGCTTGTTGCCGCATACCTAGTCCAATAGAAAGAGCCCAGTGTTTATATATCCCAGGACGTAACAAATGGCGACCCTGCCAGGATTTACTGAACAGAGGAATATAGTGGTCATTTGTTTTGAGATTCCTTATGATTAAAGGAATACAGTGGACATAAGTTTTTTTTTTGGAGCAACCAATATAACACATTAACACCTTACGAGCGGCCTATGCGGTTTATTTATATGTACCGCCCAGCGGGGTGTTTTTAGCCAAAATAGGGCTGTTTACGTGATCATTTTCATGCCTAAATAAGACCCAGAACGTAAAACAAGTACCTATCCCTGAAAGGGCATAAACAGAGCTTTCGAATGACACCATAACGATCCTTTTATGATGGCTAGTTTTCTTGCAATAACCGTGCAACGCGAGTGCAAAAAGCATGTAATTAGCCACTTTCCCGATACAATTCCTTATATAGCGAGTGAGAGAGGGAGGAGGGAGCTGGGATTCGTGTCAGTATGTTCTCCGCGGTGGTCTGGAGCAGTCATATGCTCGCTACTCTCCTGCCACCACTTGTCTCGCTCTCTCAGCAACATTACGTGCTGAAATTGCCACTCGACCTATGTCGAGCGCCGCCACATAGTCCAGCTTTATTAAATATGACTTATGTGGTGAGCCGCTAATTAAGGGTTAAAGACTTTAAATAACATTAGTATATACATACTTGCATAGGAGATAAGGCACATTCTATAACCGTGATAATTACTGCAGTACACAAACATGTCTAATACATCAGAACACAGTGATGGGTTAGGTCACGATACGGGCTCGGAGGGAGAAAGACCTGTGGAGTGGCTAGTCGATAGCGAGGAGGGTGCTAGAAGATTTTTAGAGGTGCCCCTTACCGCTGCCAGGGTGTTGAAGCTGAATAAGTATGGCTTAAAGTGTGTGGCAGGTCTTCAGGGTCATCAGGGTTTAAGTGGCATGAGGAAAGATCAGCTGAGGACTTTGATATTGGGTTTAGAAGGGAGAGACCTGGGTGGAGAGGCGACTGGGGGCCCCGGTCCCCAGCCCCCCCTCCACTCTACCCCCGTATCAAACGTCAGGGTGCCTGAATTTAGTACATACCCCCAAGTTGATGGTCAATGGCAGCGTGGAATTCAATCACAGGGACCCTCCCCATTAATTGCACCTTCCCCTCCTCAAGGGTTGACTCCAGATTTGTTGTTTCGGCTTGAGATGGCCAAGGTTGAGGCCGCCGAAAGACAGGTTAGTGTGCAGGCTGAGGTTGCTAGAGCTCAGGTTGAGGCTACCGAAAGACAGGCTAGTGTGCAGGCTGAGGCTGCAGAGAGAACAGCTACACGAGAGGCTGAACTGCAGGCAGAGTCTACTAGGTATCGGGCTGACAGGGAGCTGGAGAGATCTCGAGTGGAGGTAACAGAGCGAAATATTGGGGGAGGTAACAGACATCGGGACCAATCATTGTCGCACCTGCTTAAACTAGTTCCTGTGTTCGATGAATTAGGTGTGACTGAGTTTTTTATGCGATTTGAGAAGAAGTGTCAGGAACACCAGTGGCCTCAGGAAAAGTGGGCAGCATTAGTTTCATCACGACTCCTAGGGAAGGGGCTCAAAGCGTATGATGCACTACCTTTAGAGTCCTGTGTAGTTTATGATGAGCTAAAGAAGGCTGTGCTACGGGCCTATGAGTTACAACCAGAAACTTACCGCTTGAAGTTTCGGGGTGTTACTAAGGGCAAGGATAGTACCTTCCTAGAACACGCCCGGGATTTGTCTGATGCACTACGACATTGGCTGCGTTCTGAGAGGGCAGCTACTTTTGAGGAGTTGAGTGAGCTGGTTCTCTTGGAGCAGTTCTTTAAGTGCATAGGCGGGGACTTAACATTAAATATAAAGTTAAAAAATCCTAGAACTCTCCAGGAGGCAGCAGAAATGGCTGCCCGCCGACTGTCATTAATTCGAGGGTGCGAAGCAGCAGCTAGGAGTGAGTCGGGTGCAAAGGATCGTACCCCTCCCCCTCCCAAGAATTTTGATACACATAAATACACAAAACCATCTAGCACTGACAATAAAACTGAACATAAACCAAATACCGTCCCGTATAAGAAGTCTAATGGTACCTCACACTCCCAAGGGAAACCAAAGAGTAAAGAGTGCTTTGCATGTCACAAGGAGGGTCACTTTGCAAATGCTTGTCCGAACAAGCCACCAAACAAGGTTGTGTCATTGGCCCGCAGCATAGGGGTGTCGCCTATATCTTCTGAGTTTGCCAAGGGTAGTTCGTCAGAGGGTGGGACACAGCCTGTGTTCAAGATTCCGGAAGGCTCGAACCCTGTCCGCGATGTCTTTGGGGGTCATAGAGGGCATGGTTTTGTGAGGTGGGCTGGCGAAAGGCGAGGAGTTAAGCTATTGCGTGATACGGGGGCTTCTCAGACCTTGTTAAAGAACTTTACTGGTAGGCCGATTAACGCTGCTCGGGAGGTGGTAGTTCAGGGGATCAATGCTACGAAGTCCTACCCGCTGGTGCGGATGGAGCTGGAGGTGGGTGGTGTGGCGAAGGAGCTGGATGTAGGAATTGTAGAGAACTTGCCTGTTGGGGGCGTCGACCTCCTCCTCGGCAACGACTTTGCGGTGCCTGCTTCTAAGGTTTCACCCTTGGTCGTTGCCGAGAAGGCGGCCAACGTTAGTAGGGAGGAACAGGAGTGGGTTGAGAAGTGTAGTGTACAAACCATGGCGTGTGTTGTGACGCGTTCTCAGACATCCGGAGCCTTGCAGCCACCACCTCAGTCTATCAAACCGCGGAGGAAAGGTCACAAGAAAACGGGAAGTGTTGGTCAATTGGAGAGTTTTGAGCCGGCAGTGTTTCTTGGTGACTCATTATTGGCACGTATGTTAGAGTCTGGAGAGGCCCCGGGGCCTGTCACCGCTAGTGCAGGTGCAGGGGAGGAAGAGACTCTGCGACAGCATCGTTATGCGCAGCGTGAGGAAAGGATGGCTCAGCGGGACATTGGAGGTGGAAATAAATTATTTAAGATGAACTTGGATAATCTCGCACCTGCTGATATATGTTCCTTGCAGCTGGAAGATCCTGAAGTCAGGGCGTGTGGTAATGGTGCTATCGAACTGGAGAGCAATGGGGATGCGCAGCCTGGTGATTTTTTCTTGTCCGAGGGGATCTTGTATCGGAGACATCAGGATCCCAAGAAAAAGTGGGATGGCGGGTCAGGATTAGTGGACCAGTTAGTAGTACCGAGGGTGTGCCGTGAGAGCTTATTGAGATTAGCTCATGATGTGCCTTTGGCAGGGCACCTGGGGGCACGTAAGACGGAGGCAGCTCTGAGCAAGCTTTTCTGGTGGCCTGGGTTAAAGGCGAGTGTCGTGTCATGGGTGTCACAGTGTCACACTTGTCAAGTTGTTGGGAAACCCAATCAGGTCATCCCGAGAGCCCCGTTACAACCCATCTCTGTCATTGGGCCGCCCTTCAGCAAAGTAGTTATCGATATGGTTGGCCCAATGCCCCCCACTAGTGCCGGCAATACATTTTTACTAACTGTAATGGATGTAGCAACACGGTATCCAGATGCTTACCCCATGCGCAACGGGATGGCTAAGACTGTTGTCATAAACCTACTTGTCTATTTCTCTCGTTATGGCTACCCTCAGGAGATCAAGTCTGATCAGGGATCCAATTTTGCTTCTAAGCTGTCTAAGCAGACCATGCAGCAACATGGGATAGTGTCTGTGGTGTCATCTGCCTACCATCCCGAGAGTCAGGGAGTTTTGGAAAGGTGGCACTCGACTCTCAAGAGTATGTTGCGGTGTTATTGCATGGAAAATGGGAAGGACTGGGATCTAGGTCTCCCATACGTGTTATTTGCTGCGAGAGAAGTACCTGGGGAGAGCTTGGGATTTAGCCCGAACGAGTTGGTTTTTGGACACAGGGTCAGGGGGCCCCTCCACATAGTCAAGGAGATCTGGGAGGGAGTCACAAAGCCATGCGCGCTTCTAAAGTATGTAGTTGAAAGCCGTGAGAGAATGCTAAAGAGCTTGGAGGTAGCAGGTCGGAACCTTAAGAGTTCACATGCTCAGATGAAGGACAGATACGACCAGAAGGTGAAGCTGAGGGAGTTTGAAGTAGATCAGGAGGTACTGATACTACTGCCTCTGGTGGGACACCCCTTGTCTGCCAAGTATTCTGGTCCGTATCGGGTTGTAAGGAAGGTTTCTGATCTCGACTATTTAGTAGCTACTCCTGATCGTAAGAAAAAGAACCAACTTTGCCATGTAAATCTGATGAAAGAGTATGTGAGGCGCCCCTCCGAGCCTCTCACTGTCCCGGTGTTGATCTGCAGCGATCGTGGTGGAGAAGGAGGAAGGGACAGTCAAGCTGCGGGGGAGGATAATTGGGATTGTCATGTTTCCGCGGATCAGTGGGCGGGTAATTCTAGACAAGTGGCTCACGAGTTGATATTGCACCTGTCTGAGCAACAGCGTGTAGCTGTGCAGCACTTGTTTGATTCAAACCCAGCTGTTTTCGCGGAGCATCCTGGCCTCACTACTCAAGCGGTGCATGATGTCGATGTTGGGGACCACCCGCCCTTTAAATCAGTGCCATACCGTGTTCCCCCTATTAAATTACCAGCACTTAGGGAAGAGCTGGATTATATGCTGAAACGTGGGCTGATTTCTGAGGGTGCAGTAAGGTGGACTTCCCCAGTCACACTGCAGCCCAAACCAGATGGCAAGGTGCGGTTTTGTATAGATTTCTGCAGGTTGAATGGTTTAACCCCCACAAATGCCTACCCTCTCCCTCGCGTGGACGACAGTGTGGATAAGATAGGAAAAGCCAAGTTCCTCACTAAGATAGACCTTGTTAAGGGTTATTGGCAAGTGCCCTTGTCTGAGCGAGCGCAAGAGGTGTGTGGGTTTGTGGTGGACGGTGCCACATATCGTTGCCATGTTATGCCATACGGGCTGAAAAATGCCCCTGCAATGTTTCAGAAATTAATGAACGACATTGTAGCCGACATTCCCAACTGTACGGTGTACCTAGATGATGTCATAATATACGACGAGGATTTTAACAGTCACTGTGCTCACATCGGACAGCTTTTTAATAAACTGAATGAAGCAGGTTTGGTGGTAAACCGGGGTAAGTGCGATTTTGTCAAAGCCACAGTTTTGTACCTGGGGTTCGAGGTGGGGATGGGTCAGGTGTGCCCTCCACAGACAAAGATCAAAGCCATCGATCAGTTTCCCCAGCCTACGACTAAGAAACAAATCATGCGGTTTCTAGGTATGATAGGCTATTATCGTCGCTTCATCAAAGGCTATTCGACTGTACTTGCACCTTTAACTGACTTATTATCTAAGGACAAGAAGTTCCGGTGGTCTCCCGAGTGTGCAGAGGCGTTTTCCTTGGTGAAACACCTGTTATGTACCCACCCCATACTCAGGGCCCCGGACTTCAGCAGACCTTTTCAGCTGGCGACTGATGCCAGTGGCGTAGGGGCTGGGGCTGTCTTGTTACAGACAGATGATGAAGGTATCGAGCATCCAGTGAGTTTTTACAGTAAAAAATTCAATAGTGCACAAAGGAATTACTCTGTAATTGAAAAAAAAACTCCTGGCGATAGTGCTGGCGCTCAGGCACTTCGATGTATATGTTCCTGCTTTCGGACCAGTCGTAGTGGTTTATACCGATCATCACCCTCTGAAATTCTTGAATCAGTTTCATAACCGGAATATGAGGCTGACCAGGTGGTCACTCATGCTTCAGGAGTATAATCTGGACATACGCCATATTGCCGGTTCTGATAACGTGATAGCGGATTGTCTATCAAGGGTGGATGATGTTGGTTAGACTGCCACAGGATTGAGGGTTGAGTGTGGAGGAAAATAGGCTGTCACTATAGTTCAGCCGAAAAAAACAAATTAAAAAAGCAAAAACCTTATAAAAACTCTTCATTTTTTATAACGTGTATAATTTTGTATAAGATGTTGTAGCAATATCTAAGTTGAATGTTTTCGCTTATTGTTGCTAAGTTAGTTGAAGTTGCTCGGTGGAGCGCAACAGTCTTTATTTTTTTTATATATAGTGCCTTGTGTCGCAACAGTGTGTGGTACTATGAGAAGCTTTCTGTTAGATATGAAGAACTTAGTCAAGGGCCTTATATCTTGGGGGAGGTGTGACGCTTCTGCATAGTAGCCATGTGCGGGCATGCGCGCGCGTCGGCTGCCCAGCCGTTTAGAAACCGGCTGGTGGCAGCCGGTCGGCAGGCTTTTCCTTAGTATATATCCTACGACAACGTAACTAATGTCTGGGATATTCTTATGTTGTTTCACAGCTTGAAGCTGCCCTTATTCTTAACCAACGCATCTTAGTATATTTTATTCTCGATAGTTGATTATTTCATTATAATATATAAGATGTAAGTCTAGTGAGGGCGGGAGAGAGAGACCGGCTTGGGACGTTGCTTCGCTTGCCAGCTTGGGACGAGCCTGAAGCGTTGCCATATGCATTTGATTGCAACGTTAGGCTTAGTTTCGACTCACGCACAGGTTAGAGGATTTTGACCAGGCAACAGTGTTGAGTGTTGCCAAGCCTGGGATGTATTTTGTATGCCTAGGGTGGGGTCCAGACAGATTCAAGACTCAGAGCTCACCTCACTGTCGTACCCTTCGGACCCCCTTGATATCTATCCCTCTCAACCCCGCTTAGAAACTTTCTCTCTTACTTTGTATACCTTCCTTCCACTACTTCACCAATCTATTTAATTATCCCATCCCCTTGATAGACCTTATATCTATTATTGTATTAATGACGAGCTCTCAGATAACTAGATAGGATTTTGGGCCTTATGCAGAGACGTAATTGTTAACGAGACCTAGGAAGCTTTTTTGTTGTCTCATATTTGGTCATTGCTAATGTCAAAAATGTCAAGTACACCACAAAAACACAATGTTTTGTTACTATTGTATTAAGTATTGCAAGTATATTAACAGTAATATTCGAGGAATTAGTATTCTTATGAATGCTTTGAAATTCGCTCGGTGTTTCGTGAGTATTATGCACACTCAAGACAATCTATTTCGCACAGGGAACTGATTCACAATACTGTATGTATGGGATACTCATACTGTAAGCATTCAAAGAATGCATGGGGTGGTAAGAATGCCTTTCTGAAATTGTTGCATTAAATGACAATATTATCAAACTTCATGACTGTGTTTGTGTGGTGGGAGGCACTGGCAATGTTTGTGTTTTCCATCATGTGAACCGATTCCTCACTTAACTAACCGTGTCCGCTCACCTCACACTTCGTCAACCTTGACTTGGATTTCCAGCGAGTCAAGGGGATAAAGACATTTGGGATCGTGGCTGTACGCACACACATGCTCTCAAGTGTGTACGGCTTCATGTTGTAGGCATATACAGTAAGTGTACAGTCAAGAACGTATTTAACCTATTCTTTACAGGTGACGTCTTTTTCATTATATTCTGGCAACTGTTAAATGGCTTTATTCAATTTAGGAAGGACGTCTACCCATTAAAAGGCTACAGGCAATCTCAATTGATCTTTTTAGCTACCTAATATTCACCTTAAACTGCACACAATCGTCTAAATATAGCTAGAATTAATTGAAACAGATGTCGCCGGTACAGAACGGGTTAAGGTTACATCAGTGTGAATTTTGAACCTTTAACCCTCGTCTAGCGGGGGGTTTTGGGCTATTTTGGGCATATTCAGGCCCTCCTGAATGATCAATCAAGTATCTGCATGAAAAGAAATGTATTCAGCAAAAAACTAGGCGCTACAAGCTTCAAAATGAGACCAGAACGAGCTACGTAGCCCTCGTCGTTTTGATGCAGTGGTACCACCAACATGGGAGTTTAGCGTATAGCGGCATATTTTTTCCAGCTACACTCACTACTGGCTACACTGCCGGCCTCTCGAGAACAGAGGGAGCGTGAGTCAGTGGGCGGCGGTAAGCCCTGGGTGTCGGCCGTGTGGCCTACTGCTCTCCCGGCCATTTGCACTCGATTTTAACCCTTTAAAAGTCTTAATAACGCTCCTAACTTGCTGCTTTTTAGCTACAGACTTAAGTCGGGACCCGCTCTTTAAGTGTTAAAGCCAAGTTCTAAATAATCTATACTATAGTAAAACAGTATATTGTCTCGTTTGGGTTCGATACTCAGTCATATGGGTGCGTCGCCATTTATGCTCTTGACTGTACATGATAAAACAAAAAACACACACACACTCACTCTCTCTCGTGTAGTCTCTCGGGCTGTAAACACGTGTGATCTGCGCTCCTCGAATTGTGTATATATTTCGAAGACAACGGACAGAACCGAGTTATTAATAATGAAGAACAATCCACCAATGCCAGTGATAGTGCCGAGCCAAAGCCGTATTTAATATAGAGATGATACATGGAGTAAATTCGAAATCACATTGCCACAGTGACAACTATGGCGGATTTACTTCAAGTTCAGAAAAATCCATGTAAACTCGACCAAAAAACAATCTTTACACTGGTGAGCAGTAGAAACTTGTGTGAACGAAATCAATATGGTGTAACCATAGACCCCTTTACATAAGGACTGGAAACGAGCACTCTCGGACTTTGAAACTTGGGTCCATTGTTTAACACCTTACGAGCGGCCTATGCGGTTTATTTATGTGTACCGCCCAGCGGGGTGTTTTTAGCCAAAATAGGGCTGTTTACGTGATCATTTTCATGCCTAAATAAGACCCAGAACGTAAAACAAGTATCTATCCCTGAAAGGGCATAAACAGAGCTTTCGAATGACACCATAACGATCCTTGTATGATGGATAGTTTTCTTGCAATAACCGTGCAACGCGAGTGCAAAAAGCAGGTAATTCGGTACTTTCGGTACATAATTGAGTATGTAGCGAGTGAGAGAGGGAGGAGGGAGCTGAGATTTGTGTCAGTAGGTTCGCCGCGGTGGTCTGGAGCAGTCATACGCTCGCTAGTCTCCTGCCACCACTTGTCTCTCTCTCTCAGCCACATTACGTGCTGAAATTGCCACTCGAGTTATGTCGAGCGCCGCCACATAGTCCAGCTTTATTTAACTCGACTTAAGTGGTGAGCCGCTTTTTAAGGGTTAAAAGCAGTATCATGAAAGCAGTGGTCTCTCCGACTTTCTTAAACACAAAAATATGTACACAAACACAACTTTACATATAAATGCATATAATTTCACACGCAATCGTCCATATCCCCGCCATATTGGCGACATAATGTCTCGCCAGAACAGCCCAGGACGATGCCAGACGCCAGTCACCCACGAGACACGTTAGAGGCAACACATTTTTGTTCTGTTGTTCGTTATCTCTCAGCTTATTGTAAGTAATTTTCTTATAAATACTTACCAGTCAGAAAAGGATCTGTGTTAACAACTTATTTAGCTGATAAATATTAGAATTGAGCTGATGTCAACGGGTTGCTTTGATATGTACTGATAACCATTTTACAACTATTCTTGTTTTTTTGCTTTACAGGAACAATGCCGAAAAGATGTGCTGCATTCAATTGTCGTGGAAACTACAGGGGAGAGCCATACAGTCCTATGGTGTGTTTCCTGAATGAAGAACAAGAACGACATGTATGGATTAGTGCTATGCCAAATAGCCCAGAAAGTTTGAGAGACAGGTCGAAACTATGGATTTGTGCATCACACTTCGACTGCGATTGGGTCACAGTTCGGGGAGGAAAACGACCAGCTGGGCCTCCTACAGTTTTTAAGTGTACCCAAGTCTTGCCTCAAACAACTTACGTCAGCTCCTAGGTTAACTAAAACAGTGAAAAGTGAAGCAAGACTTAAAAAACAAACTGAATTTGAAAATGAACAAGACAAAATGCATAGTTATGACAAATTTGCAGGAGAGATTGGAAAACACTTCCCTGAGTTTTATATAATGCAAAATGGTAGAGAACTGACAATGTTTAAGACAGATGGTAATGGTAGAGAAGTTGATAAGTTTCTTCATTTTAAAGAGGAACAGTCTCCTTTTGGTTTTCTGCAGCTGGTAGTAGCAGAGAAAAGTGGCTTGGAGATACCAAAAAGTAAACTGAATCTTCAAAAAAATAGCTTGGTAAGTAAGTGGTCTCAAATTGAAGAATTAGTGAAAATTATGAACACTCATGAAGCAACTAAAGAATAATTTCAGAACTTGACTCTATCACAGAATTTCATGAAATTGAAGGGTTTCAGTTCATTCAAGCACAGGTACAACTCCTTCTTATTCCTCCTAAAAATCGCCGATATACAAAGCATATGTTAATTCTTGCAGCAGAACTGTTTTGTATATCACCCGCAGCATATAGAATGCTTAGAAACTCCAAAGCAATTAGTCTTCCTTGTGAGAAACAGATTCACCAATTATTGTTATCTCGCACTTATGCTGACAAGTGTCTCCCAATCCTTTTTGATCAGTTGAAGCCACAACAGCGGTTAGTTAGCATTTTGTTTGATGAAGTCAAGCTTAAGCAGGCCCTTAAATTTACAGGAGAGCATATAGTAGGCTATGCAACAAACGGACCAGAAAATCTAGCAACATCTGCTCTTGCTATTGAAGTTGTTTGTCACTATGGAGGACCACGGTACATCATACGAATTCATCCTGTATCAAAACTGAATGCTATTCAACTGAAGGAAATATTACTTGAGGCTGTATATGTTGTTAAAGCTAGTGGTGGCCATCCAGTATCGTTCGTCTGTGACAACTGTCCACTGAATCAAGCTGTTTGCAGAATGCTTGGGGATCCTGGAAAAGTAACACTAGCACCAGATGGCATAAATGTTTTCCTTGTCTATGATTATGTTCACATCCTCAAGAATATGAGAAACAACTGGATCACAGAGAAATGTCAAGAATTACATTTTAGCAAGGACGGTACAGAATATTTGGCGTGTTGGAGTGATGTTAAAGCTCTTTACAATGAATATCAGAAGACACCACTTCGTCTGACAAAACTCACACGCTCATCAGTATTTCCTAAACCATTGCAATGTCAGAGTGTGCCCTTAGTTTGCCAAGTGTTCAATGAGAAAACGATTGCTGCATTTGAAGGTCTTAAAGGAACTGTTAAATTTCAGGATGGAACAATGATATACATAACACTGGTAACCAATTGGTTTAAAATTATGAATGTTAAAAGCAAGTACAGCGCAGTTCATTCACGAGACCAATATCGTGAACCTTGGACATTAAACTGTACAAACTTCAAAGCTCTGCAGGAAATGTGTACAGTTGTATCCAGCTGTCGGTGGACTGGTGGGCATGGCAGAGAGAAGAAACTAACACAGTCAACAGCAGATGCCTTTGTCATCACAACAAGGTATAACATAGAAGCAGCACAATATCTTTTTGAAACCCATGATTTTGCTTACATCCTACCTGCTGTTTTTTCACAAGATCCCCTAGAAAAGTTTTTGGGTCAAGCAAGACAACGTAGTGGAGGACATTTTTACATTGACATTGGGGATGTTCAAGCAGCATCCAAAGTACAGCAGTTGCATCAGCTGTTGAAACGTGACATCGTTCCTGACCGAGCCAAAGAAGTAAGCTGTGAATGTTGTACAGCAGCAATAGATGATGGTGATTTACAACTTCTGGAAGAGCTGACATTACAAGACACTCAACTACTTCTAGATTCAGATGATACTTTAAAACATAAAATTGTCTACATTGGGGGATTTTTAGCTCATAAACATGGACAACAGGAAGTAGATTCTGGGGAATGCTTGTCATCAGAGTTTTTGACTGCGCTCAATCGAGGTGGGCTGAGTATGCCTACACTGGCTACTGTCTTCTTTGTACATAGTAGCATCACCCTTCAAATGTCTCTTCAAGACTCGAAAAAGTGTTGTCGCAATTACTTGAAACAATGCTTGTCTTATGTAGATGCTCCTTTAGCTAGCCATTCAGGAGCATGCCAGACATTGTGTAATGTGTTGTTTAAGGCCTTTGTATTTAATACAAGCGATCGGGAGTGTACACTAGGCTGCTTAAGGCGACAAGAGAAACTCTCTAATGTTTAAGTTAATTATTGTGTTACGTGACTTTTGATATATGTAAAATTATGTGTAAGTAATATTTTGCAAAGGTTTTACTTTAATTTCTTCTAATATTTAATTAATGTAAGTCATGGTATGATGCTTTGCTTGTATAATACATGTTCTTATAAACTATCTCATTATAACTGTATATTTTCCTATTATGTTCAATCACGAAAGAGACTTATGAGTCAATCAACCAAAAACAAATGTTTTATTTTCCTTTACTTGGTTGCTCTAGTTAATAAGATGTTGTAGAGTAAAAACAAAAAGTCCCATATCCAGTAAAACTAAAATAAGACCTCAGTTTGTGGGCCTGACAATGGACCCAAGTTCCGGGACCCGAGTATGGCCGACGCCAGTCCTTATGTAGAGGAGTCTATGGGTGAAACATACGGCTATAAGGTTGGCATGCCTTAAAGATCCTATAGTTACTTGTTACTTTCTTACTTGTTACTTGTAGTGATGATTCTCGGCCGCGCTCCATCGCTTACACGACGCTCGTCGCAGCCGCCCTCACATATTCTAGCACTTGAATTCAGGCTGTATGGTCTTGTCTTCGAAGTCATAGCACTCAGTGAATAAGTGCGTCTTCAATTTCTTCTTAAAAATATCTAAATTTTCACTGTTCAAGACATTCTCAAGCAGTTTATTGTAGAGCCGTGGAACACTCTTTTCAAAGGCTCGAAATCCAAATTCAAAATTGCTTCGTGGCTCATCCAGCCTGTGCAGCTCCACACTGTGTCTCAATGTCATGGCAGTATCTACGTGGACATCTTTTAATAGATCCCTTATATATCCTGGTTTTCCAAACTTCAATGCTTGATATGTCATAACACACAATTTGTAGACAATTCTTGCCTTAATTGGTAACCAGTGTAAATCAATCAGAGTCGGTGTTATTCTCTTCCGACGAGGTAGACCATTTATTAATCTTACAGCCCTATTAATAATAAGTTGCAACTTCCTCAGTAGATAAATTGGAAGACCATGGTAGAGTCAAGGACATCAATTGGCCCTGGCCTGAAAAAGATTAGCTCATATAAACGAGTCATGTGAAGCAGTTCTAGGATAGGTTAATCACTAGTATAACCTTTCTAACATGAGGATTGTATTCAAACTCCTACATACTCCTATGGCTAAACATATAAGGGATGCAGATACAGATACATTTTGAAGGACTATCCATATTTGTGTAAATAGAATAGTAAATGATTAAATACAAACAATTTAGAGAGAGAGTAAGAGAGAGCTAACGTAAACATGGTCCACATAATACATGCAAGCAATAATACATACGCATGCATGATTGTTTACATATTCAGTGACAATTGGACACAAATAAATGTGTCATAGAATACCTAATCAAGATCAACCCAGACTGTATAGTGTCTGTAGATACCCTCGTTGAAGAGAGAGAAGAATGTATCATGGTCACGAGTGTTTGTGAGTTCAGGTAATCAAAACAAAAATACACACAATTTCAATGAGGTGGGTATTATTATTCAGCTTACTTCCATAATTAAATATTATTTCGCTAGGTAATTAAAGAGGCAGGACCTGGATGTAAGCTGCTCACATTATTGCTCAGTGAGGTTCGTTTGAAGATTCGATTCATATACTTGGCGAGCTCAAGCAGGGCTACCAATATCGTAGAAGCCGATACGCAAGTATTATCAACAGATTTCGAATCACTTGCAGAATATTTAGAGAGTTAGTGTAAAGATTGTTTTTTGGTCGAGTGTACTGCACTTCATAGATTGGGAGTATAACATGTGTAATAATTTGATAGTATACAGATTGTGTACCAGTAATTTCTAAGTGCAGAACAACGTTAAAATGACAGTGGAACATATTATACATAAGTGCAGAAATAAAGGTTAATCAGTAACGGAAGCTCATGAACCTCGAACAGTGAAGCGAATCAATCATAATCCATTGTGTATATATTTCTGGTGCAAGCGTTATTTAAGTATGGAAACGCTTATGTACAGTAGACTGATTATAATTTAAGTATGTAAATATACTCAGCAGTATTAATTATTTAATGACAGATAACAGTAACAAGTGAGACCTTAATTTACGAGTGCGAATCTCAACATGAAGCAAAACAGTGAGTTTGATAGTGACACAATACAGATGGAACTGGAAAAAGAAACAGTTCAAAGCAATATTTATAATACGAATTACACAGAAACGTGACTGAATATATTGAAAGTGTGGCCGCGTTGAAAAGGGTGATTTATGTAGTGAATTGAAGGAAATATGAAAAGACTGACTGATGGAACAAAGACATTAAATTATAAGAACTCGGCAAATGGTTCAACACGGGACTTGAGTTCTCAAATAGGGGCTCCAGTCCTGACGTTATTCTTTGACTTACAGAGTGCTGGCTTAATTCAGAAGGATTGATAGCCCCTGAAGTCCTATTTTAACTAACTGGTTCAAGACCGTCCCACAACCAACCAGTTTCAGCAGCCAACAACAGCTTGGTGAGTCAAGCTGTTTACGTGGTGGTAGCCTGACCCAAGGCCGAAATTTATCCAAGTAAGTAACTCTCTCTCTCTCAATGTTTTTGAAAGGGGTATGTTATATTCCTTAATTTACTTAGGATCGTATAGTGGATTTAGGAATTAGTTACAAGATAAGTAAAGGGATTGGATTATCAGCCTAAGGGGGAAGCATTGAGATCGTCTCACCTTTGTTGTTAATTCACATGCTATACATGGTCTACATATATTATAATGGCCACCAGTGAATATATATAGACTTAGCTGGTTAGTGGAGCATGTTGATGGATATTAGGTGCTGGGATGTTTAATAAATGGGACGATAGATGTGGCCGATCGCCGGTGTTGCTGGTAAAGGTTGTTGTTATTGAGTGGCACCCTTTATAGGGAGATATCTTAGAACGTCAGCTTGGTAACAAGTGAAGCTAGACATGCACAATCATTCTCGATGCTGCTAACGTTCCTCATATTACTTTTAATTACTATATTAAATAGTACTTAATACTTATGGAATGCTATATTCTCAAATTAACTCTTTGTAGAATAAATGTACACCATAGCCTATACCTTAATTACCCCTTATATATTATTCATCTGATATACAAACCCAATTAACTTTACATGATACTTTGTGTATATACAAAATTATAGATCCCAATTTTAACCAATCACAATTGGAAATAGAAAGGTCTATCGTGGACACTCATAAGTCACGATATATTCCCAGCCACCAAATATTTACAAATTTTACAATTTGGACTTAAACTAATGTGGAAAATTATAAGGCTCCACCACTTATCAATGATTGCCAGAGTCGCGTGGAACCCAAAGCAGCCTGCCGCTGAGGACGAATATTACTGTCATCCCGACTAGCAGCAGACTGCGCTGGTGCGTCCGCACCGGCAATACTATCTGCAATACTATCTGCAATAATCTCGCCCACATCTTCACATTCCTGTTCAATAGGATACAATTTAGCAATCGGACGAGTGGTAATACAGGTAGAGGTTTTGACCTGCGCGACTCTAACAAGCTGATCTAGGCCTGGAAGTAATTTTAGGACGAGACCTAATCTCCAAAACAAACGAGGACCCTCATTGTGTATCAGGAAAACGTCACCTACTTTGGGCCAAGATTTACCCTTGTTTTTTATTAAATTAGTATGACTTTCCCTTAGAGACAGCAGGTAGTCAGTCGTCCAGCACTTCCACAAATCATTTGATAATTTACAGACATAATTATATCGCGCGGAGACGTTGTCTACAACGTACAATGAGGGATCCGTGATTTCATCGTCGTTCATTGATTCAGGAAACAGTCTAAGTCTACGTCCGCTGGCCAACTGTGAAGGGGTAATAGGTACAGGATCCTCTAAATCTCCTGACACATATCCTAATGGTCTGTCATTCACAGCCGCCTCCAGTTCTGTTAGTATCGTAGTCAACTCTGTAAGTGTGACTGAGGCACGACCCAGTACCTTTTTCAGTCCTGCCTTAACTGTGCTGATTGTTCTCTCCCAGATCGCTCCAAACCATGGAGCTCTGGCTGGGATAAACCTCCAATCACATTTAAACTTACTCAGATGTTGTTTGAGTTGAGGATCATCTAGTCTTGATTTTAATAATTTGGCAGAACCGACAAATGTGGTGGCATTATCGCTGAGCATTAATTGAGGATAACCTTTACGACTACAGAACCTTCGGAAAATGTGCATGAAGGTTTCGCAAGATAAATCAGGAGCAACTGCTAAATGAATAGCACGCGTTACAGCACAAGTGAACAATACTATATAAACCTTTTCAATAGTACCGCCCCCACCCCTCACAGCCAGTGAGCCGGAGTAGTCCACGCCTGTGACCTGAAATGGTTCCACCCTGTTAACGCGGAAATCAGGTAGTGGAGGAGATGGCTGCAACCCATAGCTTTTGCCCTGAAAGCGCTTGCACACGACACACTTCCCAGTTACTGACTTCACTGTTTTCCGCATTCTCGGAATCCACCATCTCGTTCTCGGATACGAAACCACATATGCCACCCCATAATGCAAGCACAATTTATGAGCATTGTCTATCAACAGTGAGGTTAACCTGTGTTTGTTTGGAAGAAGGATTGGAAACTTAGTATTATAATCTATCTTAGCCCTTTGTATAGTGGGGCAGATAGCTGGAATAATCGTTCATTTTCTGGAAACAAGCACCAAAATTGGCACACATACTCCTTGGGGATTGCTCTTTTGATAAAACCCATTAGCCACCTAAAAATTCAAGATGGCGGCCATTTTTCAAGATGGCCGCCATTGAATATACAGAAACAATGCATTTCGCAATAAAATCGCAAAGACTTGTCCTATTTGAATGATCTTGGTGTCAAATCATACATTTTTCACTATATAGAATCCGAATTTGGAACCATGGACTTACTCACTAGCTTCCTTGTACCATAATATCAGTCCCGGAATCATAATTAGGGTAAAAAGTGCCCATATCATAGGCACCATCATTCCGATATATTATTGGATGTACTATTGTGGACATAAGTCCTGATACACCTGCCCGGCAGAGAATCGCGAATTGTGTTGGAAACATTGATACACCCCCCGCCCCCACTCCTTCCCCTCTCTACTACCCCCTCTCAGCCAAACCCTCCCTTCCTCTTTCTTTCCTGTTTCACGTCTGTAAGCCCTTCCCCGTGGATTGTTTCCACCACAGTGACTATAACCAGGGCCATGACTATAACCATAGGATGATAAATATCACGATAAGCTATCTCTCCTTCATTTCTCTCATGTCTCCCTCTATCATCGTATCTATGTATTTTTATGCATGCTTTCCAAATCTTCTTCCTAAAATGAAATAACATATCGTTAAGATAGCAATAGGTTACGTAGCTCATGTTCATATTTGCCAATTATTATAAACCTAGCTCAATGTTAGGTGTTATGATCCATTCGATTATGTAAGCATATTAACGATATAATGTTATCTAAGTCAGATACAATTGAGACTTTAATATACTTTTACATTCTCATAGTTCAAATAAGTTATGATTAATTAAGCCAATATATCCCAATATCTGGAGTAGGCATGTATTTATGTGTTTTACTGTATAAATACAATACTATTAAAACAAATCATTGACCCACTCATAAAATGGGTACCTTGATTCAATGCATTGAATATTGAAAGTTAAAAATATATGGTTACGTATGTATTCTCAATACAGTATTCGCCTGTCAACCCACCTCCCCCTTAACTACGGTAGCTCACACTAATCTATTCATATTTCGTAACTAGTCAACGCAAACACACGGCCACACACATTAATGAAACATTACACATTACACAAACTTGCATGTTATTTTCTTACTTGAGGAGATTGGGCGTCTTTCAATTGCCTCAGCGAGCGCTGCTCCCTCCGAGATTAACCCCTTCCGTAGCAGGGTTCCGTTTATTTTGTATTTAGCTATATTTAAGCAATTGTATGCAGCTAATGAAGGATCTGTGGTATTAAAAAGGGTTAATTGAGATGGTATAAAGACGTTTAACTGTTAAACTTCCTTCTTTTACTGAATAATAATGTTAATAAATAACTATGCTCCATTCACTGGAGAGGGTGAGATTAAAGTGTTGGGCGAGGCCACCTGTAAGTGGTGAAGGAAGTGCTACAGTTCTCCCTCCTTCCGAGTGGATAGATGGACCCAAGAGAGTTGGTCTGGTTCTTCTTGTCCCTTCGATTACCATACACCATCACTTCTTCCTCTGACAAAGCTAAACTCTTCGCTCAAACTTTTGCTAGAAACTCCACCTTGGATGATTCCGGTGCTATTCCTCCCTCTCCGCCCTCCTCTCTCTTACTTATGCCTAATATCCTAATCTCTTCTAAAGATGAACTTTCTACCCTCTCTGGGCTTAACACTAATAAGGCGTACGGTCCGGACGGTGTTCCTCCTGTTGTTCTCAAAAACTGTGCTTCCGTGCTGACTCCCTGCCTAGGCAAACTCTTTCGTCTCTGTCTATCCTCTAACGTCTTCCCTTCATGCTGGAAGTTTGCTCACATTCAACCTGTCCCAAAGAAGGGTGACCGTTCTCAACCCTCCAACTATCGTCCAATTGCTCTTATATCTTGTCTTTCTAAAGTTTTTGAAACTATTCTTGCTTCCAAATTTCTTAAGCATTTCTCTTCTCATAATCTGCTCTCAGATCGCCAGTATGGCTTCCTTAAGGGTCGCTCTACTGGTGATCTTCTTTCATATCTTACTAACTCTTGGTCATCCTCCTTTCGGGACTTCGGTGAGACTTTTTCTATTGCACTAGACATATCGACAGCCTTCGATAGAGTCTGGCATAAATCTTTAATTTCTAAACTACCCTCCTTCGGTTTCTATCCCTCCATCTGTGCCTTTGTCTCTAATTTCCTTTCCGGCCGTTCCATAGCTGCGGTTGTGGACGGCCATTGTTCACTTCCTCACCCTATAAACTCCGGTGTTCCTCAGGGCTCTGTCCTATCTCCTATTCTCTTTCTAATTTTTATAAATGATCTCCTTAACTGTACCTTAATTCCCATCCATTCATACGCAGACGACTCAAACTTACACTACTCCATTAGTTTTTCAGAACGCCCCAGCCAGCAATCCCTAAACGACAAACGTAATGAAGCCATAGAACTCTTAAATTCTGATCTAAATACTATTTCCAATTGGGGCAGAGAAAACCTTGTTAACTTTAATGCTTCCAAAACCCAATTTCTCCATCTATCTACCCGCCAGGATCTCCCAGCGGACTATCCCTTATTCTTCAACAATACAAAAATCAACCCTTCATCTTCTCTCAATATTCTTGGTGTCTCTTTTTCTTCTGCTCTCATTTGGAAGGACCATATAACCAGTCTTGCTAAGGCAGCCTCCCAGAAGTTGGGTGTGCTCAACTGCCTTAGGGGGTTCTTTTCCCCTGCACAGCTTCTTGCTCTGTACAGGGGCATAGTGCGCCCTTGTATTGAGTATTGTTCACATGTGTGGGGAGGTTCCTCTCACACCGCTCTCCTAGACAAAGTTGAAAGGAAGGCCTTTCGTATCATTAACTCCCGTCCACTCACCAACTCTCTGCAATCTCTCTCTCTCCGCCGCAATGTTGCATCTCTCTCGCTATTCTATCGCTACTATAATAATCAGTGTTCCTCAGAGCTATCCCAGTGCATACCACCTCCTTTACGTAGGGCACGTGGTACCCGTCTTGCAACTCAATCCCACCCCTACTCTGTGCAACTCTCCAACCCAAGAGTGAAACGTTACTCTCAAACTTTCTTCTACTCAACAGCTGAGCTCTGGAACTCTCTCCCAGAATCAGTCTTTCCCTCTTCCTATGACTTAAATTGCTTCAAACTCCGTGTGTCCAGGCATTTTGGCTCGAACGTCCCTTGATTTTGGCCCTGTCACTCTTTCAACTATGGGGGAGGCACTCGCTATAGGCAGTTATGCCTTTTGCCTCCATCAATCACATAGAAAAAAGAAAAAAAAACAAAAACAAAATACAGAAGTGCAGTTCAGTCAAATATATTTTTGGATTGCATGTATGTAAATTTACACCAAATTAATTTCGACTGTTTCATCATAACGTTGAGGCAAAATGCCAATATATGGTATGAAATTTGGGTAGGCTATGGTAAATATGGCAGTTGACACGAATTAGTAAGTCGAACATAAGGCGGTGGAAATTTGTAAGACAAAACGGACCATTATTCCTTAAACATGACAAATTTATAGAACTAATATTTCTATATCTATATTAATCACGTGTGAAGTAGCTTAAGGGATATCGTTCCGCTGCAGGTGAATTTATATATCATAGAGCAGAGGACTTTGGTGAATCTTAGCTAGGCCATAAATAGAGACATTTTAGTAGCCCTTTTGGTACCGAAGACATCTCATATATATTTCACTATAACTATACTCAGACTATTATATGTAGATAAGAAAGGGGCTTTGGTAGCTATGGTGTTATTTGCGATAGTATGTAGCATTTCAAATAGTAGACGCCCTTCTTTAGCTTAATACAATCGTCTAATATTTGCCAAAATAATATTATGATGAAAACAATATCACCGGTACTGAATGAGTTAAACCTCATCATCGTAGCGTTAATTGGATGGGGAGATTCCTGCCCATACCATTATAATAAAACACCAATCAAAGAAACTAATACTAAAACCAACAACCTAATGATTCATGAAGTAGGATATAAATGTAATGGATAAGGAATCTTGTAAATACTGAAACAGTGGGAATTCACCTAATGTAAATAAGATTATTGTTGTCCCTTTATTACTTTAAATATGTAATGTCCAATTATTTAATAGGTGTTTCAACAAAATTGCTATTGGGTTAAACAGATCATACAATAAAACATTGAATTATTAAGCCTATTTATTTTAATGATAATAAAATTAGGCTGTCCTCCAAAGAGATTAGATTTACACAGGAGTGGTAGAGGTATTGTTAAATACGCAGCGGAAATGTTTTGCGTTTGATTATCGTCTTGTCCAACAATAAGATTACCGGTAAAGTTTTTGGTTTCCTATGCAACACGTCATTCAACTGAGAGCACTATTGCTATAGCCTTATTTATATACGGTGGCATTTATTTGTACACTTGTTTTGTCCTGAATATTATTATATTGATTTTGTTTGTAGCTATTAGCTGTATACGCCATCAATTTGCTGAATATATGTTTTCAATCCAATATTTCTCAAATTCATGCTGTGAAAAGTAAATGCAAGGGTTGGTTACATATTATGAAATATCGGTACCATTTTCTTTCTTCCACGTGCAATTAATTGATATAGATAGATATATACAATGTTCACGTGTTCGTATATAGCTTATACGTGAAGAGTGTCCATGTAAGGCCGAACCTGTTGTATACCAAGATACAAAAATAATCAGAAAAATAAAATAAAAATAAAATAATTGTATGAAATAATTATATAAAATCACTTCTTCGCTCTGGGCTATATTTACGGTACTTAGGAGAGAGAGAAAACAAACACGTTTTTAGAGAGTCCTAAGCCGAAGTGTTTGTTGTGGTTTCACCATATACTAAATTCCCCAGGCAGTTTGTTTCAAAATTGGTTATTACAATAATATGATGCAGTGTAGATATTGTTTGAGTTATAGGTTATTTGTTAACAAATTATGGACGTGCACTTAGTTAAAACACATAATTGGAAGTAATGTATAAACAGTTACAACAGAAACAATGTAACCTTGTGTCACCATTATAACTAATGAAGGTGATGGCGTGAGTGAAAACAAATGTGTGTGTGAAATGGTAGTAAATGAAGGCATATAAAGATGACAAAGATTCTACTTGTCAATTTATTATAAGTATTTGTGTCTGTAACTATCATAATAATACATGTGATAGCTTGTCCTGCATCATTTAAGCTACTTCAATCGTGATTAATATAGATATAGAAATATTTCTATAATTTAATCACTGTTAACAAATTATAGTTTATCCTACATCCTAAAGATTCTTCTTACGCTGTATAAAATCGTCGAAAAAGGGTACAAGGGGTAAATGGTGTTGCAAGGTAAACCAAAGAATATCCTCCTCCTGTCGGAGGCAATATTCAAACTCGAAACAGTTTAGCTCTGTATTGAACACTTAATACCTCTACCACACATTTACACATTTAAATAGGCAGTCACAGCATATGTTCCCTTGTTTGTGTTTACTGTATGATATCTATGTTATATATGTGTTCTATGTTATATTTTATAGCTCTTAAGGTTTGGATATAACTTATCACATTAGCATTATAATTATAATTACTAAGACTTATCTAGTTTAATGAACAAATATAGAATAATAATATAGATTAATTAATTCAAATAATGTGATAATCTAGAGTGATATCCAAACCTTAAGAGCAAAGCACTATTACAGAAAACACATACATAACGCAGATATAATACCGTAAACACAAGCAAGATATGAAATGCCATCCCTGCCTATCTTATTATTATGGTGAATAATAAGTGAAGCAGGACCTGTGATTGGGTCTAAGACACGTGGGCCAAGTCAGTCAATATTCATCTCTTACTTACCGTACTTTTTGGGTTTATCATTTATTTATTTCACTTGTGTATACTGTATGCTATATATGTGATAAATGTGTATTAATGTAATATATCATGACTCTTAAGATTTGGATATCACTGTAGATAGTTAAGTAATCATTAACATTATTAAAGCGTGTCTAGTATAATGAATGAATATAGAATAATAAAGACAATAATACAGAAATTACCGGTTCTGCGACTCTTCTGGGCCAATGAGTTACGGTATTGATAAAATGGGAAATCATAAACGTCGATACAAACACCAACTAGGAGCTAGATATATGGTTCGAGTGAATGGATAGTAGCTACATTTATAAGTCTTTATTCAATTAAGGAAATAAATGTAACAATTAAAAGGCTTCATAGTAGCTCAATTAATTCTTCTAAATACCACAGATCCTTGCTTATCTGTACAACATTGTGTAAATATAGCTGTAATAAAACAAAACACAACCCCGATAAGGAAGGGGTTATTCTCGGAGGGAGCCGTGTTCGTTGAGGCAGTTGAAAGACACCAAATCTCCTCAAGTAAGAAAATAACATGCAAGTTTGTGTAATGTAATGTCACATTAATGTGTGTGACCGTGTGTTTGAGTTGACTAGTTACGAAATATGAATAGATTAGTGTGAGCTACCGTAGTTAAGGGGGAGGTGGGTTGACAGGCGAGTATTGAGAATACACGCGTAACCATATATATATAACTTTTAATATTCAATTAATTTAATATAGGAACCCATTTTATGTGTGTGTCAATTATTTCATTCAATAATATATACACATTGACAGTGAAATGCATGCTTACTCCAAACAGTGGGATATAAGGGCTTAGATAATTATAACTGAATTGAAATATGATAATGCAAAATTAAATGAAAGGTTCAGTTGTATTTGACTTAAATAACATATATTGTTAAACTTCCATGTTCGAATGGATTATCAAACTTTATATTGTGTTAGGTTTGTATAAAATGGCAAATATACAATATATATGAAGTATGTAACGATATGATATATAATTTTAGGAAGAAGATTTGGAAAACATTCATAAAAATACAATGATTTGATGAGAGAGGGAGAAATAAAGAACGGCTTATAGACGTGAACAAGAAGGAAAGAAGTAGAGGGGAAGGGAGGGCTTGGCTGAGAGAGTGTGGTATAGTGGGGATGGAGTGGGGGGACGGAGGCGGGGGGGGGGGGGGGGGGTATCAATATTACCAACACAATTCGCGGATCCCTCTCAGGCAGGTGTAGCAGGACTATGTCCACAATAGTACATGTAGGCAGTAGGCCTATACTTGTTTGTCACTTATTGTCTTGCTGCCTGGATGAGTATACTACAACGCTTCTAAACCTCGCATCTGCAGCTGCACAGTGCCGTGCAGGTCAGACCAAAGCAGTAGCATTTGCATCGACCGCAGCATTCCAACTTGCATCCACACTTGGTCAGCTGCTGGCAACTCTGTGCAATGGGTCGGAGCTCTGTCCAAACGATCTGCCACAGATCTCCTTTCTTGGTCCAGCCCCAGTTGGCAGGAGTCTGCGTTTCTGGTTGACGTACTGTTGACTGACTCCAGATGCAGCCCGCCTGGTAGGCAGCACGCCTCACATGCTGCTTCAGTGCTGCTCGGGCTGGAGGAATGGCTTCGTACGGCCTCTGATTCCGAGCAAACATGTCCAACCTCGCATCATCGACACCTTCAGCTGTGGTGGATCTGTCGTACATCATGACCACGAACTTCTCCAAGGTCTCCAGGTCTTCATCATCAACTACCGGTGGGTACTTGCTGAGTTTGCTGAAGACACCGGAAGCCTCATCACAAACATCCCAGGTTTGCCAAGCAGACTTCTTCCCTTTGCCACGGAATGCTGAAACGACATCGCAGCCAGTGAAGGCATGGAAAAAGAGCATCCCTTTGCTCTTTTCTGCAAGAGTGCAACACAAGTCATGTACAGGAACCCACCTCAGGTTCTGTCCTTGGCCAAAGGCAACCCACAACTGCTGCAGACCTAGCTCCTGAAGTGCCTGCAGAACACTGACTGCGATGATGCACAAAGATCCGCGTGTTAGCTTCTTCATGACTGCACGGTGCCACCCCAGCCAGATTGATAGTGCGGTTGCTGACAGCATCTTCTTCCTTGGTCACAATGACCACATTTGGTGTGGCCACACGTGCAATCTTATCAGCCAGAAAGTTGAACAGCTCGGCTTTGTTGTCATTTTCTCTCAGGAAGTTTCGCCAGTTTGAGGGATTTTGCCCTTCCCTGTCACCCTGCGTCTCACCCTGCGTCCTCGCTTTGATCTAGTTTCAGCTTTCAGACTAGATGGCCCGTAGAAATCAAACACAATGTCTGTTCTCTTGTACTTGGTAGAGTATGCTTGTATTCTAGGAAGGACATCGAGCATTGCGTACTCTTCGAACGTCTTTGAACTTTGTGGGGGCAGACTGTTCACCAACGCTGCACCATCAATGATGATGGTGTCGGCGTCTGGCTCTGCCTCAGGGGTTGTAACTTGGCTCTGAAGAATGGTAGTGAGGTGGGATTTCTGACAGGTGTGGAGCTTTCCACCATCACTGAGGGCAGCAGGATGTGACTGGTTCTCATGACGGAAGAACTCCTTCAAGTCACACTCTCTGCTCTGGCATGATATGAACAGCTTGGAGAACAGTTCACAGTCTTCCTTCAGCACTTTTTGCTTTGAAGAGTCAACAGAGGCTGGTACCTGTCGGAAAAAGTCAACCCTGTTCTTCTAGATTGGTTCATAGAACGTGGATTCTTCTTCCCCTTCCAGTCCCTTCATAAACTCCTGGAAACGGACCTTGCCTTTCTCAAGGTGTGTGCCAATCAGCTCGGCGGCAGTGTAGTGAGCAATATCCTTTGTATCAAGCGAAAGCAGGTCCCGACTCTCCTGGAAAGGATTGCACATATCTGTCATGGCTTGTGAGAGCTTTTCTACTTTCTCAAGGAACACTCTTTGTGCTCGTTCTGTCTCCTCATGGTGGCTGGTGGTGTGTTCAGTACCCTCTTTGGTCCCACATGCTGCCTCATACTGTGCAACCAAGTGGCTGACTTGAGGACCAGCTATCATCCATCTCCTCAGTGCTGATGGGTCTTCAGTCACGCCGATCACACCCCCGTCTGCCTTGATGACAGCGTTATTCAGCTGATACTGAACCCCATGCTGAGTTTCACAGCAGCGGTGCCACCAGTGTGCCCTGGCTATGCATTGACATCCGCTTTGTTGAGCTACTACTCTACACCTTCCGCTGCAAGTCTCTCAACGTCCCCCCCGCCCCCCCCCCCCCCCCCCGCATCGTGTCCAGTTTGGAAGCCTTGTACAGGAAGATGCTACACATACTAAACCTCTAACACTACTACGATATACACTACCATACATTTTAGCCGAGTCAGACGTAACATGAACCTCTAATTTAGCAGAATATTAGGATTCCGGGACTGATATTATGGTACAAGGAAGCTAGTGAGTAAGTCCATGGTTCCAAATTCGGATTCTACATAGTGAAAAATGTATGATTTGACACCAAGATCATTCAAATAGGACAAGTCTTTGCGATTTTATTGCGAAATGCAATATTTCTGTATATTCAATGGCGGCCATCTTGAAAAATGGCCGCCATCTTGCATTTTTAGGTGGCTAACAGGTTTTATCAAAAGAGCAATCCCCAAGGAGTATGTGTGCCAAATTTGGTGCTTGTTTCCGGAAATAAACGATTCTCCTGAAATTTGCAGTTATCTGCTCCACTAGTAGTCTCCCTTTACATTTAATGATCCCTTGATCCAAAAATAACCCCAACTGTTTAATAATGCTACTCTTAACCTTTTTGTCAGCGGTGCTAGTGTCAAGTTCCTGTCGATCCCTATGGTAAACTTCCCTCTGTGCTACATCTATTAAAGTGACCTCAGCTGCTCTTAGTTCCGGTACTGTAAGTATGCCATGATTCTGATCCAACCCCTTCGATTTGGCTTTCAGATTACCCACGTAGCGCTTCACCCATGCCATGATGCGTACTAGTCCCTCATACAAACTATAGCGAGGCCATTCTATTACATGGGTCTCGTTCGAGGGAGTGTCCGTAGAGGTCGCAAACATTTGTTGAACCACAGGACTTTGTTCCTCCCCATCTGGCCATTGTTCAGGATGGGATAGCCAAGATGGCCCTTCCCACCAAAGCCGAGAACTGTGTAGGGAGGAATGAGTAATTCCCCTTGTGAGCAAATCGCCTGGATTAACGTCGGTAGGGACATACCTAAACTTAGTGTTCGTACATGACGCTAAGATTTCGTCAACTCTATTACGAACAAACACCGGTAACACTTTCTTACTTGCAAGCCAACATAAACTTATTTTACTATCACACCAGACCGATACTGGACTGTCGATATCCAGCGGATCATCGGGCCACAGAAACCGCGTGCAATCCGTGTCATCCTCGTGCAACTTGAGCATAAGAAAGGCCTTCTCAATGTCGCTGACCCAAGCATATTGGTTCAATCTGAACCTTAACAAGACCTGGGTTAGGTCAGTGACAAGAGAAGGTCCTGTAAACAGACAATCATTCAAGCTCAGCTTATTTGTGCTTGTCTTTGCTGAACAGTCGAAAAGTACCGACTGTCCTTTTCAACACCATGATGAGCCAGATAGTGAGTCTGGTTAGTGCTGTCAAGGTTATCTACTGACACTCTCTCAATGAAACCTCTTGCTATCTGATCCCGAATGACACTTCCATATTGCTCGCAGTATTCCAGGGCCCATATGAACTTACGCTGAAGACCTCTAAGACGTTCCAAGGCTAGCCCATAGTTGCTCGGAAGTAAGTGCTTGTTGTCTCTCCAGGGCAACTGAACAGTGTACTGATTATTAACACGAGAGTACTGTATTGACTCATTGAATTTTGACATGACCAATTTAGCCTCCAAGTCTGCTTCCTTAGAAGCAATGCCAATATGGTCCAGTTCCCATAGTGCACCAATATCTTTGTGTTCCCAGTGGCCCCCACTGTCCTGTAAGTAGGTATCCACCGGGATGGTAGCAACTTTCAGAACTGTGACCACTTCGACAGTGGTTTCTGAACCTTGGGCGTGGAACGATCCACTCAAAGCAAACCCGTAAATTGTGGGCAGGAGAACTATCCCATTAACCCTTTTAAAGCCTGGGTGTACAAACTTATAATAATTATCCGCTCCTATCAGCATATCGAGTTTGTTTGAATGAAAGTCATTGTCGGCTAATTTCAACTTTTGCGCAGTGAGTTTGTCAGTGATACAAGTAAGTCCCTTGTGAGCACAGTAACTAGGAAGCTGATCGACAACAATGGCTTTCATTTGGCGCCATCGCCCTTTGTGTCGATAGTTTAGCTCAACAACATCATAAGTTGCATCCTCCAGCGAGTCTGTGAACCCCCTTAATTGTAGAGTCTCTTTACCAACTACTGCATGTTGTATTAACTCCAATGAGGACTTCAATATAAAGGACTTTTGTGAGCACTGATCTAGTAAAGCACGAAGTTATGTAACATAAGTCTCCCTACCTTTTAATGGTACCTTAATTGTGGGGAGTAATGCCATTTCTTTCTTAGTAGTAACCAACATAGTAACTGGGTGTTCCGAATGAGCTTGTGGCGACTCCTGGCCCCTATTCGGACAAAGACTATGGTAATGTTTGCCCTGACAATGTTTGCACGGCTCCACTTTTGGGTTGGTGCAACCATTTCGACCATGGTCTCTATCCAAACAGCCAACACACACCTTTAATACCATCGCCCGTCGCCCTCTTTATTTTGGTTTGGGCATTAGGATATTTGAAACATTTAAACCAGCAGTGCCCTGACTTGCCACACAGCTTACAGCCCTTATCAGAGCCATTGCTTCCCGCCTCGTAATGTGCTACCTTGTTTTGTTGAATAGTAAAAGCAGCAGTAGGTTTATATTTTTCTTGTGTAGGCAGGCCAGCCCCCTCCATGTTACAAATCTCCTCGTATAGGGTCCGAGTGACCGCACCAACCTGTAACCAGTCATCCTTCAGTTCTCACCGAATAGTCTCACGCAAAGGAGACGGAATCTTATTATACAACATTACGGCACAAAAGTCCTCCAACGTCACATTGCAAGATTTAAGCGACTTTAGTGTGCATTCAGCAGCCGCATGGAAATGTCTAAGGTCCTGCGCATCATATCGAGGACCAGGAATCTCACAAAAGGCGGCAACGTGGGCAGCCTTGATGCGGTCAATCTGCAGTGGCGTCACCAGGGAGGGGGGCTTGGGGGGGCTTAGCCCCCCAAAATCAAGGACTCAGCCCCCCAAAATATGCAAACCCCAAAAGTAATTAAAATAAATAAATAAAAATTAAATAATAAATAATGCATAACCAGTTCACCACATTCACCAGCCCTGCATCCAACGGGGCCCCCCCCCCCCCAAATCTACTTTGTATTAATTGATCCATATAGGTTAAATACGAATTGTTTATGTAATGTGAATATTTATTCACAATTTACATAAACTTATGGCTATGACTCAAATCATAATAGTAATATTAGTAAGTTTCCCCTATATTTTCACCAAGCTTGGTTTTCTTTGAAGCTTGAGCCGTTATGTTTATTGAAATTATTGGAAATATAAATGCAATATGTATTGTTTTTATGAGACTTATTATATATTTACAATATAATATATTATTTATATTAAATTGTGAAATAAAAGACACATATCCACATACCATTAGCCCATGTCACTATATGAAACTTTGAAAGGATATTTATAGAATATTTTATAGAATAACAATTGTTTGTAATCTTGTATTTTATCAATAGGCTTATCTAAAGTAATTGCTTTATGATTTGGAGTTAATAAATTATACGTTTTTGTTTTAAGTGAACTGTTTTGTTTTTCTATCACAGTAATGGAATCTTGCCAATTAAATCTATATAATGGTACAATAATAAAAGTTCTTCAAATTATCCAATTTAATATGCTAAGAAATCGTTACAAACTATAGTATATTCATTATAAGTAGGCGAAACATCTAGACCACTTACCTCTATACCTAAGGAAAGACTGGAGTAATCAAGCTAATATTTCTACCTTTGGGAAGGGTCAGCCAGGCAATAAGTATGGACATTTACAACCCATTTGCTCTAGCCATTTAGCGAATTACAAAGGTTAGGGGTCACAATTTCTGGCCTACCTATAATGAATGGACTATAGTATGATAGTATATGAAGACAAAACTATTCTTTGCACATAGGCTTTATACCTTTGGGAAGGGTCAGCCAGGCAATAAGTATGGACATTTACAACCAATTTGCTCTAGCCATTTAGCGAATTACAAAGGTTAGGGGTCACAATTTCTGGCCTACCTATAATGAATGGACTATAGTATGATAGTATATGAAGAAAAAACTATTCTTTGCACATAGGCTTTATACCCTACAATTACCATTGGCCTTGTAACTTACTGACTGATGCCTGGTATCAGGCTCATCAATATTTATGTGTCATATGTTTCTTACTTATACACATTTTTAGGCCTCAAAAAGGCCCCAGAAACTGCTCAAATTAAAAAAAAATCCGGCTAAATAAGTTTTGTACCTGTTCCTCATAAATCATATCATTAGCCACTTCTTCATTTAAATCTTCCTCAGACTCTAACAATAGATAAAGTTTCTCATTGAAAGAATTGATGTTGTGTAAAGCCTTGTTGATACTGACTTTTTTAGCAACTATTTCATCGTGTGTGGCTTCGTTGAGGAAAGTGGTGAAATCCTTAGTTAATTTAGTAATGCCTCCTTTGGCCCCAGCCCTCAACCTCTTCAGCTTGGTGATGTCCATGTTTAAAGAGAACCCAACCTGTTACCAGTCAATTCACAAATTTATAGGGGATAGGCGAGTCAGGATGGACGATGAACGACGATAAAATAAACTATTAGCCTAATAAACTGAAATAAATATAGACTAGCCTATTCCTCGTCAAAATATCGCGCCGCCCTACTGACGATTAGGTTATAGAGCTTGTGCGTCCCCCAAGGGCCTAAATGGACGCCATCATATGCCAAGTCCTCCTTACTGTTACGACCGGGGCTACGAATAAAACAAGGGCACTTAATGATTGGACTAGTAATATGGCACTATGCAACAAAGGTACGCTAGATCCAAACCCTTGAACATATATGCCGGAGAACAAAAACACCTATACCCTCCAAAGTTAATCTGCAATAACGGGGTATCCTTAACTGGGCATAAATGTACTCTACTTCAGGCTAACCCACACTGGTATAGCCTGATAACAAACAAGATGCAAGTTACGTTAAAATGCATAAAAGGGAAGCTATGGAAAGATCAATTAAATCACTGCAAGATATAATACAATAAAAAGATGCTTCAATACAGTTACTCTAAACAACAATAAACTCTTCACTCCTATCTGAAAGAAAGTGAAGTATAGTCCTACAGCATAGACCTGGAAACTTCTGAAGAAAGTCTGATGCTCATAAGATGCTCGTATCTTAAATTATATAAAGGCAGGAGGCAGGACACCATACGTGTAGACTGAATACACTAAAATCTTTATTTTTATTAATCTCACCACAACACCCTCAATGAAATTAATTAAAGTATATATGATCAGATAGGACATATAATGTTAACTGACACGAGAATACTATAAATGCGCAACGGCAGTAATGCTCGACACTAAAAGAAATACTTCATCATCAACGAATCAGTCTGCTATGGTTGTGCAACTCAACAACAACCTAGACTCATAAATGCTGTGAATAATAATGCGTACATATCAAAGAGCTTATATTAAATACTAATAAGTGTCTACTCAATTAATAATGTCTAGCTGGAATACTCTAGGTAAGGAACTGTGGTTGAGCAAGACAGGCTCATAGCCTAGTGATGTCCTTAAGACTGCATCCTTTACGTTACGTTAATTAACTGGGGTGCTCTCTTGATAGATCCAGATCACAATTATCCGGTTCTATCCTGGCGACCCTCAAAAGATAAGCAAAGAGGCAGCAAAGTGTGGAACTGGAACAGGCCAACGCTCTCAGTCAACACAATGCTGCACTCGTAAAGAACACAAGCGAAAAGACAATACAGGGTACCACAGTACCGGTCGAAGTCGTGTAGGTATAAGCAAACCATACACTCATCGGTGACGACGACTACAGTTACCTTATCCCAGTCTAGCATTAAATCAAAGAGCAGACCACTAAATCAAATAATGGAGACACACACCGAGTTCTTAACCTCTACTAACTAAGAACCCTCAAACCTATTCTAAGTACATGTAAATATCTCAGAGGATGGCGCATGCAATACAATGGGCCGGCTATGGAAACCGTATGCAGAACCCAAGGGGATAAGTAATTGAATAAAGGTGAGGAGCAATGGAAAAAAAGAAGGTCAGAGAGAGAGATAGTGCAAAGGGATATTAGAAGTATGCACGCCAAGCCAGTCCTGAGGAGGGTAGCTCCTCGGGACCCTCAGGATCCCACAAAGGCATGGTGGTCGGCCAATCACAGGCCGATACGTCACAAGGCAGCAGGCCTCCATGATGTGTCAAGAACCACCAGCCAATCAGAGGCGAGACAAAGCCCGCGCGGGCGGGAAAAACTCCTCCAGGAGGGAGGAGGAAGGAGGGAAGCAACACTCACTACCCCCACGCTGCCCGCTCGCTCTCTCTCTCCCAATTTCACTACAATGCATCTTATATTCTACTCATGATATAAAATACTTCCCGTTGTCACAGACAAAAATAAAGACCACCACTGGACTGTCTGTAACAATGCAAGTACTATGAAAGAAAGAACAACATTCTCTGATAGCTGTAGCCCATTTCACTGCCCTGGCGAGCGCTAGTGGCTAACGGGAGGCGATTCTGCCAACGCTGGTAGGCGTCACACCCTGCCCAAGATATGGGACGCTCAACATTAGGCGAGCACCATATCTGACAAGGCAGAATGCCGACAAGACCTGCCACAACCAGCCACTCCAACAAATGAAATGCAAATCTCAATCATAAATAAAACAACATTTTAGCATAAATAAAATCTTATAACCCCTCCCAAACATAATAGTATAATTTTAGCCTGCTATGCTCCCTGAGCGAGCTTCACAGAGCCCAGCCTACTAAGTGATAGACAGGTTCAACTTAGGACTTTAGGTATAACATTGGCAACTTACAATTAACTATCAAAAAGAAAGAGTTTTTATGTGATTTTTTTAATTTAATTTTAATGTTGTTTTTGACGGCTGCTCTACAGGGGCAAGCCTGATTTTTTTCCACTCTCAACACACACTGACTGAATGGCGAGGGTTCTCCTCCAACCAAACCCTCCCGTGACAAACAATCAGCCAAAACATTATCAGCGCCCTTAACATGCCACACATCCAACTTGTGTCCCGGCAGCAAAACAACACCTGACACTGATAAACTGCCCAGTTCATCACAAAACTGGCATTTCTCTTCGCTCTCTCCGGCAACGGGGTCTGCCAATAACCTTTCACTAGTTCTACCTTTGTGATAAGCGATGCAGCCCCGAAGCGGTCTATGGTGTCGTCAACTCTAGGTAATGGATAGGTGTCTGTCAGGGATAATGCTTCCACACTCTTGCAATCACCATACACACGGATCTTGCCACTCAACTCAGGTTGCAAACTCACTGGCAATGACCACCACTCACGATATCCTTTTACCCTCAGACCCTTTTTCCACATGTCGTCTAGCTCTATTTTCACGACAGGCTGTTGAGCAGGATGTATCTATCTATCTATCTATTGCCTGACGCCGTGATCCCCGAAGGTGTGGCCACGAACGAACCGCCCCCATGCACCTCTGTCCCCAGTCAGTCGACGCCCCTCCCCCCAACCAGCACCGCCTTCGTTCATGTAGTTCCTCACTCCATCCTTCCACCTCATATTCGGTCTACCTCTCCCCCTCTGTCCCTCCACCTCGCTCTCATACACCCTCTTAGTCATTCTCTCGCTTTCCATACGTTCCATATGGCCGAACCATCTCAAGTTGTTCCTTTTCACACTTTCCAGCACATCTACCTCCACACCACACCTCCTTCTTACTTCCTCATTAGTCTGTCTATCCCTCCATGTAACTCCGCACGCACTCCTTAAGTAATTCATTTCCACTGCTCTCACTCTTGGTCTGAGTCTCTCAACCAACGTCCATGCTTCGCTTCCGTAAGTCAGTGTAGGGATTACCACACTGTCATGCAAGGACTTCTTCACTTCCATACTGACCACCCTATTTCTTGTTACTGCTTTTAGCGTTCCTACAACCCTCTTCCCCTGTTGTACCCTCTCCCGCACCTCTTCATCCATAGTCCCATCTTTACTCAACACACTGCCCAGATACTTAAAAGAGTTGACGATCTCCATAGCCTGACCGTTCAGCTTCACCTCACACTCTGTGACTTCACCCCTTTCGAAGACCATAACCTTGCTCTTCCCCGTATTTACCTTCAAATTCCGTTTTTCGCACACTGTTCCAAACTCATTTACCAGACCCTGCAACTCCCATTCATTATCACTCATCAGAACTGTATCATCCGCAAACAGCAGTATAGGTAGCTTCCACTCAATTCCCTCCCTTTTCAGCGATACACCAACATCCACTGCTCTTGATAGTATTTCTTTCATAACTCCATCCATATACAGTAAACAACCACGGGGACATCACACACCCCTGTTTCAAACCAACATTCAGGTCAAAGAACTCGCTCTGCTCACTCTCCACACGTACTGCCGCCTTTGCACCCTCATACATGCTCTTCACTGCTTTCAGCAACTTGCCCTCTACTCCGTATATTCTAAGTACTTTCCACAAACCTTCTCTATCCACTCTGTCATAGGCCTTCTCCAAGTCCATAAAGGCAACATACACCTTTTGTTTCTTCTCCAGATACTTCCACAACACAATTCAGGGTAAAAATTTGATCTACACATCCTCTTCCCTTCCTAAAAACTCCCTGCTCGTCGCCTATCCATTTCTCCATTCTCACTCTCACTCTCTCAATCACTACCCTACTGTATACCTTCCCTACTACGCTTAGAAGACATATTCCTCGGTGGTTACCACACACTCCTCTTTCCCCTTTGCCCTTATATAGGGGGACTATTATGCCAGTCTTCCAGTCATCGGGTGCACTCCCCTTCTCCCATGCTAGTTTGCACATTTCCATACCCATTCTATCACTATCTCACCACCATACCTCAACATTTCCCCACACACTCTATCTGTTCCTGGTGCTTTCCCCAACTTCACTCTTTTCATGGCTTCCCACACTTCTGACCTCCTGATCCCCACCTCCTCCTCCACTACTTCTCTTCTTCTCCCTCCCATACCATATCCAGCTATGTTTGCTGGCTCTTCATTCCTTTCATTTAGCAACTCACTGAAGTACTCCCTCCATCTTTCGACTCTCTCTTGCTTCTCGGCTAGCATTCTCCCATTCTTATCTTTCACACCCTTACTGTTTCCCTTGCTACCTTCCCTAACTTTCTTGACTTCTTTCCAGAACAGTTTATTACTCTCCCTCCATTTTACACTCAGATTCCTTCCAAATTCCTCATCTACTCTTCTCTTACTTTCCTTCACCACTCTCTTCACCACCCTCTTACTCTCAGGATGTATACGGTAGGGAATTAACTTGAGCCTTGCACTGTCTCCAGCCTCCACGTCGGATTCTATCCCGTACATCAGGCCTGGAGAAGCAACAAACATGCGGATGTACTGCCACAGCCTAGTAAACAACTCATCTCGCAGAACAACATGCCTAGTGCCCTCCCACAACCCAGCCAAGACCGCAGCTTCTAAACTATAGTCTCCCTCCTTCTCCACCTTCGTCCCTAGAACAGCCAGGTCATGAGAGGGACAATCAGTACCACCTGTGAAGTCACTCCCATAGTTCATAATTGCTAAGGCTTCCCCACCGATACCGTACATGCGCACCCCCGCATTCCTTGCGACTACATCTGGCTGCGCAGCATCACCGCCTTCAGCGACATGGCCAGATATAGTCGGTCTATGGTAGGGCTGTTGCATTCGACTAGAGCAGCATTGAGAGGCTATGCGACGACCGGGCACATCCACTCCACAGCCAACCTCACCAATCTGCTTAATGTCCTCCTTCTGACCACCACCCTTGGCAGCCATGGGTCGACCCTGTCCTGACAACCATGCCAAAGCCTCGTCGCCCACCTTGAACCACCGAAACAACGAGGCTAACGGTCTATAACCATTCAAGTGATCTGCCCGCGGAACATCTTGCACCGCCTGAGTTGTGAGGCTCGGGTGCTCGGCACGACCAGTGGGGTATGAACCGAGCTGGTGCTGGAGCGCTGCACACTGCTGCTCAGGCAGGTGCTCTAGCGCTTCCACAGCCACCAGACTCGTGTCCCCCGCCCACTGCTCCGCCGAGACATGACAATCCCAACTCTCCTCCACCTGTGCCCTACTGTCCCCCTCTCCTTCTCCACCTTGGTCGCTGCAGACCAATGCAGGGCCATAGGCTGCTCAGGTGGTTGCCTCACAAACTCCTCCAACAGGTTCACATGACATGTTTCCCCGTCCTCGTGTTCGATAGCCCCGTTCCCACAACTCTCCTCCAACTGGGAACTACTAAGTCGCGGAGTGCCATCACGCCCAACCATGTCACTAGGGGTGACAGGTTTTGAGGCCACTCCGGAGCTCACCTCTGGGTCAAGTACTAAGTCGCTAAGGAGAGCCGCTGGAGCAAAACTCGCAAAACTTCCAACTTTAGCTTGCTCCTTCCGACCGTTCCTCCGCTGGTCTAGAGACTGAGGAATAGGCTGTGACACTTTAGATGCACGAGATCGGGTGACAACACACACCCTCTGCTGTGGTTGACACCTCTTGACCAACTCCTGCCCATCCCTACTCACATCGGCCGCCCTCTCGGCACCGACTAAGGGTGGAACCTCGGAAGCAGGTACCGCAAAGTCGTTGCCGAGAAGAAGGTCGACGCCCTCTACTGGCAGTTTCTCCACGATTCCGACATCCAACTCTAGTGTCACACCTTCTACCTCCAGCTCCACTCGGACCAACGGGTATGACTTTGTAGCATTGATACCCTGCACCAAAACTACCCGTGCCGTGTTTATAGGTTTGCCTGTAAAGTTGTTCATCAATGTCAAGGAAGCACCCGTATCACGCAAAAATTCTACTCCATGCTTGCAACCAGCCCAACTCACGCAGCCGCGCCCTCTATGCTCACAAAAAGTATCCCGGACAGGTGTCAAGCCTTACGGACACTTCTTCACTGGCTATGCTCCAGCCTCTGACCATTTACCCCGGGCAAACGCTGACGACTTCAATGACACTCCAATGTTGCGAGCCAAAGACACGACTGCTGTAGGTAGCTTGCTAGGACAGGATCGTGCAAAATGCCCCTTCTCGTAACAATGAAAACACTCTAACTCCCCCTTGGGCTTCCCTTGAGGTGGGGAAGGGCCCGGACCCTTCTTAAATTAGTCCATGAGCCAAGACCCGAATTTTGGGATATCGGTACCACCCGGGGTGACTAATTCTCTTAGGTGTTTTTAGCTTGCTACATGTCTCTAGTTTATGTTTTGATATGATAGCCCTTGCACATTGGTAGCTTAATGGTCGTTATCACTTCTTGAATAGACATACCCTACCGAAAATTCCGAAATTTTTTAAAATGTCAAATTTGGGGACAGGAATGCCTAAATGTCAACAAAATGCATATAGTAATTGTCACATTTAATACAAGTCCTGTAAATACACACTAAGCATGCCATGGGCTTGTACATACTATTATGGCAAATTACTACTCCTAAATATCATCTACGTCAGACTCGGAATCTGACTGTTGTGCCACCGGCTCTTCTTCAATAGCCTTGTTCTGACATGTCTGTAACCTGCACATGTCCGTGCATTTTAGACCATTGCTGAGGCAAGTACACTTAGGGAGTTCGCATGACCGCACACACTTGCAAGACAGTAGCTGCATAACAGCATCTGGTGCTGGTGAGCCTCGCATCCAGTTGACGGCAAGCTTACCGTCCTCATCTGTCATCCAACCGCAGTCTGTTGGGTTCGCAACAAATGGCTGGCTCTGAAGACTTCTCCTCCAGATCGCAGCCTGGTAGTTTGCACGCAGTGCATGCATGAAGAGGCAGTCCTCACAAGGAGGGAGTTGACTTGACTCTACCTCTCCACGTCTTGCACAGAACAGCTCATACCGAAGCTTGTTTACCTTAGTTGTGTGGGTAGATGGTAGGTACATGTGGCAGGTGATTTCCTGTAGCTTCTCAAAGAGTTCAGGAGACACTTCCCATGAGCGTCCAAGTTCGTGAAAAGCATGCTGGTATGTCTTGTCCATCTTCACCTGCTTGAGTGTCGTCATCTTCCCTCGGCCAGCGAATGCACTGACGGTATCACAGCCTGTAAAGGCATGCATACCAATCAATGAATCACACACGCTGCCTCCCAGTGTGCGGCTCAGTGTGGTGATATCCAGGAATCTTGTCCGGTTCTTCGTCCCGCACTTCTGGAACAAATGGGATGGGATCTTGTGGCACATGCCAAGACACAACACCATGACGTCTGTATCTTCTGCAGTGATGATGACAGACTTGTTCCCAGATTCTGCTGCATGAAGTGCATGGAGAAGAAGGCGTGTGTCTGCTTCTTCTTGAGTTGACTTAAGCTCAGGAGCCTCTTCCCACTGCTCTTTGGTGATCTTGAAGCAGCGCTGCTCACATGTGACATACAGCTCCTTGTCCTTGAGCTTCTCCCTGTGCTGTGGTGCCTTCCATTCTTCTACCAAGAACTTGATAAGACTTGCCTTGTTGGAGGAACTACCGAGTAACTTTCTCCACTGCTGGATGTTGTGCCCAGGTTGAATGTTCTTGAAATGAATTCCTGTGCCTGCACTTCTTTTGGCTCGTTCTGCATCCTTGATGGATGTCTCCTTGTAGATATCAAACACAACATCAATGCGCCTGCTCTTAGCACCTTCATGAACAGCGTGACTCAGTGCTGTACCTGCAAGTTGTGAAAAAGTGTTGTCGTTTCCCTTCAGTTTGTGGACCAGGCTCATCCCATCAATTATGGTAGCAGAGGGCTCGGGTATCACTTCTGCAGGAGAAACATTCCTCTCTAACTCCTTTGCGAGGGCAGCCTTGTTGGTCTTGCGGAGAGACCCATCACCGCTGGCAAGTGCCCAAGGCAAAGGCCCCAGGGGATGAGCCAAGACATCACTCATTTTGAGCTTTCTGTTCTCGGCAACAAGGATCATCTGGCCAAATAGGTTCCTGTCAGCCTTTAAGATAACCTCCTTGGCATGGTCTTGTGAGCGTGGCTTCATTCTGATGTTAGTGAACGTTCTCAGTTTCGTCTTCGTCATCGTGTCATGAAACTGTATAGTTGGCGTATCGATCTCCAGGCGCTCTTCCTTGAAGGCTTGATATGCATCCTCTCCTATTCTGTAGGCCCCTAGAAGGTCTTTGACAACTTCTGGTGGTGCCATAGTCGCAGTTGACAAACTGACAAGATCTTCTTGCTCTGCGTTGAAGGGGTTCAACCAGCTGGTCTCCATCAGTTGAACTAAAGATTGGACATCGGCCTCATCTCTTCTAATCCTGGGCATCTGTAGGTCTGGGTGGCTGAAGTCAGTATACTTTTGGCCTACTACCATAGTCCTGAGCTGCCTTAAGTACCTGCTGCGATACTCCGATGTCAGGTAGTACCTGGCGACAGCTCCGCCTTTCAGGCTGAAGCCTTTTGTGCCCCCTGGTGTCTGGGTGTCTTTGTTGATCGTCTCTTCGATTGTCTGGTCCACAGGGATCCGTCCAAAGGGATTCTTGCTACCGATCTGGACCGAAAAGCCACCTTGCATGAAGTGTTCATGGACCTCTGGGTGTTCAATGGGCAGTCGAGACATCAAGGCATAGTAGTAGGTTAGGAACCGGGCATAGTTCACTTTGTCATAGGCAAAACACCACGGTATCATCTGTCGGATTGCTCCTAGGTGGAGCATCCAGTTGCCTTCTCTGGAGGCTCGAATTAAGTCCAGCATGATCTCAACCATGTCCAGGTATGACATCCAGAATGCTGAGAGGTTGTGTTCATCTCTGAGGGTCTCAAGATAAACTTGGAAAAGCTTCATGATATGTGTGCATGATTCACTCTCCATCAGCTCTTGAAAGAGTCCCTGAGACACATTGCTGTGAAAGCTGTTGATGTCCTTCAGTGTTTCATCTAGATGGTGTATGTCCCTTGAATGGTTTTCTTCTAGCCATGAAAGGAAGCCTTTCCATGCAAGCCTCATCAGTGCTTCATACACGAGCTTGTGTAGTCTCACTGCTCTGTTGTACCTCTTGCCGTTCATCACTCCTGACACTGATCCTTCTGCGATGATACCTGATTCCACACACAGATCTCTAAGACCTGCATCTTGAAACCTCTTTCCTATGGTGGAGATGAGATTACAGATTGTGTGGAAGACGCCCATCCTGATGATAATGTTCTTGAACTTCTCTTGTTTCCAGATAACTTCGGCAGCTTTGGCATAGAGTGCTTGATCAAACACGCACACAATCTTGTTAAGCTGTAAGGACTGCATGATAGCATGCGTTTGTTCCAAGATTTCATTAACGGTGGACATTTCTGTTGCGGGAGCATTGATAGTGGGCAGGTAGCTTACAGTGTCCTGAACCACTGCAATGTCTCTGCGCATTTTGATGTTGAACCCAGTCCAACTGCTGATGGACTGGTCCTCATGGTCTGACATTCGAGTAAGAAGCCAGATATGGTTCTTTGTCTTTGAATCCTGGACTTCCTTGGTAGTGTCGACATACGCAGTCTCAATCCTAGGTGGCCCTGCCCGCCGCCCAACATTGTATATTGGCAGCATTGATGATGTCTGAGTGATGCTTCTTATCTTGGACTTGGTAATCTCTGGCAGGACTTTCTCTGGCACAGAGCCTGCAACCTTGGACTGGACAGCAATGCCATTGACTCTATGAGAAGTACCTGCTCCACTTAGGCTCTCTTCAAGTCGGTCAATGTTATCCCAGGCCAGGGTTGTGAACACACCAGGGTAGATGTTTGCTGGCAGTGGAATGTCATCCTTTGAGCATTCCAGCTTCTGGATACAAAGGGCTGTATCGATCTCCTCAAACATTGAGTAAGACACACAGTGACCAAGACGATTCAGAGTTCGGATCAGTTCTGTGTTTCCTGTCAAAGACTTTACAGCATTGGTCAGCAGTACGTGCTTGGGTGGTTTTGTCTTGCCACTGGTAACAGCAAAGACCAAGTCACTGCCAAAGGAAGTGGCAAGACGTTGAGCTCTTTCAGAGGGAGTTTCACACTCACACTCTCCTGTCAGCAGGGTGTGCAGGAATTGAGTGACTGCTGCAGGAATGACATTCTGATCTGTATCGGGAGGCCATGGCTGACTCACATCTTGTTTATTGATCTCATTCCTCAGCTGCATTCCTGCTTTGGTTAAGACATCTTCAGAGTTAGCTGCTCTTGCTTCTTGCAGGTCTTTTGCCATTTTGTGTGCTTGCCGGGCAAGGTCGTCCATTGAGAGGCTGCGTGGATAGATTAGAAGCTTTCCTTTCTCATCTGGGACAAAGCGTAGTGATTCTCCAAACTCGGTTTCAATCTTTCGGCGAACATGTTTCTTTGTCGCTGGTTTCAGTTGGATAATACCACGGGACATCATGGATCTCTCAAGCCTAGATGTGAGGTTTGTCATAGGCAGTACCTCTGGGTTGGGGAATAATTTGGTCCTTATATACAAGCAGAGTTCCTCGAGGGCTTCTGTCTCAACCTCTTCGTAGCGTGCTTCCTCGCTTTCTTCCTGATTTTCACCTGCACCCGACCTGGCGGCCGCTGGGAAATCATCTTTTGTGAAGAGTTTGTAGCACGACTTGTGGTAGTGACCCTCTGCAGCAACAAGGTCTCTGCTAACTAAACCAAGGATTCTCTGGTTGAGTTTCCTTATTGCTGCTCTGCGAATCTTCTCATCTGCTCGTAGCTCAACACACTGTATGAGTGGCTCCCTTGTCTTTGTTGTTTTTATGTACTTGCTTGACTTCTCGCAGAAGATACATACTTTGGCATACACCCTGCTAGTACTAGGGGCATCCCTTGATGCCCTCCTCCTGGGGTCGACGCTTGCTGATTCTATCTTGACACCCTTGGCAAGGATAGAATCCAGTGACTTCTTCATTGTAAAGAGACTACGACATTTACGGTGATAATGTATGTGTGGTATTCCTCCTTCTTCAAGGCCCTTGGCTGCTTCCAGGACTGGATCATGCTGCCTGATTTCTGCAGCCCTGAGCAATGTGTTCCAGGAGTCCAAATCCTGTGGTGACACCAGAGCATCGCTGTCATCATCAGAGCAGTGGATGATACAGTCGATCCGTGCTCTCTTCCTCGCAGATGGTTCCATCCTGCCGTCAAACAGTCGACACACACCTGCAAAAAATATCACCATTAAACCATGAACAAACAAACACATTACATGGAAACCACTCTACATATGTTTGCTCCTTCCAATAATAAATTATCCCCAAAATATAACAAAAAATCCCCAAATATGAAATAAACCCCTAAATATGGAGAAACTTGAAATACACATCGGAATAATTCTTGTAGAGAATCAAATAAGCTACAAGAGCTGTTAGAATATATTTTTCAATGTTCCCCATATTTAAGGATTTATTCTAGATTTAGAGGAAAATACCCAAAATATAGAGTATATTCCGAAATATGAGGAAATTTGAAAAATACCTAGGAACAACTCTGGTAGAGAATATAATTCTACATAGGTGTTCAAAGTTTCGCGATGATTGTGTGATGGATTTTAAAGAAAATGAGGAAAACGCCGAGCGTCACGCTAAAAATCTTTATTTTTGGGTAGCGCCCCTATTGCATCAAAAAAATTAGACTAAGCTACCAGTGCGAGAAGGCTATCATATCTTAATGTACTTACAGTCACTCTATAAACATTTTAGTACCATTCGTGTTTAGTCACCCCAGGTGGTACCGATATCTGGCCTGGCTCATGGACTAAATGGAACGGTATTAGAATTATGGTCAGACTTAATATCATTGCTCTTGTTATTATGGTTATATGGTGTATCACTGACTCGGGGGGGGGGGGGGGGGAGGGTTGCGCCCCTTGTTACCTGCATCGTTCCGTTGTGCAGACCCGCACCCACGAATCAGCGATAGCCTACGGTCAGCCATCTCAGCTGCCTCCTGTAGAGTTTTAGGGTTTTTCTCTTTGAGGTTCAAAGTCAGGTCGCCGCCTGTGCACATGAAAAATTCCTCTAGAAGGACTAACTGCTCAAGCTCTCCGAACGTCATCACCTTCTCTGACCTCAGCCAATTTCTCAATGCATCACACAGTTCCCGGGCATGTTCTAGAAAACTCACGACCCTTCGTAACACCCCGGAACTTCAACCTATATGTCTCTGGTTGTAACTCATACACCCGCAGAACAGCTTCCTTCAGTACCTCATAATCGACGCAAGACTCCAAGGGCAACGCATCATATGCCTTGAGTCCTTTGCCAACCAATCTAGAGGAAACAAGGGCTGCCCACTTAACCTCGGGCCATTGGTGCTCCCGGCACTTCTTCTCAAAACGCATGAAAAATTCGGTGACACCCGACTCGTCAAATGCAGGGACTAACTTAAGAAGGTGCGATCAAGACCTCGATTCCCAGAACCGAGACGCTGCCCTGTCGACTCCACCCTAGACTTCTCAAGATCTTTGTCTGCACAGTACATGGCCTTGCTCAGACTCAACCTCTCGCTGCTATTGCTGAATCTTAGCCATCTCAAGCTGGAAGAGCATATCTGCAGTTAAACCTTGAGGAGGAGAAGATGCAACAATTGGAGACCCACCCAAGTGCAAACCACGCTGCCAGTGACTATCGGCCTGCGGGAACGTACCCGGCTCCGGAGCCCGAGGGGGCGCCATGGTAGGAGTCGAGTGGAATGGGGGCTGGGCCGAAGGTGCCCCAGCTCCCGCTCCACCCGAAGCCCCACGCACCCCACCGAGCACACAGGCCACCAGGTCACCTCTCGTCATGCTGCTAGTGCCCACATGATCCATGACCGTGGCCAAACACTGGAGACCATACCGATCAATCCCCGACACCCGGTCAACAGTAATAGGCATCTCCAGAAACTTCCTTGCATCCTCCTCACTAGTTATTACTCTAATGCCTTCTAACAAACCCCGCTGCTGCACCTCAGAGTCTGCTTCCCGTACTGTGTCCTCACTGTACATTGAACCGTCGTTCGACATAGTGTCCACCGAAAATTCTCAACGTTTATAAAATAAAAGGAGTACCTAAACTCTCATGTAGCACTATTCACTCAAAAATATAAAATGCTCGAAGACAACTCAAGTGCTATACTACGTTGCCAAAAAAAAATCCACGTGTCCAAAATATTCCTCAAAAACAAATGTCCAACAATCCTGCAATTCTTTCTTAGATACCAGGCAAGGGCACTATTTGTTATTACTGCAATAATCAACAAATGGATCCTGGTTTCTACTAAAATAAGATACTTGGCAAGGTCGCCATTTGTTATGACGACTTGCTCATAAGATAAGATACTAGGCAAGGTCGCCATTTGTTACGACCGGGGCTACGAATAAAACAAGGGCACTTAATGATTGGACTAGTAATATGGCACTATGCAACAACGGTACGCTAGATCCATACCCTTGAACTTTTATGCTGGCGAACAAAAACACCTATACCCTCCAAAGTTAATCTGCGATAACGGGGTATCCTTAACTGGGCATAAATGTACTCTACATCAGGCTAATCCACACTGGTATAGCCTGATAACACACAAGATGCAAGTTACGTTAAAATGCATAAAAGGGAAGCTATGGAAAGATCAATTAAATCACTGCAAGATTTAATACAATAAAACGATGCTTCAATATAGTTACTCTAAACAACAATAAACTCTTCACTCCTATCTGAAAGAAAGTGAAGTATAGTCCTACAGCATAGACCTGGAAACTTCTGAAGAAAGTCTGATGCTCATAAGATGCTCGTATCTTAAATTATATAAAGGCAAGAAGCAGGACACCATACGTGTAGACTGAATACACTAAAAGATAGGACATATAATGTTAACTGACACGAGAATACTATAAATGCGCAACGGCAGTAATGCTCGACACTAAAAGAAATACTTCCTCATCAACAAATCAGTCTGCTATGGTTGTGCAACTCAACAACAACCTAGACTCATAAATGCTGTGAATAATAATGCATACATAATTATCAAAGAGCTTATATTAAATACTAATAAGTGTCTACTCAATTAATAATGTCTAGCTGGAATACTCTAGGAAAGGAACTGTGGTTGAGCAAGACAGGCTCATAGCCTAGTGATGTCCTTAAAACTGCATCCTTTACGTTACGTTAATTAACTGTGGTGCTCTCTTGATAGATCCAGATCACAAGTATCTGGTTCTATCCTGGCAACCCTCAAAAGATAAGCAAAGAGGCAGCAAAGTGTGGAACTGGAACAGGCCAACGCCCTCAGTCAACACAATGCTGCACTCGTAAAGAACACAAGCGAAAAGACAATACAGGCTACCACAGTACCAGTCGAAGTCGTGTAGGTATAAGCAAACCATACACACATCGGTGACGACGACTACAGTTACCTTATCCCAGTCTAGCATTAAATCAAAGAGCAGACCACTAAATCAATAATGGAGACACACACCGAGTTCTTAACCTCTACTAACTAAGAACCCTCAAACCTATTCTAAGTACATGTAAATATCTCAGAGGACGGCGCATGCAATACAATGAGCCGGCTATGGAAACCGTATGCAGAACCCAAGGGGTTAAGTAATTGAATAAAGGGGAGGAGCAATGGAAAAGAAGAAGGTCAGAGAGAGAGATAGTGGTAAAGGGGGTGATCGGGAGAGAGTATGCAAAGGGATCTTAGAAGCATGCACGCCAAGCCTGTCCTGAGGAGGGTAGCTCCTCGGGACCCTCAGGATCCCACAAAGGCATGGTGGTCGGCCAATCACAGGCCGATACGTCACAAGGCAGCAGGCCTCCATGACGCGCCAAGAACCACCAGCCAATCAGAGGCGAGACAAAGCCCGCGCGGGCGGAAAAAACTCCTCCGGGAGGGAGGAGGGAAGCAACACTCACTACCCCCACGCTGCCCGCTCGCTCTCTCTCTCTCTCAACTTCACTACAATGCATCTTATATTCTACTCATGATATAAAATACTTCCCGTTGTCACAGACGAAAATAAAGACCACCACTGGACTGTCTGTAACAATGCAAGTACTATGAAAGAAAGAACAACATTCTCTGATAACTGTAGCCCATTTCACTGCCCTGGCGAGCGCTAGTGGCTAACGGGAGGCGATTCTGCCAATGCTGGTAGGCGTCACATTATCCATCTCCATAGGGTTGAACCTTGACTTGGAGAATGGGAATTTCTGACGTAAATGTCTGTTGAAAGCATTTTTTATTCTGTTATATTGCTCTGCACTGAGGCCCCTGGGGGAGGTACGAGACTCTATTCCCATGATTTTACAATGCCCCCCTGTTCTATCCTCAATATGTTTAGCCAAATCATATATTTTACTGGCAAACTCATTAACTACCGTATCGCCAAAAATATCGTTACCTCCGACTATCAAGAATGTGAGATCCGGACGAAACTTTACAAGACTATCGAAGGCTGGCGAATTACGGATTGAATCAATTGTGGCCCCACTTTGTGCCAGAAAGTTCAGCTGGAAGCCTTCAAGGAGTATAGGAGATGGTAGCGGTTCAAATCTATTGACATACGAGTGTCCAATCTCCGCAACTTTAGGTAACGGGTGTTTATTGTGCGATGGTGATGGCTCAGAATTCTCGTCAATACCACCCCAACCCCGCGCTGCCTCCCCAGACCCTCGAATCATTGGCTAGTGTGTAAACTATAGCCTAGCACTAGAAAGTAGAAAGCAGGGATGGTAAAAGCAGGCCCAAGAAGACGCCCAGCCACAATTAGGCCTAGGTTAAACACAAAAATGGGGTACATTATATTAATTAATAAGGCATATAGGCTATACTTAATTCCTGGTTTACAGCACCATACTTTACTGTCAAGACTTAGGATCGTATAGTGAATTTAGGAATTAGTTACAAGACAAGTAAAGGGATTGGATTATCAGCCTAAGGGGGAAGCATTGAGATCGTCTCACCTTTGTTGTTAATTCACATGCTATACATGGTCTACATATATTATAATGGCCACCAGTGAATATATATAGACTTAGCTGGTTAGTGGAGCATGTTGATGGATAGTAGGTGCTGGGATGTTTAATAAATGGGACGATAGATGTGGCCGATCGCCGGTGTTGATGGTAAAGATTGTTATTGAGTGGCACCCTTTATAGGGAGATATCTTAGAACGTCAGCTTGGTAACAAGTGAAGCTAGACATGCGCAATCATTCTCGATGCTGCTAACGTTCCTCATATTACTTTTAATTACTATATTAAATAGTACTTAATACTTATGGAATACTATATTCTCAAATTAACTCTTTATAGAATAAATGTACACCGTAGCCTATACCTTACTTACCCCTTATATATTATTCATCTGATATACAAACCCAATTAACTTTACATGATACTTTGTGTATATACAGAATTATAGATCCCAATTTTAACCAATCCCAACTGGAAATAGAAAGGTCTATCGTGGACACTCATAAGTCACGATATTAGTATATCCTTAATTATTCTGTTCATTTATGTTTTCCGATACTTGGTAGTAATTGTGGAATTATTCTATAATTGCACCTATACCAGCTAAACAAATTATTACTGTATTTAACAGGAAGGTACAACGAGGTAGGTGATGTGGTATAGGTGGCAATATGCGGAAATGGATTATAAAGGCATTCCGTCCCCTCTGACCCACTTACGAAAATCTACGGTTACTCACTCCACCCCAACTGGATTTCTACCGTTTTACCCAACCAGCAGGGGTGTGGGGGTGGCAGCCCACCCATAATACTAGGATAGTTTAGGTAAGGTTGATAGGTTATGTTAATGTCTCTCTGAAACATTGTAAAATCCTTGTCACATCTACTGTAGATTAATAGACTTTTGTCAGAGGGGGCGGAATGCCCTTATAATCCATTTTCGTATATTGCCACCTATACCACATCACTTACCTCATCGTACCTTCCTGTTAATTAGAATAATATTTATGTTTAGCTCGCAAAGGTGCAATTATATAAATTTACCGTAATTGTCCCTACCAATAATTTACCTGAATCTGCATTTTGCATATACCTATATAGATATTTAACACAAACAAATATAGTTATCTTTAAGTTTCTATCGTCTTGCCTTTCAGTGCCAATTGACTCTTGTCTTTTTTTTGGCACTAAGTACTGTACATTGCTGGCTTGATGTCAATTACACCATTTGGTCTATATCGGCGAAACAAGACAGTGCTGTATATGCTAAATGTATTTGTAATTTGATCTTACTGGGTCAACTGGTGGGCCTCATTAGAATTGCCAAACGATATCGCTCACTGAGGATTAATCTAGAGCCTTGTCTCCAAAACCAGTAAATTTTGCTTTGCAAGTGAAATGTATACATTCTTTTAACTAAATACTTGATCTGCTAATTAACTTTATTAATATTTAATTAATTATAATTTTAAACTGGACTTTGTTCTTGAAAAAATAGCTTTAAATAGTGCTTTGTCCCTTGATTACTAACTTTGGTAAAATTCTAGTTTTGGTTTCACAGCAATTTTAGCGTTTTGTGTTTTTGTTTTTCTCAGTTTTCTTTAATATATAGTGTTGTTTTATACCAAGGACTGTCGAATGTGATTATTTGCTAATATTCAAGGACGCTACATCGGCGCTATTAGACACAAATTATTTGGGAAAATAGGGACCAATAGACTCACCATATTTTTCTTGTGGAGGAATTTCAGGGAAGATGTAGTTACCGGGCGTATAGGTCGCTATACTTGTGGCGCTTACAAATACAGTACCGTATTGCCTACACACTCGTAATTGTAAATATCAAGTAAATAATAATAACGGGTATATGATATTTAAAGTTTGGTGTACAATCGGGGGTATTAAGTGTTGTCATAGATTCCAATAGTTTACGATCAAAAAGTGTTATTGGTATCTTTATTGTTACTGGGAAAAGTGCTTATCCCTCAGAATATTAGTCAGTGTCCGAAACTTTTTGAAATATCCGACAACAATAATTAACCTCGACCATACCATGCTATATACAAATAAATGTCAATACATACATAGCGAGTAACACTGATTTTAAGTACACGTATTGTTATTCGCCTGTCCAGCGTCCATGTCAACAAATGCTACTCACAAGACCAGTAAGAACGGTTCCGAACACAGTCAGGGGTGTCTGTCGATACTGTATAAGAGCTCTGTTTCTATTGGATATATATGACATCACGTGTTGCGTCACTATCAAGTAAGAGTTTTGATTCGCTGATGTGCAGGACTTGACTATTGCTGGATAATGATTGGACCATAGCTACATGGCCCCATGCCGCTCTGGCCGCGTGCAATCTGGGCCGCAGACTCGCCTCTTTGGCTTTACATCCAGTTTTTGCCCACATCAACCTTTCAAATACACCTTCACTAGTATCCTTGGTTCTTGGTGGCTTTTAAGTATATCCGGTACTAAGATGTCTTTTCTGTTTATAGGTTGTCAATATTCTCCTATACAGTAGACGGGTCCATTAGGGTACGCTATTATGCTAATTACTGTACTAGGTGGTTAGTATGAGTTCCTGTTGATCACATTGTACATGGTTCGAATCCCAGGTGGGTTGTATGAGGTTTTTCTCAAGTGGAATTACTTGATATAAAGATTGTAGGCCTACTAGGTAGTAGTACATACGAGGTGTTAGGTGAGGGTTAGTCTTGTATCCAATGTACTAGGTACTAGGGACACATACTAGGTGTTAGGTGAGGGTTAGTCTAGGTTACCTGCGAACTGTTTTTTTTTTCTTTTTTTCTTCTTTTTTCCAAACATGCAAAACCTTACCCAACTTTTGCCTAACTATATACAACCACCGTATGCTTATGATAACTAGCTAAAACACCAACAATATTACTTTCGAAACTAGGTTACTGTTTTTTTGTTTTTGTTTTTTATCTGAAAACATGCAAAATCCGAGCCAACTTTCCTTCCCAACTCAAGCCTTAGCCTGCCAAGCCGGCACTTGCCTTCACGAAACATTTCACACATTATCCAATATATATGAAACACTTTGATAGTGATAATTTATGAAAATCGACCCCATTACCATGGGCCAGGTTAGTTGCCGGTTTGACTTGGCCAGGTCACAGTACTACTATGCAGCACTCAGGTGATTCAGATATTGATCACTTTATATTCAACCCTAAATATCCAAAACGCCCAAAATTATCGCCTCTAACGGAGTCTGACGCAGAACAACGTCCACCCAGAAATATTTATATAATATCTGATACTGATTATGACAGTAATTATCAAGTAGAAGTTCCAATTCGCACCGCTGGCAGTGACAATGAGGTGGATAATGTACAGTACCTTTGGCTATTCAAGTGCAAGCACAGAAAACCTCAACTTGTGTAGCAACTGACTATGTGAGACTTTCCCCCGCCCAAATGGCACTCAAGGATAAAAAGGCCAATGTATCCTATGACGCTTCCCAGTTGTAAGGGTTAATTAATGATTGTCTACTGTATAAATATCAAGGGTAAAAATCTAGATTACTTTAGCAGTTTTAGATTTTTTATGTTTTGTTTTAACTTTACCTAATAAATGGTGTTTCTGTATATATTCGTGAAGAATATAATGGTCTATCTATTGCCTGACGCCGTGATCCCCGAAGGGGTGGCCACGAACGAACCGCCCCCATGCACCTCTGTCCCCAGTCAGTCGACGCCCCTCCCCCCAACCAGCACCACCTTCGTTCATGTACTTCCTCACTCCATCCTTCCACCTCATATTCGGTCTACCTCTCCCCCTCTGTCCCTCCACCTCGCTCTCATACACCCTCTTAGTCATTCTCTCGCTTTCCATACGTTCCATATGGCCGAACCATCTCAAGTTGTTCCTTTTCACACTTTCCAGCACATCTACCTCCACACCACACCTCCTTCTTACTTCCTCATTAGTCTGTCTATCCCTCCATGTAACTCCGCACGCACTCCTTAAGTAATTCATTTCCACTGCTCTCACTCTTGGTCTGAGTCTCTCAACCAACGTCCATGCTTCGCTTCCGTAAGTCAGTGTCGGGATTACCACACTGTCATGCAAGGACTTCTTCACTTCCATACTGACCACCCTATTTCTTGTTACTGCTTTTAGCGTTCCTACAACCCTCTTCCCCTGTTGTACCCTCTCCCGCACCTCTTCATCCATAGTCCCATCTTTACTCAACACACTGCCCAGATACTTAAAAGAGTTGACGATCTCCATAGCCTGACCGTTCAGCTTCACCTCACACTCTGTGACTTCACCCCTTTCGAAGACCATAACCTTGCTCTTCCCCGTATTTACCTTCAAATTCCGTTTTTCGCACACTGTTCCAAACTCATTTACCAGACCCTGCAACTCCCATTCATTATCACTCATCAGAACTGTATCATCCGCAAACAGCAGTATAGGTAGCTTCCACTCAATTCCCTCCCTTTTCAGCGATACACCAACATCCACTGCTCTTGATAGTTTTTCTTTCATAACTCCATCCATATATACAGTAAACAACCACGGGGACATCACACACCCCTGTTTCAAACCAACATTCAGGTCAAAGAACTCGCTCTGCTCACTCTCCACACGTACTGCCGCCTTTGCACCCTCATACATGCTCTTCACTGCTTTCAGCAACTTGCCCTCTACTCCGTATATTCTAAGTACTTTCCACAAACCTTCTCTATCCACTCTGTCATAGGCCTTCTCCAAGTCCATAAAGGCAACATACACCTTTTGTTTCTTCTCCAGATACTTCTCCACAACACAATTCAGGGTAAAAATCTGATCTACACATCCTCTTCCCTTCCTAAAACCTCCCTGCTCGTCGCCTATCCATTTCTCCGTTCTCTTTCTCACTCTCTCAATCACTACCCTACTGTATACCTTCCCTACTACGCTTAGAAGACATATTCCTCGGTGGTTACCACACACTCCTCTTTCTCCTTTGCCCTTATATAGGGGGACTATTATGCCAGTCTTCCAGTCATCGGGTGCACTCCCCTTTTCCCATGCTAGTTTGCACATTTTCCATACCCATTCTATCACTATCTCACCACCATACCTCAACATTTCCCCACACACTCCATCTGTTCCTGGTGCTTTCCCCAACTTCACTCTTTTCATGGCTTCCCACACTTCTGACCTCCTGATCCCCACCTCCTCCTCCACTACTTCTCTTCTTCTCCCTCCCATACCATATCCAGCTATGTTTGCTGGCTCTTCATTCCTTTCATTTAGCAACTCACTGAAGTACTCCCTCCATCTTTCGACTCTCTCTTGCTTCTCGGCTAGCATTCTCCCATTCTTATCTTTCACACCCTTACTGTTTCCCTTGCTACCTTCCCTAACTTTCTTGACTTCTTTCCAGAACAGTTTCTTACTCTCCCTCCATTTTACACTCAGATTCCTTCCAAATTCCTCGTCTACTCTTCTCTTACTTTCCTTCACTACTCTCTTCACCACCCTCTTACTCTCCACGTACCTCGCTCGTTTCTGTCTCTCGGAATCTTCATTCCCTCTGCTACCCAACCACTCTCTATATGCTTTCTTCTTTTCTTCCACAGCTATTCGTACCTCTTCTGTCCACCATGCTGTACCTTTCACTCCCCTCCCTCTTCTCCTCACTCCACACACCTCCCCACATGCTGCACAGATCTCATCCTTAAACACCTTGCTCATCTCCTCCACTTCCTCCATAACTTCCAGGTCGAACCCACCTAGTCGTCTTTCCACTGCTCTCCTGTACTCCTCCCTGATTTCCTCCTCCTGCAACCTCTCCACCCTCCTCACCATTCCACCCTCCTCTCGCCTCCCTCCCGCTCTCCTCACCCCCTTCTTTTGTATCCTAACCTTAGCTACCACTACATAATGATCAGACAGACCCCCTCCAATACCCCTATACACCCTAGCATCCATCACAGATTTCTTCATTCGTTCATCCACACATACATAATCAATCAATGACTTTCGTTCCACCACTGTCTTATCCTTCATCGTCAACATCCGTTTCCACGTGTACCTGTGGATCATTCTGTGTCGGAAGAAGGTGTTGGCTATCCACAGCCTCCTCCCCACACATACGTCCACAAGTGCACTACCATTCCCATTCACCTCTGATGGTACCCCCCACCCTCCCACCACTCCCTCAACTTTCCTATCACCCACCTTACCATTCATATCCCCAATCAGAAATATTCTTTCGTTCTTGTCAAACTTCTCCAGGCACGCCTCCACATTCATCCAGAACTCCTCTTTCTTTCTTTCAAGTATATCCTCTGTCGGGGCATACACGCATACAATCACCCACGTTTGTATTCCTACTTTCATTCTCACCCACACAATCCTTGAACCCACAGACCCATACTCTCTTACACATTCCTTCCATTTGCTACTTACAAACAAACATGCACCTTCTCTCGCTGTTCCTTCACTCACTCCAGCACACACACCCATTCCACACTCCCACTCTCTCACATCTGAACCTTTCCATTTGGTCTCTGTCATTCCACATACATCCAGCCTGGCATTCACTAACACTTCCAGAACCTCTCTCTCTTTTGTGCCATCATTCATGCCACTAACATTCCACGTAGCCATTCTCAGAATGTCCGAAGGCATGTCCTTAGTCGGTCGTGGTTCGTCAACGTTGGTTCCGTCCGCATCCGAGGCTGTTCGTTCGTTTTTCCTTGCTTCGATATTTTTTCCGGGTGGGGGTCGCAAGCCCACCGACCCAACCTCTTTAGTCGCCTCTTACGACACGCAGAAGGCACGTGGGGCATATTCTATTCCCTAACCCCCAGGGGGGGGGTTAAAACTATAAATAAGTAATATACGACCCCATTACCCCTAGAATAAACAAAACACAAAAACAAAAACACACACACACACAAGTGGGGAGGGCTTTGAAGCTCGGAAAATATGGGGTTAAGACGTTTTACAAGTGAATATGAGTAAAACAAAACATTTCCACACCTATATTAGCACATTAATACAGAAACTCAAGCCAAGTTTTGTACTTACGAGATGTTATAGACATAAAATACGCTAAATGCGGGTCAATCCATACTCAAACGTCCCTTTTTCCTCAGCGTAAACACACGACTGCAGGCGGACAGCTATATATACCTTAAACTACCAAAACATAACGTAGGACAATTGATTTACCCAAAAAGTAAACAATCTTCACGAAATCGAGGTAACATTTGGCTCGAGTTCTCGTACTTTTCAAGGGGGCCAAATTAGAGATCGGGGTGGATACACGGAGGGTTGAGGGCTCGGGTTTTCGTATTTTTCAATGGAGCCTAATTTGGGATCGGGTTGGTTATACGATGAGGTTGAGGAGATTCCTTACCCCCTGCGCATGCGCAAAAATGTAAGCCCCCCTTGGCCCCGCCCACTTCCCAAAATGTACAAATATTATATTAGATTAGATTAACCTAACTTAACCTAACCTAACCTAACCCTAATATAATATAACATAACACAAATAACTAAATAAAAATATAAAAATACACTAAATCCGAGTGGGATCGAACACTGGTTTTCTCAGTGTTGGGCGGGAGCTCTACTGGCTGAGCTACAGATCGACCTAGCAGTAACGGTTTGAAGGCTATATTTAAACGCGGGAAACGCGTTACGGGGCCAAGGAAGGCTTACATTTTTGTGCATGCGCAAGGAATAAGGATTCTGGCGTCGTACATCCTCTTCCGTCGAAGAGCTGAGGGGGCATTACCAAGAGTGAGATACGATAGTCAAGTATACATCCCGTGCGCGAGTTGGTATGAACAGACCACCGGGACCAGCCAGTAGTCAGCAAACCTGGGAGACGAACACATGAAATGGCAGATTTTTCATGGACATTACTCCTACAGGCACCTCTAGCTAGTGCACTTCACAGTGCGTTTCACTAGATTATGTGCTGCCAGGAACTCCCAGAGATCGTCCTTTTGATGCAAATTAATATTCAATTCAATTAGATTCTCACCACATTCAACAGCCATTATCGTTTGAGAGAGCCGGGTCTTCGTGACGTAGCGATCAGCTGGTTCTGACGTAAGGTCATGTTCAAATAACACTACCAATGAAGTCAGAAGAGTGCAATATTGTTCTGTGTTCATTGAACAGAGAGAAACATGTGCTATTATCATACATTATTAATATTTTGCTCTTGTAATAATATTGCAAGTGTAATACAGTCGCCTACAAATATATATAGAACATAGAAATATGCGTGTTGAAGAATGTATAGCCAGGTGAATTCGTAGTTTTAAAAAGCCTGCCCAATCCTACAAAAGAAGAAGAAGAAAGAGTTAAAGTCGACGGATTGCTTTGTTTACGGTCGGAACTTTGATTATTTTTGGTGTTATTTTTCGGTAAAATCGGGTTTCTTCAAGTTGTCGACAATGAAATTCGGGTAGGATGTAGTTACCAGGTATATCACCTAGATACTTGTATAATTATGTAATACCACATACCCTTTTAGTTGACAATCTTAAAACACGCACCCCGAAAGTGGGTAGGGCTTTGAAGCTGAGGGAATTTGTGGGATAAAAAGAGGTATAATAGTAATAAAGCACTATAAATGATGAACACATACGTAACAGGAGCAAGAAGTACGAAGGGACTCTTCTCACATACTGACACTCATGCTAGTTTTGATTTTGAAGTGTTTGGAGATGAAAATAATACGGAACAATCCAGTGCAAGTCATTTGAGATGAGTGAGTGAGAGCACAGTGAGAGCACACAGGTCGGTTGAGCTCCTCAAAAGAGGGGATTTTCGGAGGGGTATCGTGGGACTGAGTGACCCATATACGTATCAGAAGATCGGCGATGATACGGTGTTTCGGCACATAGTAAACAGAACTGGTTTCTTGTTTAAACATCGCCCACAAAGCATATTTAGTTTAATCTTGAGAGTGTTATTACCAGTATCAGTGAGGGGACAAGGAGCCGTCAGGCACTAGCCCAGCCCTGCCCAGGCACCATAAACCTCCAGCAGTGACCACAAGGTGAGTGAGGTGACCGTTTATAGGGCAGGCAGTTTCACCCTTATGGTTCCCCACCATAGGCCTCATCTTCCATCTGACCCTCGGTCCTTCAACTTCTCAAACAATTCTAACCTTTATGAAGTATTTGCTATAAGGTCCATTTTCATTTCCCTCTCTCTAACCATTTAGGAAATACTTGCTACAAGGCCCATTTTCATTCATCTCTCTCTCTCTCTCTCTCTCTCTCTCTCTCTCTCTCTCTCTCTCTCTCTCTCTTCTCTCTCTCTCTCTCTCTCTCTCTCTCTCTCTCCTTAACATCTTTCCATCCACTTTCAATCACCGCACTTAACCGCCTCATTGCTATTATTTTTTTGGTTATCTATAACTTCAGATCGCTTTTTATCATTTTAGTTATTTGTTTTCCTCTAACATCTTTCATACCCAACCAGGCCAGCCCCCTCTCCAGCTCTCTCTCTCTCTCTCTCTCTCTCTCTCTCTCTCTCTCTTTTTATCCTTAACATCTTTCCATCCACTTTCAATCACCGCACTTAACCGCCTCATTGTCATTAGGTTATCTATAACTTCAGATCGCTTTTTACATTTTAGTTATTTGTTTTCCTCTAACATCTTTCATACCCAACCAGGCCAGCCCCCTCTCCAGCTCGCTTTCTTTCTCCCTCGCCCCCGCCCCTGCTCTCTCTCTCTCTCTCTCTCTTAACATTTTGTACAATTTAATAATTTTTCCATAACTGCTGCCCTAGATCCGGTTACCCACTCAGATCCTGGCTCTCGCTCACTCTCTGGCTCTCTCCCTATCTTGATGTTGACAGCATTATTAATATCCTAAGCATCTATTAATACTCAACATCAGGGTGGCGTCGCCAGTGTAAGTAATCATAGGATATAATTGGCGTGCTTCCTTTCAATTAGTTAGATCTTTTAGTTGTACCGGTGCCCAATGCCGAGGATTTATACATTTAACCACTTAGCTTTAGGAGAAGCAGGCCAATTGCCCATCAGAAAGGTTGACTATGATATGTGATGTTTTTTGTTTTGTTTTTGTTTTTTACATATCCCATCAGAAAGGTCGACTATGATAAGTGAATTGTTATGCATCCAGCCAATTATACATTAATAACAACAGCAATAATCTAGATATGTGCCAGGAGAGATTTCCCGGGGTTTCTGAAACAAGGGAGACATGGTAGAGATGGAAGCACCACGGGAAGATCAGGAGGACGGCTTGGTAGAGGCAGAGGAACGGATAATCTTGGAAGACTATGGCCTAGCAGATACTAAGTGTCTTAAGTGCGGAACAACCAATGCAAGAAAGAATTCGCGAAAATGTTCCGGCTGTCTTAGATCTATTCATTTATCTTGTGCTAAGCTGACAAAGAAAACATCAGGAGAACAACCAAACTGGAAATGTCTCGCATGCCCAGGGCCCACTGCAGAGCCAACTGGGGCAACACCGGCAACACCGGTCGCCAACTTGACCCAACTGGTGACCAAATGGAAAGCGCGGATCCAGGTCCTTGCCCGGGTACCTAAAGGAGCCAGAATCCAAGTGGCGGAGGCCCTTACAACCATCATAAAGCAGGCCCTACAGCTCAAGACACCCCTCGCATGGGCACGGCTCCTGGGTTTCTCCTATGGGGCCCTCCGAAAACCACCCAGAACCAACATACAAGACCATCTTCAGGTTTCACTAGCCACCAGAGTGAAACGTCAAGTAGCACAGTATATGGATGGAAACAAACTGGTGGAACCCCCCGAACAGCAACCAAACAGGGCCCAGAAGCACCAGGAGAAGGAAGAGGAAGAGGCTGAACAGCTACGTAAGAGGGTCGCTGCGAAGCTGGCGGATAGTGACATCAAAGGGGCCGTCAGACTGTTGTCCTCTTCAGAAGGTTTTGCTGGTCAAGGCACCGAAGTTGTTGAAGCCCTACAAGAAAAGCACCCACCTACACCTAGGGACCTAAACCTCCCCCCTGCCCCAAATGACCAGATGCGCCAACCTTTAGTTGTCACGAAGGAGCAGGTGGTCGCCGCAGTGACTTCATTCCCAGCAGGCTCAGCCGCGGGCCCAGATGGTATCCGCCCCGCCCACCTCAAAGGCCTCTTGGGTCAGGGATCAGGAGCTGCTGGGGAGGCACTCTTGGAAACCCTCACCAAATTCATCAACATGGTTTTAAGAGGGGAAGTACCCGACTGTGCCACACCCCTATTTTTTGGGGCATCACTCTGTGCACTGGCAAAAAAAGATGGCGGCGTGCGCCCAATAGCAGTAGGGAACACCTTCCGCCGCCTTGCCACAAAGGTGGGTTTGAAACCACTCTCGAATGGCCTAGGTCAACACTTAAGACCAGTTCAACTAGGTTTCGGAACTCCAGGGGGGTGTGAAGCTGCTGTACACGCAACCCGCACCTACCTCAGCCAAGCCCAAGAAAAACGAGTGCTTCTAAAGATTGACATGCGGAACGCATTCAACAGCATCCGCAGGGATGTCTTCCTCCGTGCAGCTCAAGAACACATCCCCACTCTGTACCCCCTACTTTGGCAGGCTTATTCCAAACCTTCAATCCTGATTTTTGGCGAGACGGTAATCCCATCAGAGACCGGGTTACAGCAGGGAGATCCAGGTGGTCCTGCTCTTTTCTCAATAGGGGTGGATGCAGCAGCTAACAAAGTAAGGTCAGAGCTGAATGTATGGTACCTGGACGATGCAACCTTGGGTGGGTCAGTAGAGAACGTTCTAACCGACCTAAATAACATCATAACTGACCTCGGCCAGGCCGGGCTAGTGATAAATGACACCAAATGTGAACTTGTTCTCCTCAACCACACACGTGAACAAGGAGAAGAGACTCAGGCCCTGTTCCGAAACATATTGCCAGATGTAAAGATCCTTCAGGAGCACCAGCAAACCCTATTAGGTTCCCCACTAACTCTGGCAGCAATCCCACCAGCACTTCAAGTTAAAAAGGAGGAGCTTCAACGTCTCGTGAGTCGCCTGATACACATCGATGCCCACTCAGCTCTGGCCCTGCTCAAGAACTGTTTCTCCATCCCAAAACTCCAATACCTCCTGCGCACATCGATGACTTACACGAACAATGGCGGCCTCCAAGAATTAGACAGCATAATCCGAGAAGCAGTGACCAGCATCACCAACGTGGAATTTAAAGAACGGGCCTGGACACAAGCCACCCTTCCTGTCCGCCTCGGGGGCTTGGGCATACGGAGAGCCTCGGATATTGCCTCCCCAGCCTTTATCTCTTCCCTCATCGCGACCAACGACCTCGTATTGTCCATCCTTTATTCTAAACCCGGAATGACACTTAATGGGGACATAACAGCAGCGATTAACACCTGGAAGGGAAGTACAGGAGTAGAGGAGGAGCCTCAGGGTACCTCCAGGAGCAAGCAGAAAGCGTGGGATACCATCTCGGCGAAGAAAACTCAAGAAAATCTCCTAACCAATGCAGACCAGGTTGCAAAAGCACGCCTCCAGGCAGCCGCCCGTTCGGAGAGTGGCTTGTGGTTACACGCCATCCCCATCCCACCTCTTGGAACTCACTTGGATGCTGAAGCGCTCCGGGTCGCCATCGCGCTCAGAGTGGGTGCGGCAGTTTGTCACCCACACACTTGCAAGTGTGATGGGAGGATGGATGCTCAAGGTCACCATGCCTTGTCATGTAATTACAACGCAGGCCGCCTGCCAAGACACTCTGCACTAAATAATGTCATAAAACGGGCCCTGCAGAGTGCTAACTGTGCATCAATCCTCGAACCACATCGACTTCACAGAGAAGACGGCAAACGGCCAGATGGGATGACCACTTTCCCTTACAAGAATGGCCGGTGCCTCGTGTGGGATGCCACATGTGTTGACACTTTCTCCACAACCAACGCCGCCAGAAACGCCGACGAAGCAGGTGAAGCCGCCCGGATAGCAGAAAATAAAAAGCGAGAAAAAATATCAAGCCATCGCCAGAATTCATCAGTTCGAGCCCCTGGCATTCGAAACTTCAGGAGTCTTCGGCCCCACCACCCTTAAGATGGTGAATGAAATAGGCCGTAAAATCAGAGAAGTTTCAGGAGAACCCCGGGAAACCCTCTGGCTCAAGCAAAGACTAGGGATGGCTATCCTCCGGGGCAATGCCACCAGTGTCATGAGCTCAGTTCGACAGGACTGAGTCATGCCACTGCGTGAGGCCCCGGCAGGAGTGGTGTATCCGTAGTCTTTCCACAGTAGGGTAAAACAAAACATAAACCTTATTTGTATGTAACATGTGTGATGCACATTAATAAAAGGGGATGTGTCGGATGGTTGAAAGCCACAGTTGCTCGCGCGTTTGGGGCTAGCAACACGTATTATGAAAAACATGCATCCTCCTTCATTCACTGTCCCCCCCCCTTCACTCACTCAACCCCACAATTTGCCGGAGGATAACAGGTTTTTCACAATACGTAGACGGAGGTCTTTTGTAAAAAGTGTTTCTTCTATTATTCCACCTTTAGTTTCTCCTGACATTATTACCTGTGACTCACTTTGACACTTTCAAAGACGTTTTCCGTTTTGTTATGTGTACTGATGACACTTGCATAAAGTGGTTGAAAACCCATAACTTGATTGCTAGTGACAATTTACCATGCCCTTAGTGTATCTCGCAAGGTCGAACAGGAGTACATAAATATTACAAATACAAGGCCTCTAAAGATCGCAAATCTCAGTTGAGGCTACACTGTTCTGGAGTAGGGAAAATGTGCCAATATAAGGTTTCCCCTTTCAAACACACTTTCTTTGATGGTACTTCATGTAGAATTACTATGGGTCAGGTCCTGGAAATAGTGTATTGTTTCCTCAATAGATTCCTTGTTTACCTTACTGTGTGACTAATCATATGGTCATTGACTATTTTAATTACTGTCGCGAGGAGTGTGCTACCGCAGTACAAAGAACATTGTATAGTTGGCGGTCCTTCAAAGGTCGTCGAAATAGATGAGAGCAAGTTTTTCAAAAGGAAATACAACCGAGGCAGACAGCTGGTTAGCCATCAAGAGGGATGGGTATTTGGTGGAGTGGAGCGAGGGAGTCGGGATTGTTTTTAGGTCATTGTGCCCAACCGCTCTGGAGAAACATTAATTCCTATCATAGAGAAGCACGTCAGACCAGGCACCACTATAATATCAGACGAATGGAAGGCCTATAACGCTCTGCAGGACCGTTGCTATATACACCAAACTATTTGCCACAAAAGAAACTCTGTGGATCCTAACAATCCAAACACCCATACCCAAACCATTGAAAGTAACTGGCGCTACGCAAAGGCTATCTACATAGACAGAAAAATTTCTGAATCTCTAAGGGGCACTTATCTCCAAGAATTCATCTTTCGACGAAAGTTTAAGACATACTTGACTGCCTCATCCTTCCATCATATGAAACAACGGGATGGATATAGTTACCGGATGTACCACTACCGACATACAACATAAATCATCTATAAATACTTATAATAAAATAAATACATATAAATCAATAATACTAGGTTAGGTTAGGTTAGATTGTTTGGTTAGGGTAATGTATTTTTGTATCCAAAGGTAGTCAAAATAGACGGGAACATGATGGTGAGCATCCGTGTAATGTAAACAAGACGGCGGTACACCCGGTAACTACATTCTTGCCGAAACAACTCTACAACTTTATCCCTTCGTAAATGGTAAGTCCTAACCGTTACAGATGTATTTATTGCGCTTACTCCATTTCTCGTTGCATTTCAATGATATTATGAGTATTTTACAGAACAACAACTCCTCGATTACGGGATTATGGCATTATTTGTGTTCGCTCTTACCATACTCAGGGGACCATACTGATTCGCGGATAAGTGCTACTTTTCTTACTTTGTCAATTTGATTTTCACTCTCCTATACAATTTTCAGTTATTTTTGTCAAGCCAGTCCAGGACACCTTGTTTACATTCTAGCTTCCTTGGAGGCTCCCTCTCGATGTTCAGTAGCCAATCAGAGTGGAGCTTCACCTACAAGACATCAGCACATTTGTATTGGTACTTTCCTGTTATCGACAGCAAAAACTGAAGATTACTGAGTAAACACAATAGACTTCATCTAATTTTCTTTCGGCGCCCGTCAATCTTTTATTGTTATAATACCCAACCAGCGAGGGTGTGGGAGCGGCAGCCCCCATCCATAATACTAGGATAGGTTAGGTATATTGTTAGGTTAGGCTACTGTTTTATATCCGTTTTATACGATTTTTACCCCTCAATTTCCCTATTCTTCATAGCCCTTCCCACTATCGGGCTTGTGTTTTTAGAGTATTGGATAATGGGTAAATATTAATTTCCATGAAATAATTTTATTATAGAAAGGCTGAAATCCATAACTATAACAAATCTCCCCCCCCCCCCCCCCTCCCCCACACCTCAACAATAAAATATCAGGAGTTGTTGTCCTACAGAATAACCAAAATTATATACCTCTCAATACACATCACTAAGCTAGGTCACAATATGTTAGATTATATTAGGTGATTATAACAAATTAAAAGGTATATAGTATTAAATCATACAGTTAGGTTATTAGAAACCCCCGCTTCTGAAACCGGACGGACGTATGATGGTCACAATCAAAAACCATGTTTACACGGCACTATTTTACTTGCGATAAGGCGATATAAACCACAATTCATAACTCGCATACAAATATTTGGACACAGGAGGTGACACAGGACTTACGAACATTCATTTTATATTTTATATATTTATATATTATATTTTGTATTTATATATGTTTTGCCAGATGCCGTTCCCGAGAAGGGGTGACCATTAACATTAGGTGTTTTTCACGAATCGCTAGTACAAGTTGCCCGGGCTTGACATCTACCAACAACATTTTGACAGTGCAGGCTTGATCCGCCAACTCTTTGATCATCAGCCGATGGTCTACTGACTATGCCACGGCTTTTCCATCATACCTCTGTTGCATCTAGATACATGTAGCATAGAATGTGATAACACATGGTTTGCTGCGTAGTTTGAAGCATCGTGTGAATTGGGTATTTATTGTGGGTCTGTTCACATTCAGAGGAGGAAATCCCTGTTACTGTCTCACGACTTACACCCTCGCCAGGCATCCAGTATCAGGATGTCTAACTGGAGCAATTATGTTTGAAGATTTGAATGAATATGAGGAGGAATGCGAGAAAATTAACATGGAATAGCATTGATTTGATCACTTCTAAATACATCATTTAAACTATAAACCATAATTTCAAGTTTCCATATACAAAAAATAAAGACTAAGAAGAAAGTACTTGGCTTTCATATGACACCCTGGCCAGTATGCTTCACTGAATATTTCCATCAGCAAAATAATACAACACCACATACTAATCGCCACGGGAAGTTGAAGAAAACTACAGCAAATAATGATGTCTGTTTTGAGTATGGGTAGCATGGTTTATCAGAGGCTGCTTAGATTTATCTTAATTTTGTTCCTTGAGAAAGAAAAAATGGGTTAACTGTGACGAAACACTCACATATTACTAGTAGGTTTGGGGTTAATCAGGAACTAATGTGACAGGGCTTGATTACAAATAATATAAATAAAATAAAATAGCATCTAATATAATAGACCCCCAATAAGACCAACATAATACGGTGCCCTAAGCATCATAAACCAAGCTGGACCCGAATATGGAAATTTGTATTCATAAATTTGTTTCCAAAGATATATTTCCATAATTTGAAATAGGTGAAGTCCATAAATATTATGAGTGGGCTAGATATTATGGCATCCTAGTGTACTATCGTGGTACAGATGCCCATGTAAGTTCTGTTCCTTGTCGTGATCTTCTGAATGAAAGTAAGTGAAGTGACGGGGTTAAATAACACCTGTAGGATTGCTAGCCTACAGGTGAATAGGAAGGAGAGGAGAAGAAACCAGCAGCAGAAATGGAATTGCATACCAGCTTCCCATGCTTTAGAGAGACACGGAACAGAGGAGTGCCCCATACTACCAGGTCATTCCCGTTCTCTAAACACCAGGAAGCTAGGTCAGTCACCCATGCAAAAAATTGGGAATGTGAGGCAATCACCATCGAGCTTTCAAACCATCTCCACCTATCATCAGCCTTCATTCGACCAGCAGCCGGACTTGCAGTACAATGAGCAAATGCTTATGCAAGTTCAACATCAGAGACCGGAGTGCTATCGAAATAAGTGGGGATACTAGGACCTTCACTGCAGTACCATTCCGGAGAACTATACATCACCCCAAGTACATAGTGAAGAACGGAGTTATTAACTGCATCCCCAATAACTCCTAATTATCACCGAATCACGGAAGTTACCATTATGTCATTCTTAGACTTCGTGAACCCCATATGAGTATTAAATAAAATACTTGAAAGGATTATGTACAACATCATAACTATAATGTATTGTTAAACTAAGTATTACCTTTGCAAATTACATCACAACCATTCACTATATCCCTTTAGCATTGAGTCACTATAAGTTAAGTCTAAGAAATAACTTGAACATAGCCTCACTGAAACTGAAGAAAGTAAGCACCTCCACCTAGGTAATGTTCTCAAGACTGAAAAGCACGGAGCATACAACTGAAGTGGTAACTGCCCCCCCTCCTCCTCGAGACTACAGCGAGCCCTGTTATGTTCCCTCTGATATCCGGATACTGGATTCCTGATTGTGAGAGGCAGCTCCCCCTGAACTCCAGACAAGCCGAATCTACATTCCACGTCGGCCACACTTACTCGCGAACTACTACCCTCCTAACCTACCCTAAGTATCTCTGAGTGTCTTACGTTGTGATTATTGTTGTGAAGGTAAGGTAAAATATGTGAATATTACAGTGCTAATTTCTATGTAGATCTGTGCCCAAGATCGTTATTCATTGCGTATGTATTATTCCTTCAGAAACCATATTAAGTATTGTATAGATCTGTGTCCAAGATCTAGTGTTAACTCATATTTAAAACTCCTAAAAAGTGTACTACACATACGTCACATACTTGTGTAAATTAATAATCTAGCCGAATACTCGCAGATTTTCCTTGTGTATGTCCATTCTATTTTTGTATGTAACAAGTTGAAGATGAAGTGCATACCGTGTATCTATTCCCTTCTTAAATATAACTTTTACCTAGAACCTACGCTCAATTCCATATTTAGTCAAACTCGGACTCTCCTTATTTAGAAGAATTATTATTGATGATAATCATAATTTAAATCTAATTTCTTCGAGAAAACCTTCTGTTACGCCTTATTATATCGTGCATTTAACTTGTTTACTTTATGAAGAACGTATTTTTTTTTATATTCTATTATGAAATAGATCATTTCGATCCATCTCGTCTAGGAATTCTAGTTTCGTTTAGATCTATTGTCTAACTATTTCACCAACTCGAATACAACGCCAATTTGATCTGTATTCCATATAGGAATCTGTTAACTCGTTCAGACCTCCTTCATACTAATATTATCAGATATTTCCATCGAAGTGCAACTTTGTCATGTACGCCATATCCCATATAGGAATCTGTTAACAACTTGAGACCTCCTTCAAACCTTATCAGGTATTTCCATCTAAGTGCAACTTTGTCGTGTATGCCATATTTTACTATTAGTATTATTATAACTACTAGTACACGCTATTTTATTTACGCTTTTCTTAATCTTCAGTAATCATAATATCGATTGATTCAGTTTAGGTTATATTTAACCTTTAGTTATTCCTCAGTAGATGTAAATCATTAAATCTGAATTCCTCGACCCGTGAGATTATTATTACATAAAAGAGTTAATTAATTGAATGTTCATAATTTAAAATTTCCTCAAAATAATCTAACTACATAGTTAATTGTACAAACAATTCAAGTCCCCTCTCCTTTTTATTTTAACGTATTCCTACCAATATTAAGAATAATATCGCACTAACCGCAAATACTATTTTCATCACCTCAGTGTAGTGAATGACCTGAGTGACCTACCCCGTCAAATTTATCTACGTGCGGTAGTATTTACTCTACCCGTACGCATATCGCAACCCGATAGCGAGCGTTCACTTAAGAAATCTTCGTGCGTTTCCCTTATTGATCAGGCCCGATTTATTTTTGCGTGTTTAGAGATTTCATTAAACTTTTAATAAACTTATTAAGAATATTACACAGTAGATACTCAACTCCCATATATATTATTATCAAGGGTTTATTCTATGTGTATATGTGTCTATACGTAATTGCATATTTCCACAATAATACTATCCTTTAATTCATGTTCATTGTTATGTTATTCCTAGACCTTTGTGTGTTATAGATGTATTCAATTATTTACTTACTATTCCTTATAATAGTTAAGTTAAGTTAAGTTTCAACTCACATTTTAAGTCTAGATATATTCGTGAATTTCATATCAACCCTCATATTATATCAACCCTCATTGTTCCCTGATTAAATAACACTGTATGAATATTCCCATATTCAAAATATGTTACAGGGGGACAATGCCTAGTGAGTTCACTGCTCAATAGGTGGCGTTCTGAGAGTGAGGGTCTGAGTCTGGAGGGTGAGACGGTGAAGCACTTGAGCGAAGCAACCGCGGCCGCTTCAGAGATGGAGCTGCTTCGAGCCATGATGGATGCTTCACATGTTTCACTCCCCAGACTGGAACAAGACCTCACGGGCTTCACCGTGTTGAGTGGTGGAATGTACAGGCTCTCAGCCTATGCCCGAGAGGGAGTAGTTGGAATATAGACAAAAAAAAAAAAAAAAAAAAACGTATTATGTCTAAGTCTAAGATTCTCTTACTATTCCCAAATAATAGCTAAGGAATTTAATGATCTATCTCTATGCCATTAAATAAATAAGAGTGTATAATTATCTGTGTGTATTTATTGTGTTCATTACAACCTGATTGAGTACCTAATTGTATATAAGAACGTGTTAGATGTGTTCCTGTTGAGGATATATTGAGTCTAAAAGTCCATAATTGGATTTGAGTAAAGACCATAATAAAGCTAAGTTGTATTACAACCTGGCGTAACAGTAAGTAGGAATGAAATGCGAGTGTGGTTCTTTGAACTGTCAGTTGACTAGTCAGATAAGTTAACCAGTGCAGAAGACAATGCAGTCGTAATTCAGTCATGTACATTATATTCCAATGCATGAGATAATGGAGAGGAACTAAACTTATGTCGGTAACTTCACCAGGATTGTACACTAGGATGCCGTAGACTCTAGCCCAATCCTAAATATTCGTGGACTTCACCTATTTCTAATTATAGAAGTATGTCTCTGGAAACGAATTTATGAACATACTTCTCTATGCAACAACTGCAAAACTACATATACTATTTATTGAAATGCAAGTTCTATTAAAAATCAATCCATATTTGTTTAGCGCGCCCTGCGATGTTCCCGGGGGATACATGGGTGTGTGAGATACGAGGCCTACTTCTCTACCCTTGACCCTATCTGGTGCAAAGTGGGTCTTTTTGGGACCACCCTGTTTCACTCCATTGGTTTCAAGATTTTAGGTTGGAAATTATATGACACTTCACTCCATTCAGGTGTCGATATTATTCTGGGCAAACGATAACGAGCCTTGGGCTGGGACTTTTTTTCTACCGAAAAATATACATATTTATCTTGGAGGGGGTCTGGGTTACGTTTTTGTTTTAGTTTCTAGGGAGTCTGGAAAGGCGTTTTTGTTAGTCTAGGGGGAAACTTAAAATATATTTGTCAAAAATGGCAACAACAATCAAAATCCTCAATAATACTTGTTGTACTTATTTTTAAATACACTGTTCTACTAGGGTTGGAATTATTCGGCCGTTGCTTAGAAGTTTGCGTTTTTATTTAACATACTCCCATCGCAGTAGTAATCCCCATAGCAATTAAGTCTCTGTTCGGGTCAAAATTAGTTCAAGCTATTATTTGAATACCTACGCCGGCCCACTATAGTTTGCACTTCGGAAATGTTACATTCCCATTACAACCTATTTGGACAATCACTATTCAGAGTCTTGACTCACTTCGACATCGAGCCAAAGGCACATCACTATCTTCACAATGCTTGACAAAACTATGTTAATACTATCCCTCAATGTGTCCTTTAATCACCTTAACAATATTAGATTCGAATAATAAATCCTTAGACATTTACATCACCATGACAGTACTAATAAACAATTGTTAGTTCCGCGTTCTTAAATCCCCTTTGCAATATTATACACAAGTATTTACATCACCTTTACAATATCAGAACACAATTACTAAATCAACAGGTATTTTCATCACCTTTACAATATTAGAACACTATGTCCTACAGGTCAATTTAACGAGATTACAAACTATTATTCAATCAATTACCTCCTTAAAACTAGTTAGCTAGATATTTACGCGCAATCGAAAGCATGCTGTCGACAAGGTGAATATCTAATTAATACTGGTTGTTTTCTTATAACAAAAAGAGTATTTCATGCGTATGGGCTGAAGCCCTTCTCTAACTATTTATTTAGCTAGGTCTAACCTACTCTTCAAATGCTAGACCTCTGAAAGCTGCTCAGGTAAGCCCTCTTATCTCAGTTACCTGGGCGTTATCAATGATTTCCCTTTAAAACATTATCCCGAAGAACTCCCACCTAATACTGAATATATATCTTTACTTAATAAGATCCTGTACTATTGCTAGCCTTGGCTGAGTGCCTTTACTAACAATAACAACTATATCTCATAACACTTCATCTCTTCATTTGTCTAGTCAGTTTCCCTTTGGTTGTTCTATAAGAACACATATATTCTATAGTTAAAACACATTGGTTACTCTTAGCATTTCTTTTTTTGGTAAGTCTGTTCAGGCCCCTATGGGTCCTTTAACACCTTACGAGCGGCCTATGCGGTTTATTTATGTGTACCGCACAGCGGGGTGTTTTTAGCCAAAATAGGGCTGTTTACGTGATCATTTTCATGCCTAAATAAGACCCAGAACGTAAAACAAGTACCTATCCCTGAAAGGGCATAAACAGAGCTTTCGAATGACACCATAACGATCCTTGTATGATGGATAGTTTTCTTGCAATAACCGTGCAACGCGAGTGCAAAAAGCAGGTAATTCGGTACTTTCAGTACATAATTGAGTATGTAGCGAGTGAGAGAGGGAGGAGGGAGCTGAGATTTGTGTCAGTAGGTTCGCCGCGGTGGTCTGGAGCAGTCATACGCTCGCTAGTCTCCTGCCACCACTTGTCTCTCTCTCTCAGCCACATTACGTGCTGAAATTGCCACTCGAGTTATGTCGAGCGCCGCCACATAGTCCAGCTTTATTTAACTCGACTTATGTTGCTCGCCGCTAAATAAGGGTTAAAAATATTCTGCAATCTCTCCTGTGTTGCTTCACCACTTCATAGCAGGCCAGAGTACCATCTCCATCTCTTCAGTACCATCTACCACCCGTTTACCATCTTGAATCGCTTGGCTTGTTGTGTGAAGACTAGCGATGTGTCGGCAGGCATCAGGATACTAAAAGTGTATCTGAGCCGAAGGTGGGTTATGTACCAGGTCCCGGCTCGTCTGGCGTTCAGTAGTGCAAGTTTGCTAGAGGACAGGAACAGGCTTAGTTATTTCCCCATAGGTGCCAAGGTGTGGCCCAGGGCTGTATTTGCTAAGAGCACCCAAGTGTGGTCCCGGCAGGTACCTGTGGCTGAGTAACTCCTATGACAGGGAGGGGGATATGGTAAAGGTGAGACAAGTAATCAAATTTACCCCAGGATACGACCATGCCAAAGCCGATTTTAAACTCCAGCTACCCACTCTTACGTCTGGATGGAGAGCGGGTGCCTATCCCCGGAAAGGGGTTGAAATAGGGGAGCTATTCCCCCGCCAAAGGCGGCTTTCTAGGGCCTTTCCTAGCTGATGCTGAGAGGATTGGGTTCTAGTCATGTGGTGATGGGCTGGTCTATCAGAGTGAGAACTGAGCGATCTCTGCCATACCCATACCTTACTCTGACTGTTCCTTTTACTTATATATTTTCTAGATCTCAAGTGACGGCGTCTCTTCCGTGGATTGACCTCCCAATCACCAATATTGGAAGCCAAAGTGTCACATTTTTCCTTTGCCCATCAACTTTCTCTTCATAATTGCTGAGGGGCACAGGGCCCTGGGTGGGGCTTTGGTTTCCCGGGCGTTTCCGCACCCTCCTCAGGTCCCCGCCATGAGGTGGCTTCGGTCACCCAGGCTTTATTGTGGTAGGCAGGGAGGGTTCTGTGGGGACGCTCAGTTATGGCCTTGGCCTTGCTTGGGGCCTTGGGGCTGCTCGGCCAGGCAGCTTGGGGAACAACAACAACAACGTCTGGATGGGACAAGGCTAACACGAGAGAAAGCCAGCCCAATGACACTTGAGCAATCCTGGTTGCTAACCAAGTTCTCATTCTCGTGTGTTAGATTGGTTGCAGGAAGCCACCAATTAAGTCCCTGGATTCATTTGAGCCACAACGAATCCAGGTATTCATTTTTGTCTGAGTGAGACGGAACTACACAGGGATTGGAGTTTGTTCAACACTCCTGGGCTACTTGGACCCTGGTGGCAAGCCAAGGAAATTTCACCCACTCCATGTATGTGTGGCAACATCTAATCTGTGCTGGTACCAGGCGTTCACCCATCCAGCTACTGCTGTGCTGGTACTGGGCCCCACAACTCAACCAGCAACTGCTGTGCTGGTACAGGGCCCCACAACCAATCCAGCTACTGCTGTGCTGGTACGAGGCGGTCACCCATCCAGCTACTGACCAGACCCTATGTAGCTTAACCCCACTGATCGAAACCAGCACGTTGCCAACCACATAGGCCAGGGTTGGACTCCTCTGGCTCCGCCCACCTCCCTTTATACCCCTCCCTCATGGCCCGGGGCCCTGTAATTGGCCGAGCTGCGCGCCCGGGAGGAGCTTCCCTAGCCCGCTCGCTTTGACGTTCCCATTTCCCCTCCTGCTTTATTCAATCTTCGTAATATTCTCCTGGAAGCTTGTTGGAGATGTTATGTAGTGGCTGAAGGGAGTGAGAAGGTGGCACCATTGTAATAGGACATCTGCAACCAGGATGGAATATACGTGTGCGAACTGGGAGTGAGTTATGCGGTGAGCCTTTAAAGGGAGATGCAGCTGGTTCTGGTTGCTGCGTCACAGGAGGTGTTGATTGATCAAGGGCGAGGGTGTGGCAGGATTCTCCGATTTAAAGGTTAAACCTTGCCTCTCCACCTGAGCTAATCCCGTTCCCTGATTGATGGACGTAATTACTCCTTTAATGCTATTAAAATATATATATATATATATATATATATATATATATATATATATAATTATATATATATATATACTGTATATATATCATAAAATCCCCCAAGACGTTGCACCAGATTGTGCGTACCCTTGTCGATATTGGCTGGGTCCTCCATTTTTTAGACCGTTCCTTTTATATGTATTGTACTGTATACTGTGTGAGAGAGGAGGGTCACGTCCGTCGCGGTCCGGGATTTTTCGACTATCCCGCGGGATACTGGTGATTAAACTTTCAAAAAATCACACACAAAAACAAACTTAGTGTCGCGGTCCTGTGAAGTGCAAAATCGAACCGATTGATAAAATATCTGGGGAGATATTGGCGTTTTGGAGAAAAAAATCCGTTAACTCCTACAACAGTGCCACGGCGCTGGCCTAGGACAGGCCCATGAGGCATAGGCAAGGCGGGTGGAAAGAAGAAGGGAAAGAAAAAACCGATACGTCCGAAAGAAAAGTGTTAGCTCTATAGTCCTATGAAATCAAACAGGGCTATGGGAATATAGGAAGCTTAAGTTAAAAGTGATAGTGAACATCGTATATCACGTAAATAAACTAGGAAAGTATAATACAGATAATTAAAGTCAGGGGAACTTTTAACTTTTAGCTTGGGAACAGGACGTATGCTGTAAACAAAATACCCTGGGTGACCGCAAAGGCCATAAACACATATATCCCCTCGCTCTCTTTGGACACGTCCCCTCCCCATATACGATTTTACCAAAAGCGAAACTTAACCTCGACAGGAAATGGTACCGACAAAACAAATATCGTAAATAATAGCAAACAGAGAAAAACAATATGTAAACAAATTAAATCATCAGTGCAGATTATTTCTCGACCATATCGCAGGTTAGTAGTGACGTTATTGGAGAGAAAAATCTCCCACGCAACCAAATGTGGTGAAAATTCGAACCTGAGCAGTGTTGAATCAAGTTGATAGGTAAAACATGAAAATTAAAATAGATACTATATATAGGTAGCCTGGAAAGTCGTTATTTTCCTAGAGTGCCGTATATTCCGCTAAACAGCCGACCAAAAATGGGAAAAGTGGTTAGGGCAGTGAGAATTATGTTTCATAAGATAATTATTGAAAGTGTTACTTTTTTTTTTTTTTTTTTTTTTCTATATTCCAACTACTCCCTCTCGGGCATAGGCTGAGAGCCTGTACATTCCACCGCTCAACACGGTGAAGCCCGTGAAGTCTTGTTCCAGCCTGGGGAGTGAGACATGTGAAGCATCCATCATGGCTCGAAGCAGCTCCATCTCTGAAGCAGCCGGTTGCTTCGCTCAAGCGCTTCACCGTCTCACCCTCCAGACTCAGACCCTCACTCTCAGAACGCCACCTATTGAGCAGTGAACTCACTAGGCATTGTCCCCCTGTAACATATTTTGAATATGGGAATATTCATACAGTGTTATTTAATCAGGGAACAATGAGGGTATTTTTTTTGCATTTCGGTGGGCTTTGTGGTAATGCACTAATACTTTTTTTTTTTTTTTTTTTTTTAAGAGACAATGAACGGAGGAAGGAAAAACACAGATAAAACAAAAAGGTCCATGTGCCTAAAGGCATCCTCCATTCATAAAATGTTTGTAACAACTGGATTTAAACATTTGTAGATTGTAAGTTTGTGGAAAGCAATTCGAGGGAAGTGAATTCCAAAGTAGTAGCTCTGGGGATAAATGAATTCTGATAAGCAGAAGTTCTGCATTGTGGAGGAGAAAGTGTAAATTCATGGGCGCTCTCAGCTGCCCTAGTTCTACGGGGAAAGATGTGGAGAGGCGGCACAATTGAAGCAAGTTCCTCGGAACAATTGCTGTGAAAATATCTGTAGAATAATGCAAGGGATGCAACGTTTCTTCGTATGGATAATGTAGGAAGGTCCTGTGTGATTGCAGGGTTATTGATTAATCTAATAGCTTTATTTTGAATTTTGTCCAACTGCCTCAATGCAACCACTCCACTTCCAGTGAACAGTAATCCATCTGAGAACACACATGACTTTTATATATCACGGCCAACTGCTCGTCAGTGAAGAATTCTCGAACTCTGCACAGGAGTCCCAGTTTTTTAGAGGCATTCTTAGCAATGCTTCTAACATAATGTGTCCAGCTCAAGTTAGTAGTTAATGTTACACCGAGAATGTCAATACTAGGGGAAGTGGGAATATTTACATCATTAAAAAATATATGAGTCAGTGAGATTCTGTCGGTTAGAAAATTGAATGTACTTGGTTTTCTGTGCATTAAAGGAAACTAGATTCTTTTGTCCCCATCCATTAATTCTAGAAAGGTCCTGGTTCAGAGAAATTGCAGTGTTTATTTTTGAATTTATAAGATCGGGTTGGGTGAAAGAATTGGTAAATGTGAAGGAACTGTGGAGTGTTGAGTCATCTGCGTAGGAATGTATTGGATTATGAGTGGTAGATATGAATCATTGATATGAATGAGGAACAGAATTGGGGCCAAAACTGATCCCTGGGGAACACCAGCATTTATTGAGTGAAATTGAGAATAAAGGCCATCTACCATTACACGTATTTTTCTGTTATGAAGATAAGAAGAAATTAGTGGAACTAATGATGCAAGGCCGTAGTGTGACATCTTCGACAATAAGGATTGATGCCAGATTCTATCAAATGCCTTTGATATATCCAGTGCTATTGTATGGTTTCACCATGTTGGTCTGTAGCTTGGTTGATTTGATGCGTAAGAAGGCAAAGCATGTCTGCAGTTGATCGACATCGTCTAAAACCATATTGCCTATCACTGATTAATTTATTATTCTCAAGATGCTTAATTATGTGATTATTTAATATAATTTCAAAGACTTTACCAAGAGTGGAAGTTATAGCTATTGGTCTGTAGTTTGATGGATCTGAAGAGGCACCTTTTTTAGGAACTGGATGGATGTTTGCTTCTTTCCAGGGTACTGGGAAGCATGAGGTATGAGTACACAGACGGAAATGTTTGCCAATACAGGAGCGAGCACCAAGGAGCAATTCTTAAGTACTATTGGAGGAATTTCATCTGGACCAGGAGCCTTATCTACCGAGAGATTCTGCAAAATAGTTTTGACATGTCTGGTGTGGATTAAGTGAGGGAATTTCAGGCGAATTAAAATTAAGTACAGGGACATCTTGATTTTTTTTCATCTAAGGTTGAGTTGGAGAAAATATCCGCAAGAAGGTTAGCTTTACCTCGTGGATCACTTACAAGATTGCCAGTCGGAGATTTTAATGGTGGAATGGATGAAGCAGTAGTGAAGTTGGATTTAAATGAGTTAAGAGTAGACCAAAATTTTGTTATCATTTGGATTATTTAGAAGTTTATTTGCCTGCTTGTGGAGAAAGTTTGATTTAGTTAGGTTTAATACAGTTTTGGCATGATTTCTGATGTTTCTAAAGTAATTAAAGGCTTCATGTGTTTTTGATCTTGTGTATGCAGTGTAGGCTATTGCTTTTTGTTCAGTTACTCTAGCACAATTATGGTCAAACCATTTAGGTGAATTAGATCTTTTACTGTACTTTTGATGAGGAATAAAAGTTTCCATTCCAATTTTTACAAAATCTTGTATGTGCTCAAGGTGGAGTGTGCATCATTAGAAAAGAAAGAGGTCCAGGGAATATCAATAAAGAAACCTTGAAGACCCTCCCAGTCTGCCCTATCGTAATGCCATTTAGTCACCAAAACAGGTTCAGAGTGGGAAGGTGTGGTAGGTGATAGACAGGTGGCCTGTATCAGACAGTGATCAGAAGATCCAAGCGGGGACCTCACTGTAACAACATAATTTTCTGAATTGGTTGTTAAAAATAAGTCCAGTAGGTGGGAATTATGATTAGGATTATCTGGTACACGGGTGGGTTGGTTGACTAGTTGAGTGAGATTAAATGAGTCTGCAAATAGCTCACATTCAAGACCAGCATCATCAGTCCTGGCTGAATGAGTGAGCCATTCAACATTATGGACATTAAAATCACCCAACACAGTGATTTCAGAAGAAGCATTTAAGTTGAGGACACTGAGTTGTGAGGACAGAGAATCAAAAAGACTTTGCTCTGGAGGAGTACTTGGGTAAAGTTACTTAAAGTTTAAACCATAACGAGTCTAAACGAGTGGCACCCCCCCCCCCCCACAAATCGCGTAACAAACACCTTGTCCTCCACGCCCCCCCCCCCCCCCTCTCTCTCTCTCCCCCATGTAATGGAGACCAGACGAGGTGTATAAATAATAATGTGCATATACACGTGCATACACCATTTGCATAGGAAGCACCAATAAATGAGGCGTACAATACAAGAGGGAAGAACCTCCATTTCTGCGATAGTTGTTTCGATATCACATGCCAAGTCATACAGACTGTAGAAAATACAGAAGTACAAGATAGACCGAAATATAGCCAAGACATAGCTACTTTTCACAGAAAATGGGGAACTATTGGGGCCTCAGGGCCCATCTAGTATCACAACCCACACACGCACACCTTCCCATGCAAAAGCCCACATTGCCTCCTGCACATCAACACACATCACCTGCCGAACAACAACCTTTTGCACCCTACAAATCCACAAACCCTGCCGCACATCTTCCCACACCTCCCCAGACCCAGAAAACCCCCACATTAATCCCATCTATGGCCATTGACCACCCTACTGCTGTTGATCAAATACATTTGCAGGATGAACGTAGGATGCATCAAGCCCCCATATCAGGCTCCCCTTCCACATGGCCTATCCCCTCACCACTGCCACCTGCCCACCTACAACCGACCCGTAACTCCACCCCCCTGCAGGCCTCACCCACCCATACACCAAGCCCGCTATCACCCACAACCACACTCAGCTCACCACATAACCCCTCGCAGCCCCAGCCACACCTACTGGGATTTTCTACACCAGTGTGCAGATATTATCTGGAAAGAAGGTGCTACTTTGGTCAAAAGGGCGAATATAATGGGAAGACATGTAGATTTGTTCATCCCAAAATTTGCAACAACATAACCAGTCATGGAAAATGTAGATTTGGTGAAACCTGCAAATACCACCACCCATCCCTTTGCAAGACATCACTTGAGAACAAGACCTGCTACAATATGAAATGCCCAGCTTTTCATATTAAAGGGACTTGGAGATATGCTAGACCTAACACGAATGGTAGCCCAAAAAACTCTCTAGCTATGCGAGGACGAGACAGAGGAAAAAGGCAAGGAGGGAAAGGGCAGACGAAGATAAAGAGACTGAGGGAGATGGAAGAGCACACTCGAGCACCTCCTGGCCTCCCAAGAGTGGCAAATACATCCCGAAGACTATTAGGTACACATAGTACTCCAAACAATCCCTCCCCAATCTTGTTTGCAAATATCCAAGGCCTAAAAAATAGAACCACGAACAAAGTACCATTTATTAGGGGCCTGCTAGAAGAAGGAAACGCTATATTTGCGGCTCTCACAGAAACTCGCATTAAAGATCAGGAAGATAGTGAGGTATGGATTCCTGGTTACAACCTACATAGGGCGGACAGAACGCATAGATCACATGGAGGTGTAGCCTTGTACATCCATGACTCACCGATATGTACTAAATTCCTAAATAACAGTAATGAAGTGGTGGAAATACTTGGAGTTAAAATAGAATCCCTAAATTTAGCAGTTATTGTTACATACAGGCCTCCAGACTCATCCCGAGAAGAATTCAAAACCCAGCTCAACAAAATAAATCAAGAAGTGGAAAACCTGGGGAACCCAACACCAAATATTATATGGCTAGGAGACTTTAACCTACCAAACATTAAATGGAGACAACTAGAAAACCAGTTAGTGGCAAATAACACCGGAGAAGCAAACACAAGAGAGCTTTTTGAACTTTGCGATTTGTTTAGTCTTTCCCAGCATATTGCTGAACCCACACGGGAAAACAATATCTTAGACCTGGTCTTCACTAACAACGACTCTCTAGTACACAGCATTAACATATCGGACACAACATACTCAGATCATAAATTAATTGAGATCAAAACAACCTTAGAAAGTGTACAGACAACCTCAGAATCGAGAACAAAAACCGGCCCCTTCAGTAAATTTAACTTCAACAACAAAAACATTAGGTGGGAAGAGGTAAATCAAGAAATGGAGGAAATAGACTGGGAAGATTTAATGAATAACCTGACACCAGCAGAATGTCTAGTCTTAATAACAGAAACCATGACCCAAATCTGTAGCCACCATATACCTGCAAGACAAACAAAACGAAGAAGCAAACAAGATCGGGAAAGGAGGAGGCTGTACAGAAGAAGAAAATTATTCACACAAAGACGCACACATCAAAATCTACAGGATAGGCAAAAAGGCCGAAATAGATAGAGCAATTGTGGAAATTGAACAAAGGCTAAGAATATCATATTAACTACAACATATGGAAGAGGAGAGGAAAGCTATTGCTGGTATAAAGGAAAAATCCAAATACTTCTTTTTATACGCCAAACAAAAGGCTAAAACAGCATCAAACATCGGCCCACTAAGCAAAGGGGACGGCTCTTTCACAGGGGACAAAATGGAAATGAGCGAACTCTTACGCAGGCAGTATGAAATGGCATTCAGTGAGCCTGATAAAACAAAAGTCATCAGAGACCAAAATATATTTTTCATGGAAACCTCCCCCACGGAAACCCCCCAGATGCTGGATATTGATTTCTGTCCAAAAGACATAGAAGAGGCCATTTTCAACATGCCATCCCACTCGGCACCAGGCCCGGACTCATGGAACTCGATCCTAATGAAGAAATGTAAGGAAAACCTCTCAAAACCCCTGGCTATAATGTGGAGAAGGAGTCTAGACACGGGTGAAATACCAGATAGCTTGAAAAACGCAATAATTGCCCCACTGCATAAAGGAGGGAGTAAAGCACTACCAAAAAACTACTCCCACATCATTAAAGTTTTCGAGCGAGTCCTGCGAAGCAAAATCTCAACATTCATGGAGGCAAATGAACTACACAACACCGGTCAACATGGATTCAGAGCGGGAAGATCATGTCTCTCACAACTTTTGGAACACTATGACAAAATTATTAAAGCGCTAGAAGAAAAGAAAAACGTGGATGTCATTTACACCGATTTTGCTAAGGCATTTGATAAATGTGACCATGGTATAATAGCCCACAAACTCAAAGCAAAAGGTATAACGGGGAAAATCGGAAGGTGGATATACAATTTCCTAGTAAACCGAAAACAATCAGTAGCAGTAAACCAAGTAAAATCTGAGCCTTCGGATGTCAAAAGCTCAGTGCCTCAAGGAACAGTGCTTGCGCCCCTTCTGTTCCTCATACTAATTTGCGACATAGATACCAACACTAGACACAGTACGGTGTCGTCTTTTGCTGATGACACAAAATTAAGCAAGAACACACAAGAGGACACGGGCTGACTGCAGGAAGACATGAATGTAGTGTTCCAGTGGACCAGGGAAAACAACATGCAATTCAATGAAGAAAAATTCCAATTAATACGGTACGGAGATAATAATGGCGTTAAAGAAATTACAAATTACTTAACAGAATCCAACCACATAATAGAACGGAAAGACAGTGTAAAAGACCTTGGGGTATTAATGTCTGAAAATATGGGTTTCAAAGTACATAACCAGGTCAAAGTTGCGGCTGCGAAACGTCTAACGGGCTGGATTCTACGTACATTTAAAACACGCGGTGAATTACCTATAATAACGCTCTTCAAATCTCTAGTGCTACCGCGGCTTGAATACTGTAGCATATTAACATCCCCATACAAAGCAGGTGAAATAAATGACTTAGGGAGTGTACAAAGAAATTTCACTTTACATATAAGTTCGATAAAACATCTACACTACTGGGAGCGTTTAAGAGCACTGAATCTGTACTCGCTGGAACGTAGAAGAGAACGTTACCTAATAATATACACGTGGAAAATCGCAGAGGGTTTAGTACCAAACCTACATACTCCGATAGTCATGAAATTCAGTGATAGGAGAGGCTGGGAATGTGAAATCCCCCGGATGAATAACAGGGGTGCTATGGGCTCTCTGCGAGAGGGCTGGTTATCACACAGAGGCCCACGTCTCTTCAACAAACTCCCACGGCGAGTAAGAGGCATGAGGGACGTCTCGTTAGACAACTTCAAGAGAGCCCTCGATGTCGAACTGCAAAAAGTGCCAGACGAGCCCATCCTCGCGAGGGAGCGAGCTGTCGCTTCAAACAGTCTACTACACCAAAATCACCACCCATAACGAGGGGCGCCGCGCTCCTTGGTGCCGCTAGAAGAGTGGCGAACACATCAAAAGTATCAAAAGTAAGTAAGTAAGTATTACTTTTCTTAACCCTTTCTGTACCAGCGACGTCTGTTCCATAATATGTTAGCACTATTTAGACGATTTAATGCAGCTGATGAAGGTTCTGTGGTAGTTAAGGGGATTGATTGAGACAGTTTGAAGCCTTATAATTACTAGAGATCCATGCTGAACTGAATAATATCAATAAATAGTAGACAGAGTCAAATCAAAAATATTTTGACACTACAGAAGGGGTTAACAGCGTGTCTTCCATCGCTTTTAGTTATACCCCTTTCACAGCAGGGCAAACACATATCTCTCTCTCTAGCTCTAGTTATCTCTCTCTCTCTCTCTCTCTCCAATACTCAATCTCTCACTCTAATTCTCAAACTCACTCTTAATTGCTGTGATACATACACTCACTCTTCCTCTCTCTCTCTCTCTCTCTCTTCACTGTGAAACCTCTAAGGCTATGGAGGTATTATTGCCGATTAAAACGCTCCTCATTGTTTGAATACAAGTTGGTATATGTGTTTCTATGTAGCATCTCTACATTTCTGTCCTACCTTTTACAATCAACATTCACCTCTGATAACAATTATTTGTCGGATATTGGCGTTTGTGGTGTTCAGTATTTTCATGTTTCTATGCATGTGATTGTGCTTAACTCTTTATGTGCCGGTGACGTCGTTATTATTTGATTTCAGCTACATTTAGACGATTTTATTAAGCTTAGGAAGGATGTATAGTTGCTAAAAGGATTTGTTTGTAGATATTCCGTTGCCTTTTAATGGGTATAGGTCGTTCCTAAGCTGAATATAAATCATCTAATAATTTCCAGAATATAAAGGAAATTGCGTCAGCGGTACTGAATGGGTTAATGCTATATTTATGTTCTATGTCCGTCTTTTTGTTTTCCTTGACAGCCCTAAGCTATACTTTATATCAATGATCTCCCCTAGTCCAGGCAAATCCCTCTTTAACGGCTCCCCCTTTACCATTTTATCCTCCCACTTGAGTTACGATTATCTTATTTTGCTCACGCCGCCGACCCTCTAGTCTCTCTCTCTCTCTCTCTCTCTCTCTCTCTCTCTCTCTCTCTCTCTCTCTCTCTCTCTCTCTCTGAATGAACAGAAAGCAAAGGGTAGTCATAAATTGTAAAGTATCAACATGAACCAATGTAACTAGCGGGGTACCCCAGAGATCGGTTCTAGGACCAGTTGTCTTCCTAGTTTATATAAATTACATAAATGAGGGCCTCACCTGTACAATCTCAAAGTTTACAGGTGATACAAAAATTACAAATACTGTACTCTCAAATGAACATGTAGAAGATATGCAATATAACATAGATTAGCTGTCATGTTGGGCTCAATTTTGGCAAATGAGTTTTAATGTGAATAAATGTAAAGTAATCCATACCGGAACCTAGAATGAGAAAGCAAATTATTCAATGAATGGCACTCAGCTCAAGAATGTAGACAGATAAACTGATTTGGGAGTAACAATATCTAGTAACCTAAAACCCAGTCAGCTATGTCCAGAAGATGTTAAGAGGCACATCAAATAATTGGCTTTATAGGCAGGTCATTCGAGCATAACTCCAAATTTGTAATCCTCGCAATTTACAATTCACTAGTCCGTCCTCTTCTGGAATATTGCGTTCAATCCTGGTGCCCCTACTACCAAAAAGATAATGATGAACTTGAACGAGTTCAGAGTTCAACGTAGATTTATCAAAATGATACCTAATCTAAGAATCAAACCGTACGAGGAGCGTCTTACAGAATTAAGTTTGTTTCCTTTAACCTAGCGCAGGTTAAGAGGTGACCTAATTCTAGTCTTCAAAATCATCATACATCGATCGACCAATCAAACTACATGCGGGGAAATGGTTGCAAAATTATTGGCAAATCTTTTATATTTTTTTTTTTTTTTTGTCTATGTGATTGAGGGAGGCAAAAGGCAGAACTGCCTATAGTAAGTGCCTCCCCCATAGTTGAAAGAGTGACAGGGCCAAAATCAAGGGATGTTCGAGTCAAAATGCCTGTACACACGGAGTTTGAAGCAATTTAAGTCATAGGAAGAGGGAAAGACTGATTCTGGGAGAGAGTTCCAGAGCTCAGCTGTTGAGTAGAAGAAATTTGAGAGTAACGTTTCACTCTTGGGTTGGAGAGTTGCACAGAGTAGGGGTGGGATTGAGTTGCAAGACGGGTACCACGTGCCCTACGTAAAGGAGGTGGTATACACTGGGAAAGCTCTGAGGAACACTGATTATTATAGTAGCGATAGAATAGCGAGAGAGATGCAACATTGCGGCGGACAGAGAGAGATTGCAGAGAGTTAGTGAGTGGACAGGAGTTAATGATGCGAAAGGCCTTCCTTTCAACTTTGTCTAGGAGAGCGGTGTGAGAGGACCCTTCCCACACATGTGAACAATACTCAATACAAGGACGCACTATGCCCCTGTACAGAGCAAGAAGCTGTGCAGGGGAAAAGAACCCCTAAGGCGGTTGAGCACACCCAGCTTCTGGGAGGCTGCCTTAGCAAGACTGGTAATATGGTCCTTCCAACTGAGAGCAGAAGAAAAAGAGACACCAAGAATATTGAGAGAAGATGAAGGATTGATTTTTGTATTGTTGAAGAATAAGGGATAGTCCGCTGGGAGATCCTGACGGGTAGATAAATGGAGAAATTGGGTTTTGGAAGCATTAAAGGTAACAAGGTTTTCTCTGCCCCAATTGGAGATAGTATTTAGATCAGAATTTAAGAGTTCTATGGCTTCATTACGTTTGTCATTGAGAGATTGCTGGCTGGGGCGTTCTGAAAAACTAATGGAGTAGTGTAAGGTTGAGTCGTCTGCGTATGAATGGATAGGAATTGAGATACAGTTGAGGAGATCATTTATAAAAATTAGAAAGAGAATAGGAGATAGGACAGAGCCCTGAGTAACACCGGAGTTTATAGAGTGAGGAAGTGAACAATGGCCGTCCACAACCGCGGCTATGGAACGGCCGGAAAGGAAATTAGAAACAAAGGCACAGATGGAGGGATAGAAACCGAAGGAGGGTAGTTTAGAAATTAAAGATTTGTGCCAGACTCTATCGAAGGCTGCCGATATGTCTAGTGCAATAGAAAAAGTCTCACCGAGTCTAACTAAAAATGTCTTCATTAATTGAGTTGTGATGTTGTGGAATGGGCTTCCTCGATATGTTATATACTGCAGCACCGTTGATTCCTTTAAACATCGCCTAGACAATCACCTCGCCTTAAATCTGCGTCTGATTGCCAAAGACATTGGTCTAAAGGCAGTGTTTCCCTTTCCAATTGTTCCTTACCCTCTCTGAACCACTGTTGGATACTTTGAACAGCAGTGATTTAGAGCGCAAGCAACATCATTATGCAATATACATTATGCAATATCACTTGCTAAAGACCAACTTATGTTTAGTTTTAATTAAATGCAATCGATTTACAATTCTTTATATCTCTGGCACACACATAGCTTCCCCCTCTTTTCGTAACCCCCTCTCTCTCACACTCACTCACACACACACACACTCACACACACACACACACACACTATATATCTCTCTCTCTCTTATTTTGCCTCCCCCTCCTTTCGTTCGCCCTTTAGCTCTTCCCTTTCACAGCTCCCCTTGGTCGGCACCGAAAAACTTCTCCCCTTCTACCCTCACGTCAGACCAGAGAGAGAGAGAGAGAGAATGACAGATATATTTATATATACTGGCCACAGAGATCTTGCAATCACAGCGTGGTGGCTAGGACTTAATTCTAGTAGAGATATCCACCCTAAGAGTAAGGGTAAGTGGAAAGAAAAGATAGCAAAAATTAAGATTTATATAGATACACTGACCACGCAGACCATACGATCCCTGTGAGGTGGCCAGGACTTAATTATAATAGAGATAGCAACCCTAAGAGACTGGAAGGGAAGGATAGCAAAGATGAAGGCTCTCTCCCCACCCTCCGCTCCCTCCGGCATTTTGCCGTAGCCTACATGAAAACAGTTAGAAGTAAATAACCTTACAGGGCTAGGAAATCCGGAAGGAATTTATAGTATAGTTAGAAAGCGAAAGGAAAAGGCATGTACACGTTCACTTATTTTTTGGTTCTGCTCTTTTCAACTGAACACTGTTAATTACTGCCAGGTTCTCTTGTCAGTGATCAGTTTCTACTGCAGACCAACTTCCCTGTGATATGAGTCTAACCTTTACGTAAATGAGTATATTGATTCACTGTCTATAACTTCATTAGGGAGCTTATTCCACTCACGAATAATCCTGTGGGTGAAGAAATATTTAGTTATGTCTGCGTTCGCTTTCCTGTCTGTTACTTTTAATATGTTTCCTCTTATGGAACCTTCTTTGACTATCGTAAATAGATTATTGGAATTTACGATACTAAATCCTTTTAGTATCTTGAAACACTATCAGCTGACCCCTTGTTCTCCGTTTCTTAAGCGAAAACAGGTCGAGTTCTCTTAATCTCTCATTGTATGGTTTATATTTAAGGGAAGTGATCAACTTTGCTGCTCTACGCTGAACGGATTCGAGTTTCTCTTTTGTCTTTTATTAAGTAGGGAGACCAAAACTGCACAGCATACTCCAGATGCATCCTCACAATAAATGAAAATGTCTTTCAATGAATCCTAGCTTTGCTTTGTTAGATGCTATGGCGCATTGCCTTGTAGATTTTAGATTTTAATTGATAAGCACTCCTAGGTCTTTTATCTGTGATACACTCTTTATCTTTTCTCCATACATGTGGTATTAATATTTGTTGTTTTGGGAGCCTGTTTGTAGTATCTGGCATTTGTTTACATTAAAGGGCATCTTCCAATTTTCTAACCACTCCGATAATTTGTTTAGATCTGATTGCAGGCTAATTCTATCGCTTTCCGAGATTATTGCACTTCCTATCTCAGTATCATCGGCGAATTTGGAAATTATATTATTGATGCCGTTGTCTATATCATTAATATATATTATGAACAATAATGGACCCAGTACTGAACCCTGGGGAACTCCACTAGTCACTTGAGTTCAATCTGATTCCACTCCGTTAATAATTACTCTTTGCTTTCTTTCGTTTAACCAATTACTTATCCAATTGAGTGTTTTGCCTTGTATTCCTAGTTCCTCGACCTTCTGAAGTAATTTATTAAGAGGGATCTTGTCGAAGGCCTTCTGAAAGTCCTATTAGACATTATCAAGACTTTTGGTAAAATCATTAATTTTGAAATAAGCTGTCATAGAATTCGATAAGGTTCGTTATGCATGATCTCTTTGCTCTGAAGCCGTGTTGACTATTATTGATTAGATTGTTATTCTCTATGACAAGTACATGATCGTCTCTTATGATTGTTTCTAATAGTTTTACAATAACGGAAATTAAGCTAATGGGTCAGTAATTACCTGGTAGTTTTTGTTTATCTCCCTTTATAAATATTGGTGTTCTATTCGCTGTCTTCCAGTCAATGGGTAATTGTCCATGTTGGAGTGACATGTTAACACATTTGGTTAGGGATTCGGCAACTTCATCTTTGACTGCATTTAGGATTTTGGGGATAAATAGGTCTGGGCCGGGAAAATTTCTTATATTCAGTAAATCCTGAAATTCTAGTGACGTTTGCTTGGCTGATTTTTAAGTCACGGAACACAGTTTTGCATGTTTGATTAGTAGCTTGTGGATTGTTCATGTTGGTTGCAGTGGTAAAAACGGAGCTACAAATAACCGTTAAGAGTCGAGGCTATGTCTCCGTTATCTGTTTCTAGAACACCTTCTTAATTATGGGTCCTATTCCGCTTTTGGTTTGTTTGCTACTGTGTATGTATCTGTAATTTTGTTTTGGATTATTCTTACTATCTTTAGCTATGCTGATTTCATATTTCCTCTTTTCCGTTTTTATTAGTGATTTTACTTTTCTTCTGGCGGCCAAGTATAGTTTACATATGGTATTATTATTTGTTCCTCTCTTTAACCTGTAAAAACATTTGTTCTACTGAAATTAATATTGTACCAAAGAGGGTTGTTTATTTGTTTACTGTGTCTTTTACGCATTGGGATATGTTCTTTTTTGGAGAACTCATGGGTATTTCTTTAAATCTTTCCCATATATCGTCAATGTTGGTGAGTCCTTCGATATACAAATTAATGTCCCTTAGGTCACTTTTTAGGCTATTGAAGTCTGCAATATTATAGTTGGGAATAAAACTTTCGCTAGTGCTGTTGGTGTGAGACATGTTAATTTTGAGTCTGATGATATTGTGATTGCTGTTAGAGAGAGAGAGAGAAAATTACACAGATAGTCAGACCACATAGATCTTCCGGTCCTTACTAGGTGATCTGGCAGGTCTTAATACTACTAGATAGGGACAGTTTATAGTAGAAGAATAGGACAGCAAAAGGCTCTCTCCCCACCCTCCGGCTAAAATGCCGTGCCGGAAAATAGGATGAAGTGTAACTCTATAGGTCAGGAAATGTCCACAACGAATTGTTTTATAGAGTGTAGACAAAAATTAGTCTGAAAGGGAATTTACACCTGCCGACGGCCTTGTGGTTCTTACTTGGTGTTCACTGTTCAGGCCTTGGTTTTGTTTCTTGTTGTTGCTGCTTCCCCGGGGTTTTGGAAGCTCCGGTACAGCTAGATTTGGTGTTGTTCGCTGCTGAGAGTTTTCTATATCCACACAGTTAAGAGTTGTGTCTCACCTTTGCAACTTCGAAATGTTTATCCCATCGTGCTAAAACAATAAGACTATATAATACAATTAATATACAGTATAATATAAAACACACACTGAACCAAACAATAAGACTATATAATACAATTAATATACAGTATAATATAAAACACACACTGAACCAAACAATAAGACTATATAATACAATTAATATACAGTATAATATAAAACACACACTGAACCAAACAATAAGACTATATAATACAATTAATATACAGTATAATATAAAACACACACTGAACCAAACAATAAGACTATATAATACAATTAATATACAGTATAATATAAAACACACACTGAACCAAACAATAAGACTATATAATACAATTAATATACAATATAATATAAAACACACACTGAACCAAACAATAAGACTATATAATACAATTAATATACAGTATAATATAAAACACACACTGAACCAAACAATAAGACTATATAATACAATTAATATACAGTATAATATAAAACACACACACATCTTCACACACTGAACCAAACTTGAATATTATGTAGAGGCTGCCTCCATTTCTTATATTCCCTCCCAACATCAAACATATAGTAATCACAGTTGAATTAATCGAGGTAGAACCTATTCGGGTGGATGAGACTCGTTAACTTTGGTCTGCAACCTGTCTAGGGGAGTAATCCTTATAAAAATCCGTACTGCTTACCTAAGGTTGAAGCAGGTTAGTGAATGGATTAGCCGATCACCACTGTACACACATAGTACTAAAAATGCATAGAAGGCCTCAAAACTGAACGGGCCCTAAATTAAGTGTTCTATCCTGTAAGTCCTTCAGTAAACTGGCACGGGTTGTCCTCACAGGGGAGAGGTCCGCTTGGGGGCATTTTGTGCATGGCCACCCTCATGAAGGGGAATAAGGCGTCCGACAATAGGTAGATATATAGATAGAATAGAACCCAGCTTTTGAGTGTGCCCATTGACTGATTCAATATACACCAGCAACCCTCATGAAAAAAATTGCTTAATGCTAATATACTGCAACTATTTCCTATGTGATCGTCTTGTGTTTGTAATGGCTCACAAGTACTACTATTTATATAACTTTACGGAAGAGCCAATCTATTTTCTCTTGCTCTCGTGTTTACAAAGTTTGTTAAAGGTATACGATTAACTCTAGTCGGTTATAGTTCAGCTGATGGTAAATTGAATCCCTTAGCAACTGAATTGTCGATACCTAAGGAGAAAATATTAATCTACTATATATATATATCATCTGCTTTGTATTCATGCCAAGATTTCATAATTAACATTATATTTCCCTACAAAATCTACGTAATAGCTGAGTAACCCAGATAGTAGCATGGCAATTTACCATCAGTTGGAATAAAATGGCTACAGTGAATTAAACTGCAGTTGAAATTTAGCCTTCCAGTTCCGGTGCCGTTCTTTTACTTTGACTTTGGCTACTATTATATGATTGTATTCAGTTTAAAAAGGGCCTCCAGCTAATAACAGGCTTCGAACTTTCTCACATAACTCTTTCACTACCACATACTATTTTTAAACTGCACACAATCGTCTAAATATGGTTATAATCTATTAAAAAAAGACGTTTCCGGTACAGAAGGGTTTAACGTGGAATGTGTATGTTCTAAATATTGTGTAGACTCCAAAGAAACTTATTTACCTGTATAGTACAACCTATTTATCTCCTTTCAGGCTTCCGTATACAAATGTTTATATTTGTACACTGGGCACATTTTTGTGGGATATGCTTTTGAAAGTGCATTTTTGCTCTCTGTTTTTGTTGTTGTTTGTCATTTAGAATTGTTGTTGTTTTCTGTTCTTTGTTATGTGATATTGTGTTCTCTTCTTCGTTATTGTTGTCTGTTATTTGTTAATGTTTTCTGTTCTTTGTTATTGTTTTCTGTTATTTGTTCTTTGTTATCGTTTGCTGTGCTTTGCTATTTATTTTAATATCTTGTTCTTTGTTATTTTTTACTATTTTAATTTCTTTGTTATTGTTGTTGATGTATGTTCTTTGTTATTTTGTTTTGTTCCTTATTAATTGTTATCGTTTTTCGTTCTTTGTTAGTTGCTTTAGTTTCTGTTTCTGTTTTTTTATGGTTTCTATTCCTTGTTATTTGTTAGTTTTCTACTATTTGTTATTTGTTCTTGTTTGCTGTTCTTTGTTATTAGATCCGGGTGTAAACATTCTGTTCAGTTCCCTTCTATTGTGAATTGTATTTGAGATCAAAACTTTTGGGGTTTATATATAAACATATATTATTGCTTGTATGCTATATTTCTTTACGGTGGTTTTGCGTGTATTCCATTAACTAGCTGTAATTCATGCTGCTGAATCTGTATGGTTTGCTATATTTTGTTTGTCATTCGTATGTATATTTGTTTGTCGTTGTGTGTTACTCAGTTACTTGTTCGTCAAGGGGAATCCACGCAATGCGAGCTAAGCTCATTATTATCGCGCCTCCTTAACTGGGAATGTATTGCGTGAAATGCATGTTAAGTGTTTTATGTACTGTTGGAATGGCTGTGGATGTGTGTGTAGTCTGTATTTTAGCCAATTGGCGACATCGGAAACGAAGGCTTAGGGTGGATCTGTATGGTACCATTCTCACTATAGACGGTACCGTCTCGCCCGAAGGCTTAGGTAGCCATCAGCTTAGGTGAACCATATGATACCCATCTCGCCTTGTACCATTTTTGCCAACCCCAGATGGGACGTCACAACGTCGTCCACTTATTCCAGGTACCTATTTACAGCTAGGTGAACTGAGGCTAACACATGAAAGGAGACCAGCCCAATTTGTCTCCGCCCGGCCGGGGATTGAACCCCCGACCCCTCGTGTGTGAGACGAGAGCTCTACCTACTAGGCTACGGGCTGTGTGTGTGTGTATGTGTGTTTCCTTGCTGTTTACTGCGTGTGGGGGTGTAATAATAACAATAAGTATATTAATAATACAAAAATAATAATAATAACGATTATAATTATATTAATATTAACAATAGCAATAATAATATACCGTACAATTTATTTACGTATATAGCAACCAAGTGAATTGAATGAATTGGATTGAATTACATTTATTTGCTCAGTCTTTTACTTAAAGTATTAACCCTTCTTGCCCGGGCTCGCCATCCTAAGGACATTATTGAGATCCGGGCGATCTGGCCGAAAAACGTTGTAATAGGCTAGCCTTATCTTTGTTATTTTAACTGCTAGAGAATTCGCACACATCTCAAAACGTAGTTCTGTTTAATATCTGTAAACTGGCATTAAGTAGGGCTCTCTAGATCAGCTGGTTCAGCTGTGATAATGATTTCCGTGGAGAGAGATTCGATGCGATGTTAGCAATATCAGACATTTGCAGACGCTAATCTCGTCATAGCATACAAGAACAACATTGATCCGACATCTCCTTCTTATTTTCGGAGGTGCAGTGTTGAAAAGACAGGCTTTGTTTACATGCGTCGGATGCACGGCTTTCAAAACATGCTTAATAGGCTTTCAAGCTTACAGATTTTAAAATGACACCCGGGCTCCTGCCCATCTGCCGCGGTGTAATTTTAAAATGACAACCGGGCAGGAATGGTTAAGCACATCCCCTTACATATTACACTTCTACAGCATGCCTTTGCTGAATATATTAGCATACACTTAAATACATTGGTACATCTTAAACAAACCATATTTAATGTCATAAAACTCGATCTACCTGTACATATTTCACGTTTTTATTGGAAAAAGGGCCAGACTCTTCATCACTTTCAAGTTAGTGTACGTGTTTGATATCTCATGTGAGTGTATATATGTGTGTATGTGTGTGTTTGCGTGTGTGTGTGATTGTTTTTTGTGTGTGTGTGTGTGATGGTTGGTATGTGTGTCTGTGTCCTTGTGATTGTGTATGTGTGTGGGTGTGTATCTAGTCGTATGCATTTTCCTTTCCAAGAACCCTCTTTCCGTCTCTGTATCTCCCTTTATTCCCCGCGTACATCCATGCGTATGACCCATGTAAGCCCTCTGCGTGTCCTCTCAATGCCTTGCTGTTGCTCAGAGGTTTTTGTTATTCTGTTTTTGTTTTTGGGGGGATCACGTTTTCTTTTCATTTCCTCTCCCACCACACAGCTCAAATATCCCTTGGGCTGGAGTGTGTGTGTGTGTGTGTGTGTGTGTGTGTGTGTGTGTGTGTGTTATGTGTGTTTGTTAAGTGGCAAGCTTTTTCTCTTCTTGATTTCATTCGGCTCTCTTCTCTTCCACCCTAGCTTGTTCTCTCTCTCTCTCTCTCTCTCTCTCTCTCTGTCTCTCTCTCTCTCTCTCTCTCTCTCTCTCTCTCTTTCTCTCTCTCTCTCTCTCTCTCTCTCACACAACTAATATTAGTAAATATATAACGTTACTCTCATCCAATAAGTCACTGCCATTGATTACCATTAAGCAACACTTATCCTATTTACACACACTCTACTACATACCCCAATATTTACACCGATAGCTCTAATATTTCTAAGGTAAACACTATATGGCTATACGTAGGGGAGGTATGTGTATACTTTATAAACTTAATTATATTTTATTTAAACTTTTCATGATCTTATGACGCATTTCATTCATGTTTATTTGCTTATTATTATATGATTTTATTCAGATTAGGAAAGGTACTTGGAAGTCAGATCGTTAATTGAGATACTGTTTACCATTATATAACTCACAGATCCTTCCTAAGCTGTACACTATCGTCTAGTGATAGCCAGTATAAACTGTCAAACTACGGCATAATTCTCAAGGGGTTAAGTGTTACCCAGGTGCCATAGTCAAGAGCGTTATGCCCCTTTCCCACTTATACGATTTTCGTCGCCGAGGACGTAGTCTTGTCAATTCGCAACGAATGTGTGCGACGTCTACGATTTTGATTTTGACCGTTACAAACAGAAAACAAATTATACTCGGCGAAGATGTCGCCGATGAATGCGACGCAATCGCCGCCTTGTGCGACGTTATCGGCGAAGTGAGCGATGTTTCGCTGATGATCTCTGTGAGGAATGTCACATTTTCAAAAATATCTTGCGATATCATGCGATGCTGAAAGAAAACTCGCCGAATGTTCTGCGACGTCTTCGGCGATTCAAGCGATGACACGAAAGTCTTAATATTGACAACGAAATGGGGTGAAATGTCTTAAAATTGCCAAACTAATGGGCCGAACGTCATAAAATATGAAAACTAATGGGGTTAACCATGAGGAAGAAATGGGACCAGAAAAACGACCCATCTCCCCTTAATTCGGAGATTAGCAATGCTTCGCCGGAGAAATTTTTCTATCAAATAATGCACAAATTTAGCTTGCTCTCAAAACAAAAAATATATATGTTGGCTCGCTACCGCTCACCAGGAAAATATTGAAACCTGGATGGGGGTACACGTCTTAAAACAGTAGGCTGAACGGGGCCGAACGGATACAAGGCAAAGAGAGAGGGAGAGAAAGAGAAAACAAACAAAAATATGAGAGAGGGAGAGAAAGAGAAAACAAAAAAAGGCGAGGTGGGCTCAATTAAGCCGTAACCCAAACATTGAGCCCACCTCGCCTTTTTTTGTTTTCTCTTTCTCTCCCTCTCTCCTCGTTTTTTTTTCTCTCTTTCTCTCCCTCTCTCTTTGCCTTGTATCCGTTCGGCCCCGTTCAGCCTACTGTTTTAAGACGTTTACCCCCATCCAGGTTTCAATATTTTCCTGGTATGCGGTAGCGAGCCAACATATATAAAAAAAAAGTGTTGAGAGCAAGCTAAATTTATAAATTTTTCGATAGAAAAATGTCTCCGGCGAAGCCGGATTTCTTCATATAATGCTGGTTCGCTATTGCTTGCCAGGAAGATATCGATACTTGGATGGGGATAAACGTCTTAACCCGTGGAGCCCCGGCTAGTTTTGTAATGTTTGCGCACCAGAACCCGGCCGGTTTTCAAAAAATGGTTTTATTCCAGAAACAATAGCGAATGGGTTAGGAATGAAGGAAAAACCACGAAAAATCGCACAAAAAGCTTAAAAAATGGTCCTACAGAGCCCCCGAAAATGGATTTTACAAGAGTAAAAAATTGAAGGCAATTATCCCAAAAAACCAGGTTATTGCGCGCTCGCGCGCACGCACGTGGACTTTGAGAGTTTTCAACCATTGGCACGGTTGCGTGGGATACGTACACAGTTCCCATACAAATCTGAGCCCTCTTGAGTGGCTACACCTGAGGTCACGGTCGGCGCAATTAGGGTGACGCGCCAGGCGCGTCTCTGGGGCTGTGCGTTACATACATCGCCGACGCGTCAGGCGCGTCGCTGGGGCTGTACGGGTTAAAACAGTAGGCTGTACGGGGCCGAACGGATACAAGGCAAAGAGAGAGGGAGAAAAAGGAAAAACAAAAAAAAACGAGGAGAGAGTGTGAGAGAAAGAGAAAACAAAAACAGCGAGGTGGGCTCAATGTTTGCGTTATGGCTTAATTGAGCCCACCTCGCCTTTTTTTGTTTTCTCTTTCTCTCCCTCTCTCTTTGCCTTGTATCCGTTCGGCCCCATTCAGCCTACTGTTTTAAGACGTTTACCCCCATCCAGGTTTCAATATTTTCCTGGTGAGCGGTAGCGAGCCAACATATATACACATTTTTGTTGAGAGCAAGCTAAATTTGTACATTTTTCGATAAAGAAAATTCTCCGGCAAAGCCGGATTTCTCCATATAATGCTGGTTCGCTATCGCTTGCCAGGAAGATATCGATACTTGGATGGGGATAAACGTCTTAAAACAGTTGGCTGAATGGGGCTGAATGGATACAAACCAGAGAAAGAGAGAAAAGGAGAGAAAGAGAAAAAAAACAGGTGAACCCCCCAAGAGAGGTGCATAGAAAAAAGGATTGACAGGTTCACTATAGCCCTAATCATTTTTTTCTACCCACCTCGCCGAAGGTGCTCTTTGGCATCGTCGATATTCTCGCAAGCATCGTCGAGCATCGGCGAGCAGAGCATCTGAGAGCATCGGTGAGCAGCCGTGCAGCGTTGCAAAGTTTTTTTTGTGCGAAACACTCTGCGATGTCTCGCCTATGTCGCCGATGGTCTCACAGGGCCTCGCAGATCCCTCTGCGATGCTCGACGATGCTTGCGAGGGCTACGAACTCTCGTGAGTCCTCGTCCAAAATTTTGAACAAACCAAACATTTGCGATGACCCGCGAGGGCCCTTGCGAGGCCTTGCGAGTCATACAATTATGATGCGAGGGTATACAATTGCTGTCCGACATGTCACGAATGTACCAATTTATGGGTGTCGGCGATGAAAATCTTATGAAATCGCATAATGCCCCTTTCCCACTGGTGAGACAAGTCACGATTTTCGTCGCCGATGACTTAGTTTTGTCATATTCGCAAGAATACGTGCGACATTCACGATTTTGACCGTTACAAACAGATAACAAATTATACTCAGCGAAGATGTCGCCGATGTCGGCGACTCAATCACCGACCTTCTGCGACGTTATCGGCGAAGTGAGCGATGTTTCGCCGATGACCTCTGCGAGGCATGTCACATTTTCAAAAATATCTTGCGAAATCATGCGAGGATGAAAGAAAACTCGCCGTATGTTCTGCGACGTCTTCGGCGATTCAATCGATGGTTCGGCGTATTGAAACCTGGATGGGGGAAAACGTCTTAAAACCCCCAGAGTGCCAGGTCCGTATATATATGGACTAGGGTCTTGTCACGCCCAGTACCAGGTCCGTATATATACGGGCTCGCCGACAAAAAATCGTAGCATCGAAACGACTGCACCTATGGCTTTCATATTTCTACCACATGTACCTTACCCTTCTGGCTTCTTGCCACCACTAGTCCATCGGGTAATGTTAAAAAAATCTGGGTTATATGACTTTCGGGTAGAAATTTGGCAACATGACCAAAATATATCTCTGGAGTATACTGAATGCAAAATAGGTTGTTGCCAATTTTTCTGTCATGGTTTAGATGGTTTTCTGGGACCAAACAGAGATGGGGTGTTGTAAACTATGTATTTAGGCAATTTGTAATGATATATTTGAAAATTACCACACAAAAAAGTTCCTGAGCATCTTTCCAGTTAAATACAGACTACACAATGTTACAGCACTAGAATACCACCTGCTCTGTGAAGATCAATAGTACCTGTGGAGCTATGGCTATGTTTTAACGGGTAACACTGTTACTATGTGTAACTCATTATTGTTGGATTTTTGTTACAAGCTTGTACCCAAATGTTGGGCATGTTTCAGGAATTCTCCATAAGTACTGAATATTAACAGTGCAAGTAGAGTGATAAAGGTCTGTTGTTAATAGAAAAAAAATAAGATGTCTGTATGTAGTAGTAATAGTATTCTCTTTTGTTTCAGGTCGGAATGGCTGCATCTGAAGAACCGCCAACCAAAAAGCAAACCTTAGACTTCAACCTCTGCTTAAAGTGCAAAAAGCCAGGAAATTTGGTTCTACAGCATATCGGCCTTCCTACATATGAGAAATTCCCTGACTGTGTCGGGGAAAGAGCCGAGTATGGGAATCCTAACTTTGTGCAACTGAATCAGCGGCTGCATGGTATGTCCGCTCAAGACCTGGAACAAAACCATGCAGGGTGGCACAGATCCTGCTATGGAGAAATCACCCATAAGCAGCATACTGAAAGAGACAAAGCCAGGTGGACGAAAGCACTTGCTGAAAAGGACTCCAGCATATTATCCTCCAGAGGAGCTGGCCATCCTGCATCAATGACATCTGTTTCACAGGACACACCATCACCTTCTGCTGGGAGGGTCACACGATCCTGCATCCAGGTATTCAACCGAGATCACTGCTTTTACTGTCAGACAGTCAAATATGAGGCAAAGAAAAAAGAAAAAGTGCTTCACGAATGTAGTACTTCAAACATTGGGAAATCCATTCAAGAAGTCGTTAATGCCTGTGACAATGAAGTGTGGAAGGTGCACCTGGCTGATATCATTGCAGAGGGAGACTTCCTGTCCAGAGACATCAAGTACCACAAAAGCTATCACACAACTCACTGGCGCCACTATGTACAGAGGCCCAGAAGCCTCAGCAGAGATGATGACGATGCTGAACTGAACAACGTAGAGTTCATAGCTGCTGAAATCGAATACTTTGCTGAACTAGAGGAACGTCTGGATGATGGCGAATTTCTAACAGTGAAAGAAACCTCTACACTGTACAACAGAATGATGCATGATCATGGCATAGAGGAGAGAAGTCTTCATTACAAGGCAGCTGTGAAGAAGATCCAAGAGAATGTGCCCAATGCCATGGTTACACTGGGAAGAGGGAAGAACCCAACAATTATACATTCCAAGAAAGCAGACCGGTCAGCTCTGGATCAAGCAGCACAGGGCAGGAATGTTAAAGCAGACATGAAGCTCATTTTCCAGTGCTCAAAGATCATCAGGCAGGCAATCCTCCAGTCCAGGAAAGATAACCAGTGGTCCTTCGATGGGTCACTACTTGGTTGTAGGCAAACAGGTGTCCCATCTGAACTGAGCAACCTCATCCGGTGGATCCTGCAAGGGGCAAAGGTAGCAATCACAGAGCCACGTACAGAACAGTTACACACATCCTGCACCATCATTTCCCACTCAATCATGCAAGTGTGCAAGACAAGAAGACAAGTAATGTTGAAGCAGTCGTCTGCGGAGGCAACATTTCACCAAATGGTAGAAAGTCCCTATGCTGTCGGGTTATCTCTCTACATGTACCACAACTTCAGAAGTCAGAAGGCACTGTCACTGCTGAACAGATGTGGAGCTGGTGTCTCATATGAGCGGGTTACCAAAATATGCAACAACATCGCCAATGTCATGTCTGAAAACATCAAAGAGTATGGTGTGTATGTCCCACCAGGTCTTTTGAAGAACAAGAGGATCCGTGTCTCACTGGACAACATTGACAAGAAGGTGGACACCCCGGATGGAAAGGGCAGCTTCCATGGAACAGCCCTAGGTGTATACCAACCCTCTGGTGAAGGAGAAACCATTTTGGATCCAGTGCGACTGGGCAGTGGTAACTCAGCCTCAGGCCTGAAAGATATACCAGCATCTGTTAGTGAACTGGCCACATGTATTATTGAAGGCAACCCAAAGCCCAGAGCAAGTCCTCACTATCCAGCATACAAGATGGGAAGGTATGATGCTGAGTACAAGCAGGCACAAACAAATGACATTGCCTGGATGCTGGCTCGGTTTTGTTGCCGGAGCACAGAAAGTCAACCCAGAGATGATGCTGACACCCCAGACCACCAGATGGACAGTACCACTACACAGGATGAAGATGCTGAAGCAGGAATGGTCTCACAAGATGTCAGACAGCCTGTACCCCTGTGGTCTGCCTACAACTCACTCATACAACCCCAAGATATGCCTGCTGCCATTGACAAAGCCTTTGGTCTTCCTATTATCAATGCACCAGCCCATGAATGGGTCACCTTGGTTACAGCCTTGAACCAACCGACCAGACTCAACGAATTGGTGTCAGGCCCTGAAGCAAAGCTGCTAGTGACTATGGACATGGACCTATACAAGAGAGCTCTAAATCTAGAGCACCTTCTACCCCAGTACAGAAACAAGTGGCTGCTGTGTCCAGGAGCATTTCACACTGTACTCTGTGCACTACGATGCTTGGGCAGGACCGTTGAAGGCAGTGGGCTTGATGAGGCATGGCAGGAAGCTGATCTGTACAGCAGTGTCACCACTTCACACATCATCAATGGGAGTCATCACAACAGAGCTATGCAAGCTCACCAAATCACACTCCAAGCACTATTCGATCTATGGATGAAGTTTTTCTTTGAAGAGAACCCTGCACTGCGCATCAGACTCCAAGCAAGTGTTGAAAAGCTGACTGAAGCATGTAAGACTCAGCAGGATGTTCACGAAGCACACAGGACATTCCTACTGGAGCTGGAGTCCATGGAAATTGAGAAGCTGCTGCACGAATTTGATGAAAGTCACAAGGAACAGCCAATGTACCAATGGGCACAGATGTACATGAGGCAGGTCATGGCCTTGTTGCAGTTTCAGCATGCAACCCGTGAAGGGAACTGGTTCCTGTATTTGGGAGCACTAGAGAAACTGTGCATTTACTTCTTTGCTTACAACCGACTGGATTATGCCCAGAACATCCTTGAGTATTTTGCCCGCATGCACGAACTCAAAAGTGCAGATCCAGACACCTGGGATGAGTTCCTCAGGGGGAATTTCATGGTCAATACAAGCAACAATGTGCCATTCACTCGCATTGGTGTAGATCACGCCATGGAGCATCTGAACAAAGTCACCAAAGGCCAAGGAGGAATATCAGGAATCACATTAACCCCACAGACTTTGCTCAAGTTCTGTCTCACGGGACCTGAGCTGGCACACCTCTCTGATGAGACTGAGCATCTGCTTATGGTTTCTGAGGGAACCACGGCACAGCAACACCACTGCCTCAGCAAAGCTAAAGTAGCACGCCAGGAAAAGGCCATTGCAAATCTTAAGGGTGTACTAGCACAGTGCCATCTCTTCAGTCCACCATCAGATGATGCAGCCATCAATAGTCGAATGTTCAAATTGATGTCAAAGGAGATCCTTCCGGAGGAAGCCCAACGGAGCATCTTGTCAGTGGAGCAAGTAGGCCAGAATGCCTTTAGTTGCTTTGTAGAAGAACGCATCACTGGAGATGGAAACCTCTGGGACCGAATGTCCAAAGTGAATCTACTGACCTGGACTACAGCTGCAAAGGAAGTCAAGATGAAGGCCGGATCAGAATTGGTGACGCTCAAAGCCTCCTCCTCTCTCTTTGCCAGGATGCTGCTAGTCGCCAGATCACCCCGTGCGACATCGACCTGGAGCAAGTAGTTGGTGCCCATGAGTTCTCACACACCAGTGAGACACTGATGCAAGCAGATGGGTCCCTTCATCCAACCAATGACAAGAGCAGTGTGATCCACCTTTTGGAAGGTCTTATCTACACTAACAGTAATGAGACCACTGCCCAGGAGCACCCCACCTTGGTAATAGTTGATGGAATGGCTGTAGTCCAAGAACTGATGGCTGTCCGAACCTTCAAGAATGGAAAAGATCTTGCCAGAGCTTATGTCAAGCTTACTGACACAAAGGCGTAAGGATATGCTGCAGTTAGGGTTGTTTTTGACAACTACATAAAAGTGTGTTCCCTGAAGGGAGCTACGCGGGAGTGACGGCGAGGCAAGCTGAAGGAAATCAGGTCCTACAAGGTTGAAGATTCAACTCAGATTAGGGACAAGGCCACGTTCCTCGCAAGCAATGCCACACAGGATTCGCTCACACTCTACCTGGCTCAGCAGCTTATTGAAAGGAGCACAGTGAACATGGTGACTGTGACACGCAAGAGTGTGATGGCTAACTATGACTGCCAGGTTAGCACTGGTGTGAGCACTCAGGAGGAGGCTGACACCCTCATGATTCTTCATGCTGTGGAAGTTGCAGCTGCTGGAGCCATCGTCCATATCTATACACAGGACACTGATGTTCTTCTATTGGCTCTCCGCAGAGTGCCACAACTTGGCAGAAATTCTGCACTGATCATGGGTACTGGAGATCGTCACCGCACTGTCCTATTGCAGCCCATCTATGATGCCCTGGGACCCAGTAAAGCAGTTGCCCTCATCAACTGGCATGCACTAACAGGGTGTGATACCACAGGACACATCAGGGGGAAGGGGAAGCAGACATGCTTTAATGCTTTCATGGAATCGCCACCCAATGTAGTCTCTGCCATTCAGATGCTAGGGGAAGGGGATGCACCCTCAGAAGAGGTGGCTGATGGTTGTCAAGCCTTCCTGTGCAGCCTGTTCTGCCCCAAAGGAACCAAGCTTTCTAGAGCCAGTATCCTCAGATGGCATCTCTTCAAAAAGATGAAACCAGAGCAAGGAGTAGACAGGCTGCCACCAACTCAAGGTGCATGGAAGCAACACATCCTGCGTGCCCATCTACAGGCCAGAATCTGGGCCCAGGACCTCGTTGAGAAGCCAAACATTCCTGACACTCTCACCCTGGGCTGGAAGAAAGAGGGTGACAGGCTGATACCTGTACTTTCCAGCAAGGCAGCTGCACCAGACTGTGTCCTGGAACTTGTCAAGTGTGGCTGTGGTGCCAACAATCAAGCTGCACCTATGAAATGCACCAGACGGTGCAGCTGCAAGAAGCACAATCTTGCTTGCACTGAACTGTGCCAGTGTGGACAGGAAGATGATGTGTGTGCCAATAGATCCTCCCCTCTTCCAGAGGATGATGAGGATGAAGAGGAGCAGGACTAGGGGACGTGGGATGACAGGTGAACACAAAGGACTATGGAAAGAACACTATAACTTAATTCCGCCTTTTCCCGCGGTTAAATATCAAAATAAGTGTTTTGGAAAACGTTTAGGTATTCTGGTACTTTCCATAATAGTTTATAGAGGGTTCCATCACTAAATACTAGTCAAGACCAACAATGATAACTACTTTCAAGATTATGATGTGCACAGAAAATAAATTTGGGTTATTTTTCCCGTACTTTTACATCTTCATATTATTTTCTTTTAAAAATACCCTTAACCCCCATAAAAAAATTGGCAACAAGCTTTTTCTTAATTAATGGGATAATTAGAACAGATTAAGTGCATTTTTTAAATTTCTACCCAAAAGTCATACATATTTACAGGAACCGATAGAATACACCAACACAACCTCCTCCCCCCACCCACTCGCTGACTATCGGTCGCCTCACAAAGAAAAAAAAGGAAAATATGTGGCGGCGAAACGACTGAACCAATCGGTTCCATATTTGTGTGACAAGTCCCCTACCCTTCTGTCGTCCCCCCACCACACCCCTACCTCCCTCCAACCACCCACTTCCAGCGTATCCGTACGAAGAAAAGGAAAAAAGGAAAATCCGTGGTGGCGAAACTACCTCACCAATCGGCTTCATATTTTGTAACACGAGTCAATTACCCTTCTACCTTCCCCCCACCATCCCCCAAATATGAAAACTAATGGGGTTAACCATGAGGAAGAAAGGGGACCAGAAAAACGATATATGTTATATATATATATATAACAATATATATGTTGGCTCGCTACCGCTCACCAGGAAAATATTGAAACCTGGATGGGGGTAAACGTCTTAAAACAGTAGGCTGAATGGGGCCAAACGGATTATAGGCAAAGAGAGAGGGAGAGAAAGAAAACAAAAAACGAGGAGGGAGAGAAAGAGAAAACAGCGAGGTGGGCTCAATTAGGCTAAGCCGTAACGTAAACATTGAGCCCACCTCGCTGTTTTCTCTTTCTCTCCCTCCTCGTTTTTTTTTTCTTTCTCTCCCACCTCACCGAAGGTGCTCTTTGGCATCGTCGAGAACAATATTCTCGGAACATCTGAGAGCATCGGCGAGCAGAGCATCGGTGAGCATCCATGCAGCATTGCAAAGGTTTTTTTATGCGAAACCCTCCGAGATGTCTCGCCGATGACGCAGATGATCGCAGATACGCCTCGCAGATCCTTCGGCGATGCTCGACGATGCTTGCGAGGGTAACCAATCCTCGTGAGTCCTCGTCCAAAATTTTGAACTGTGCGAACATTTGCGAAGGCCCTTGCGAAGTTGTGAGGCCTTGAGAGTCAAAGGATTGTTCATGAGACGTGTTGAGACATGTCACGAATGTGCCAATTTATTGGTGTCGGCGACGAAAATCGTGACTTGTCTCACCAGTTGGAAAGGGGCATAAGTGGGAAAGGGGCATTACTTTTACCTGATCGCCAATGAATAGACACATGACTATATCTGTCTGGTTATCTATTATATTAGCATTTTGTAATAGTAATAATGCTCATGAACTAATGCTACATTTTCTTTTAATCAAATTACTGCACGAGTTCTTATTGTGTGTGTGGGTGTGTGTATATATATATATATATATATATATATATATATATATATATATATATATATATATTTATATATATATATATATATACCGGTATATATATATATATATATATATATATATATATATAGTCCAGACATGGTAATTATATCTATGCCATAATACTCTTTCCACTACATTTAAACAATTATGATACTGCATTACCAGCAGTCCCTTTCACGCTATGCCAAAGAAGCTTTCGTGGCAATCTGATTTCATCTGATAAAGGGATATTTGTTTGTTTTTCTGGACCACCTTTCTCCCTCTTGTTTAGCCCCTTTAGTCTGGTCATTTTAAGACCTTGTGTGCCATTTAGGTGTTCATTTTTTTCTAACGTGCGATAACGAGCCTGGGGGTGGGGGGGGGGGAGGGGGGGGGTCGTTGGGGTATTTTTCAAAGCTTGATGAAGTTCTTGAGAGGAAACTAAAACTATTATATACATAAAGGTACACTTAGATACTAATAATAATGTAAAAGTTGCAGAATATACAAACCTAAACTGGGGCGACACAATATAAAGGAAAATAACTTATCAAAAGCGCTATGTGGAAATAACGTTTAATAAAATAAGATTTTGAAATAAAAGAACACAAAGCCACCACATAGGGTGTACCTCACTACATGAGCAAGTTAATAACACAAACTTACCCTTAACCCTTTATAGGGCAAGAGACCAAATTTGATCATGCGAGGGATCAAGAAAATTTGGACCTATGAGCGCGCGAATTTGCACTATCTCCAAAAACACTCCGCCCCACAAAGGGTTAAACGCAGAATAATGTCCTATATCCATTCAAGCTCCCAACATTCAATGACAATAAACGTGTGTAATGTTTGTAGTGAGAACTGTATTGCCTGGCTCGAATCAGGATACAATAAAAAACCTTTCCATGTCTGCTAAAGAGCTCCGGCTCAGCAGACTATGCCGTGTTATCTTCATATGTGTTTAATCTTAAGATCAATGTACTATATTATGGCATAACATTTTGAATTTGAATAGATCGCTCACCACTTCAAAATGACTAGTATTGCCTCCTATTGCATATACCACCAAGCCTTCTTACACCAGACGTCATTCTGTAATAGTTCATTCCCACAACCCTCATCTTCCAGAGGTCATTGTCACTGCTGCTCACTTATCAGCTTCAAGTGAGACAATTAGAAGCCCCACACACAAGCTTCTTGTGGTGACCACCAGATGGAGAATGGTCGCTTTGGGGACTAACCAGAATATGTGTTTAGGGCAACAAGAAATATACCAAGATTATGCCTTGTATACTATTAGCAGCCTTGAGTATGATTTTTTAATCAGTTTTCGTTTGTTTAATTCGTAACATATTTGCCCTTTGTAAATATAAAAATAGATTTATCTGAATGTCTCAAACCTCAGTACACAATATTTTATCGTTTCAGTTGCTTTATTCAGAGGTTTATGAAGTAAATAATTAATCCAATGTTAGTTTCTTAGAAGTATTTGACATATATAGCGTTTAAATGTCACATAGAGTAGACAATTATAATAGTCCATATAATAAGATGTTTGTTACCAATGATGTCGTTATGGTACGAACACTTCTAAAGGTAAACAGGACTTCTTAATTCGGCTGTCTCTGATTTCGCCATTCCCTTACATTTTATTACTATATCATGAGACACATGATTATATTTTCATCTAAATAGTATGCTCTATTAATTGATGTTATATATTACCGTAATAAGATAAGTTTGTAAAAGAAATCAACAGAAGTTCTGGAATATTTAGTAAGCTGTCGATATAGTTTTTGGATACGAAAAGTACAATCAGTTGCGCGTACGTGTGAGTTTGTTCGTGGCGAGAGTTATTAGGGAGAGGGTGTATCTTACGTCGGGCAGCGTTGAGTGATGATATGCTGATTCATTTTCTCATCTACAGTATTTTCAGTGAGTTTTAGCAATAGATAACTTACTGGCAGTAGCTTATTCTACTCTAATTACTTTTATTATATCATGTGTGTAATTTATGTAATATTTATATAAGGATTTGGTGTTTAGCATTCCTACTTTGCAAGCCAATTTGTGGATTCTCATAAATGTATTTTGTTCGCCATGTGTAATGATTTTAGAATTATAAGTGATACATATATTAATTGTGTGCATAATTATATAGATATGTTCCTACCAAAAAACAGTATTTGTGAATGGAGTGTCTTTTAAACGAAACTGGTTATATTGTTGAGTTACCAAATAAATTACCACTTGTCCTATGGATGGTCCGTCTACAATGCAACAATTTTCCGACTGGTAATAATAATAATAATAATAATAATAATAATAATATTTATTCAGTTAGCAATTTACAGAGTTGGTACCACATAGTATATTACAAAATATGACATGTACCAGCCTTGCATAATTCCAACTAAGGATAGCCTAATAAGGCCGTTAGGTGTATTTCCATTGGGGTCCTTGTGGGATTAGGTTAGCTGGGGAAAAAAAATAAAATAGAGAAAGTATTTCTAGGGGGTTATTTTAAGATACCTTACATCCTATAATAAATATCAGTAATCCGTAATCAGTAATCATTTCAGTTTGGTTTGTCTATCTCTTATGTCGTATTTAGTAGTAGACATAAGTTTGGTGCTCCCTTCTCGCAGCTGTCCGGTTCAGGTGTTCCTTCAGGCTACGTCTGAAGGAATACAGTGTTCTCTTTTCACGGACTGACTGGGGTAAGTCGTTCCAGTCTTTGATGGCAGTGAAGAAGAATGTTTGCTTACCCTGTCCTTGGATTCTCGGGACCTTAAAATTTATCATCCTGTTTCTTGTATTATGTCCACTCCTCTCATTTGCTTTAACAAAATCATTCTTTAGATACTCTGGTGCTCTGTCATAGAAAATTTTGAAGGCATTAGTGAGCCTGATTTGTTTGGCCCTGTCAGAGACATTGAGGATACCTAGTGACTGAAGTTGTTCCTGGCCAACATGTGATCTGGGTCCTAGGTTCAGCATGAACCTAACCATTTTATTTTGAGTGACCTGAAGTTTGTGTTGTGCTGATTTAGATGATGCAGAGTACCAGGATGACACAGAATAGTCAAAATGACATTGAACAAGCACTTGGCAGAGGGTCTTTTTGGTCGCCGCGGGCAAGCATCCCACCTGTCTATACAGGTATTTTATCCGTGCTCTACACTTACTCAGGATAGATTCCAAAATAGTTTCACCTGACAAACTCGCGTCCAGTTTTAGTCCGAGATATTTAACTTGTGACACTGTTGTTATAGGAATATAATTACAGTTGACCAAGAAGCCCACAATGTCTTTCAGTTTGCGTTTTGTTCCACATAAGATGGCTTCCGTCTTGCCCAGGTGAAGAGATAGTCTAGATAGATAGATAGAGATAGTCCACTAGCAATTCACTACATGTTTCTAGTTCTTTAGAAAGTGAAGCGGCAATACTTATTGGGTCTTTTCCTGAAACCAGAAGCACGCTGTCGTCTGCATACAGTAATAATTTACATGAGACGCTCAGTTCCATGTCGTTCACATAACAGAGAAAGAGTAAGGGACCTAGGATGTTTCCCTGCGGGACCCCACAGTTAATTGGCATAGGATCAGATATATTATCATCAATTTTGACTCTTTGGGTTCTACCACTAAGATAAGATTTAAACCAGTTCACAGACCCTATGCCCATTGCTTGTAGTTTATTACATACGATATCATGGTCTACTGTGTCAAACGCTTTTTGTAGATCAAGAAGAACCATACCGGTGTAGTTACCTTTAGACATTTCTTTACGAATGTGATCCGTTAAGTGGATGAGACAGGAGTCTGTCGAGTACATGCATCTGAAACCTGATTGAAACTTATAGAATAGATCATTTTGTTTGAGGTAGTGTTCAATTTGGGTGTATACCGCTCTTTCAAGGATTTTAGATACAATACATAATATGCTAACTGGTCTTTAGTTGCCAACTTCTAGTTTATTTCCTTTCTTAAATAGAGGGGTTACAATAGCTTCCTTCAGTTCAGCAGGTACAGTGTTGGTGTTAATTGACAAGTTGATGATGTGGGTTAGGGGGCCTGCTATACCAATGGCTCCATCTCGTAGAAATTTGGCAGGAATTTTGTATGGTCCTGTGCTTTTATGTACATTTAGGTTAGACAGCTCGTCAAAAGTGTATTTTGGTGTAACATTTTGCAATCCAAATGTGTTTGGGTGTATGTCTTTATCTCTGTAGAAATTACGAAAGGTGGCTGTTGTTGTCGTGTATTTATTGAGAGGTTGAGGTAGGTTCTGTGCAAGTGTGTTTGCTATGGAAGTGAAGGAGTTGAAGTAGGTTGAAATTTGTCGTTTATCGTGGCAAACCTGATCATTAATGGTGAGAGCAATATTAGTGTTAGACGAATCCCTTGTCTTGTTGCTGTAGCCTGTTGTTTTTAGGTGCCTCCATAGTTTCTTTGGGTTATTCTGATATTCCGCTGCCTTATTGTGAAAATAATTAGTTTTCGCTGATTTCATTTTCCTACTTAGTTTATTCCTGGCCCTGTTGAACTCATGTTTCAGACCTTGATCCTGTCTATGTTTCGCAAGCCTTTTTAACAGATTGTCTCTGTGTTCCAGATGGTGTAGTATGTCATTGTTGATCCATGGGTCTGACCTTGCTTTAATTCGTATGTCTTTCAGAGGAGCTATTTCGTCTAGGATGTTTGTGATGATGGTTCTGAAGCCAACCCATGCGTCATTAACGTTTGTACTTCCAAACACTGGAGACCAGTCTGTATTCCATAAGATGTCCAGAAATGTTTCTTTATTGTAGTTTCTGAGTGACCTTATTTTGATAACCTTATGATTCTCTAGGGTAATTTTTGTGGTTTTCCGTGTGCAATATGTGACGAAGTGATCACTTATGCCAGTCTGTATAACCCCTGATTGGGATATTTTGTCCTCTCTGTTACAGTTTATGTGGTCTATTATTGTGGCAGTGTTCTCAGAGATACTTGTGGGGGTTGTGATGAGTTGTTTGTGATTGTGCATTGTCAGTATATGCCTATATTCTCGTACAAGCCTATTATTTCGTTGTTTGTAACACAGGTTAAAATCCCCTAGTATGATGGATTCATTCCGAGGGTCTAGCGATGACAAAGTTCGTTCAAATTTGGTCAAGAATTGTGTGTCGTCTGGTGGCCTATAGCATACCCCAATTGTGATGGGTCTTGTCCTCGGCAGGTGTAGGTCGATCCACAGAGCTTCGTGATTTTCTACATGGAGGTCGGTCCTAGTTGTGTGTGTGAGGTTGTTTTTTTACATACAGACATACTCCTCCCCCATACCTATTGCGATCATTCCTAACCATATTGAAACCTTGAATGTTTATTTCACCATCGTTTATACTTGAATCCAGCCAGGTTTCTGTGATTGCAATTATTGAAGCTTTGGCCTTATTAGCTAGCAAGTTTATTTCAGACAATTTATGGTACACTGATCTGGCGTTAATGTGGATAAGATGGAGCCCTTTGTTGGTGAACACTCTGTATTCATCTTTGATTTTGAATGTGTCCTGGCTGGATTCTGAGTTGTTAATACTTGGATCATTTACATTAATATTCGGTAATGAATGCAAGGCACACTTATTGCAAAGGAATTCCCGTTCTTCACTGTTGGTCTTCTTAGAGATGCACTTCATGTGAGCTACATGTTTACACTTTACACAGTTTTGGATCTTCTGACGTCGTGTTATGAGTGATTCACAAGTAAAACAAATGGTTTCGCGGTGTTGTACAGCTGAGTTCCTACATTTAACACATTCAACTTCGTTTCTACTGTTAACTTAAGTACATCGGTTATGAACAATTTCATTACAACTGTTGCATTGTGAAAGTGAACTCCTATTTTTGAAACCAATATTACAGACTATACATAGTTTTTTCTTACTGTTTATCATACGACTGGAGGTGTGGTTTGGTCCGCGTCGATCAGCTGTTTGTGCGGGAGAGGGCAGGGGAGGGGGCAGGGGATACTCGCGGTCGGGCTGTGGTTGTTTGCTGTTGTTGTTGTTGTTTGCATTGTCCGTTGATGCTGCTTCCCTGTTGCTGTATTTGCGAGTGCTACCTGTTTTTATTGTTGTTCTTGTTGCATGTTGTGCTAATTGGGTCGCCGATATCTGTGGTATTAATGGTAATGTAGTGTTGGTGGAGTGGGTAATTTCTAATTCTCTGCATTTATCGCATTCCACTTCTTTTCTGCTGGTAACATAAGTACATCGATCGTGTACTGTTTCATTACAAATACTACATTGTGATGTTGGACTCCTTTTGTTGAATCTAATATCGCACACTGTACATAGCTTCTTTTTATTGTTCGTCGTACGTCTGGCGGTGTGGTGATCAGCTGTGCTGCTGCTAGGGTGTGAGCGTGGGGGTTGGGGAGTGGGGACTGTCTGTGGCTATGTCTCCCCCTATGACCCCTCCCAGCCCCACCTGTATTTGCTGTTTGATGATGTTGTCCTTATTCCTGGCTGCAAATGCTGCTCCATTGTTGATGTTGTTGCGACTGATACCTTTCTTCCTAGCTGCTCCGGTTACATGTTGAGCCACCGATATTGTTGGGTTGTGTTGTGGGTTGAATTGGTGCGTGACGGGAGACTGGGTCGCCGACCGTGTTGGGTTATGTTGTGGGCTGAATTGGACTGTGACGGGAGGCTGGGGTACCTGTAGGCCCGGTTTGTAATAACGAATTTTTCTGTTAGGGACTGTTGAAATGACAGTGTCTGTCTTACTTGGTTGGTGGTGAGGTTTCTTCAGTGTTGACCTCGGGCCGGGGTTGGTCTATACATCTCCGCAGCTAATTAGAGTGTAGCACAATAGGTGTTGTAGCGAGGTTGTGCCAGAGTACTTGCCAAGCCGCTGTGTCTTCCCGATACATAAACTTGACCAGGCAGGAATGGTGACAGAAGGTTCACTTATGTGTGATTTCTGTGTGACGAGGTCCCTCAATACTTGTTTATTGTTGACCTGGTACACTACCGGTCCCCTCTGCACCTTTATATCGGCACAGCCCCTCTGTATGTTGAGGAGGAGGATACACAGGGAGAGTCACCACAAGAAGCTTGTGTGTGGGGCTTCTAATTGGGAAGTAATCACTATATCTTAGTGGCTTCTTCATATCCAAATTGACATTTTTCAATAATAATTCAATTCTTCCAATTTCCCTCCTCTTCTAGTATTCACTTATATATTAATCTCAGTATATTCTTGTATATATGGAACCACAGATCACAAGTATGTTAAACTATCGACAGCTTGTTGTATCTTGTTTATTCATTTATCTTGTATTATCATTGTGTCCCTTGTTAATTATATAATTATCATATTTTTTGTATTTTCCTAGCAATTTTAATACTCTTTTTCCTTATGATTTACCATCTATTTAACTTTGTAGTTTTGTTCGTGTGCTTTAATCCTTTCATAGTAAATCCCTTATGTGTGATAAGAATACAAGGTGTACATTTATGTATAGCGTTAATTAAGGGGTCCAACCGCTTTATAGGCCTGAACTATGACGAAACTGCGCTACATGAAGTTCTCGTGTACAGTCTCGTTTATTCTGATATACCAGTTGTATAAAATATAAGTAATTCTTACCTACCCCTACTGTGCTACTGCCAAAGCTAAAGAAATATGTCTCATTCAAAAGGTATATATTTTTGTCTTACCATATCATACTCATATTATCATACTATTATTTCTTCTTGTGAATTTGCTAATAACATAATTGAGATAGTTATTACATAACATACCCCCATCAGCAACAGGTACAATTCACTATTGTTATATTCTATCGATCTCCATACTGGTTATCATCATTTCCCAGAGCCACCATCTTCATCATTTCTAATACATGTGGAATAATTCAATCATTATTATTGCCGTATATTGTGACCACTTCCACTATTAATGCACTGGGTCTCCTTCTGACAATACCATCAACACAACTACCTAGTGTATAGTTACCTCAAGATAATACCGTACCACACACGACGTATATATTTGTTAATTTATTTATATATTTACTTTTTATTTTAGTTTCCTCCTAAGACCTCCATCAAACTTTTAAAAAATAACCCCAAGACCCTCCTTTGAAGTAGATTTGTACATTTTTAGGTAGAAAAATGTCCCGGCTGAATGCCGGTTCCTCTTAAATTACAAGCTCGCTATCGCTCGCCAGAAGAAAATCAACATCTAAATGACAGAAAAAGGTTTTAAAATAGCCAAACTAATGGGGCTAAACATGATGGAGAAGGTGGTCCATAAAAACGGAAACGCTCCTAAGCAAAAAGTACCAGCTATTATTCTTACTGTGACATTCGATAATTAATCATTTATTATTATGGTGAAGAATCTCAGCACGAGGCTCAGAGGAGGGTTCAGCCTCCCCTGATACATAAATCGACTGAACAGACTATGTATGACTAGAGGTAATGGGACAGATTAGAAGAGGTGAGTTATACCCTCCTTCGGTTACTATCCCTTCATCTGCATCACAAGCACACGAGCCCGACGAGCCAACCCGCCAACAGCCTTCGCTCTCCTGCTCGAAATTTGACCATAACTTGAGTACTCCATTACTCATCCCTTATTTGTTTGCATTAACTGTAGCTAAGCTCTAGCTTAACTACCCTGTAGTTGCTTTGCATGTAATTTTGCTGTGTTTTTTACTGATAAACGTTTGTTTATCGAGACTGCTTTTGTTTACATTTGTACCGGTTAGTGACGACCGACGCTCTAAAGTAAACAACTACTTGCTTGTTTCATATTATAAAGTTCCAGCACTTATTGTAGATATTTTAGCCCTCACTGTAGTTAAGTGCTTAGCAAACCACCCAGTAGTTATCTTGCATGACATTGTACTGTAGTTTTGACTGATAAACGTTTGTTTTTCAAAATTCTATTTGTCAAGTTAGTAGAGACGCCTCCGATACCAGCGCCACCTGTGTATGCATAAACAAACCCTCTTCTTGTATTTTGTATATCAAAGTCCAGCCAATACAGTACTTGGTTGAACTTTTTATCTTGGTTATCTATATAAATCGCACACACTAATATTTGTCAAGATAGTTTTTATATTGGGTTAGAATAATTTAGTTACTGTAATACTTTTTGATAGCCTATTTATTAATCGCATTTCAGATACTTGTCACCATATTAATAGGCCTCTCACACTCTTGCCAGGGATATTACTAACTCCATTATTATTGTGTCGACCACTGTATAAACTAATATACAGGCTTTAGCCTAACTGTGTCATACTGCTAACATCATTTTGTTTTTATTTTCAGGCATAACATTGTGTTCTATTGCTAACATATTCTATTTGTGATTAACATATTATTTTTGTGATTTACAGGCATTAATTGTACCATATTTCTAACCAATATTTTTTGTTACTGTACTGTATACTGCTTTCCCTTTTTCTCACTAGGCTAAATTAACCCTCTCCCACTTTTTTTCCCAGTAAATTTTGTAACAAATTACTAGTCCATTTGCAATTTTCAGGCTTTAAGTGTGTCATACTGCTAACATCAATTTTATTTTCAGGCATAAATTGTGTTCTATTGCTAACATATTTTTTGGTGATTTACAGGCATAATATTTTTTTTGTGATTAACATATTCTTTTTGTGATTTACAGGCATTAATTGTACCATATTGCTAACAAATATTTTTTTGTTACTGTACTGTATACTGTTTTCCAGTTTTCTCACTAGGCTACATTAACCCTCTCCCACTTTTTTTTCCAGTAAATTTTGTAACAAATTTCTAGTCCATTTGTGATTTTCAGGTTTTAACTGTGTCATACTGCTAACACCAATTTTTGTTTTATTTTCAGGCATAAATTGTGTTCTATTGCTAACATATTTTTTGTGATTTACAGGCATATTAATTTTATCTTATTGCTAACAAAATGTTGTGTGATTTTCAGGCATTAATTGTATCACATTGCTAACATAGATTTTTTGTGATTTTCAGGCTTTAATTGGACCATTTTGCTAACGTAAATTTGTGTGATTTTCAGGCATATTGTGATTAGATCGTCATCGCGCCGCAACGAACCTGCACGAGTTGTTCCGGTAAATTTGGCCCTACCATGTTTGTTGATACTGATGTCCAAATTTGTAGATTTTGCCAGCTCCGAGAGAAGATTGCGGATGAATTGAATGCAGCTCACCACAAGATCGATGCCCTGACTAAGAAGCTTGAATCCCTTCAAGAATTTGCCACACTCAACGTAGGAGTGCCCTCGGCCCAAGAAACCACTACGATGTCAACCGCCATTCCAGTGCATACAGTACCGGTACCGGTACCCACACCAGCAGCTACCTTAGATGTTGCAGAAAATACTCTCACTCCCCCCCAGGACAACTTTCAGTTAGTGAGAAACAATGTGCATCCCCGTACCAGTACCAGGAAGGTCATCCCGACAACATGGCAAAACCGCTTCAAAATTCTTGCTATTGACGAGGAAGAGGAAACGGAAGAAGTTTGGCTTGTGGGCGACTCCATGGTCCGTGGCCAACTAACCGAGTTCTGCGCCAGGGCACCCAAGACCAGAAAGCGATTCTGTATCCCAGGTGGCGGCGTGGATGACATTGTTGCGGCTGTGGAAGAGCTTTCCAGGCTCGCCCCCGCAAGCACTACGTACGTCATCCACGTTGGATCTAACGATGTCCAACGGACGCGGTCAGAGGAACTACTTTGCAAGTACCGGCGGCTGATCAGGTCCTTCAAGGAAAAATCTAATAGAATCTTAATTTCAGGAATTGTTTCCCGGATTGATGTAGAAAACCGATTCTACAACATAGCTACCAGTACAAATCGCCGACTAACCAAACTCTGCAGAGAGGAGGACATCGGCTTTGTCGACACGTGGGATCATTTTTACTATGATAAATCTTTGTTTTCAGGAGATGGTGTACATCTCAATGAAGTAGGAGCTGCACGTTTTGGTCGTCTGCTGAACGATGCAGTCAAGGATTTCCGTTCATAAAACGGGGTCAACCGGGGGTATCCAGGCAGGGTAGTGTAAGTCAAATTCGAACTGAAAATTCAAACAATGCACAATCAGTAACATCCAACTCTAATACTCTTAAGGTGTTTTATGTAAATGCTCGTAGCATACGCAATAAATGTTCAGATCTAGAGGAAATCGTGTTTACAGAACATTATGATATAATCGGCATTACAGAATCTTGGTTAAATACGGAAGACAGAGACTTTTTAGCCGAATATACGCTTCCTGGTTATACAATGTTTGAGAAAAGTCGGATCAATTGAAATGGAGGAGGAGTTCTGTTTTTATAAAGGAAAGTCTTAATCCCGTCTTAATGTCAAAACCTCAAATTGCGAATATAGGCATATCTTACGTACTATTAAATAATAAACGAGGAACTAAAATAAGACTAGCTATATTATACAGACCCCCAGCTCAATCAGTGCAAACTGACAGTGAAATTTATGAACAAATTGCAGAAATAACTAACATACAAGATACCGTAATTCTTGGCGATTTCAACTTACCCGTGACTAAATGGGGCGATATTCTTACTTCACACTCTGGACACGACCTCTATGCTAACTTGCAAGATATTTCACTTTTTCAATTTGTACAATCTCCGACCCGTGGTAATAATGTGCTTGACCTTGTACTCGCAACAAAAGAAGAATTAATAGAGAATTTGAATGTTGGTGATGAATTCAGTAACAGCGACCATCGTACGATAACTTTCACTTTAAAGTTTACTAGTAACAAATCAAATAGCAGTATTGAGAAAGTCCCTAATTTCAAGAAAGCAAATTTTCATAAACTTAAATCAAAGCTTAAAGAAACTGACTGGAGCTTTCTGACTAACAATAACGACATAAATACATCTTTGGAGTGTTTCACAACCACTTACCTTAACCCTTATTTAGCGGGCTAGGCGGTATATTTGACCGTGCCGCACAACCGGGGGTTTTTACCATAAATGGGGTTGTTTCCATGCTCTTTTTCATGCATAAACAAGACCCAGAGCGTAATACAAGTATGTATCCCTGAAAGGGCGTAGTTTGAGCTTTCCAATGACACCCGAACCATGCTTCTACGATCACTGGTTGTCTTGCAACGATCGTGCAACCGAAGGGCAAAATCGCTAAAATACGGTAATTTCTTTATATAATTACGTATGTAGCGAGGGAGTGAGGGTGTATGTAAGTGGAGTAAATCTCAGTAGGTCCACGGCGGCCGTGGCGAGCGGTTATGAGGTAACCCATGCTCCTCCAGTCACTCGTCTCTCTCTCAGAGCCAATATTGCGCCAAAATTGCACTCGGACTTAAGGCGGGCCCCGTCACATAGTCCAAATTTGTCTATTCGGACTTAAGTCGGGCCCCGATCTTTAAGGGTTAAGGCAGTGCAAGACTGCATACCATCGAAAATACGGCATCCAGGCCATAATGATAAGCCCAAATGGTGGAATAAAGATATTTCAGACTGTCTGCTTGCTAAAAAAATTGCTAATGATAGATTAAAATCCTCACAAAATGACGAAGAACGGGTGAAATTTGTAGAGCTACGACGCAAAGCCAAAAAGTTAATTAAGCAAAGTAAAAAGACCCTGGAGTTACATGTTGCGAATCAAAGTAAAACAAACCCGAAAGAATTTTATAGTTATTTCAGAAAGAAAAAAGTGGTTACTTCAACTGTTGGACCGTTAGTCGATGAAAATGGAGAATACACCAAAGATGAAGTACAAATGAGTAATGCCCTCAATACCTTCTTTGCATCAGTTTTTACAACCGAAGACCTCAGTGATATCCCCACACCATCGCCGATTCAGATTGATAATTCAGATGTTCTAAGCAATATCACCGTTACAGAGAGAGAAGTATTGAATTGTTTAGATAAACTCAAGGTAAATAAAACGCCTGGACCTGATACAATCTCGCCTAGAGTTCTGAAGCTAACGATGAGCTCTCCAAACCACTGACATTGCTATTCAATGAATCCTTGCAGTCTGGGACTATGCCTGATCAGTGGAAGCTAGCCTACATAACACCGATATTCAAAAAGGCAGCAAATCACTACCCAGTAACTATCGTCCAATTAGCTTAACCTCAATTGTATGTAAAATTCTAGAAACGGTCATAAGAGACAGACTCGTAAATCACTTGGAGGCAAATAACTTACTTAAAGATACTCAACACGGCTTTCGTAAAAAAAGTTCCTGTTTAACAAACCTCTTAGACTTCTTCCACGATATTTTCAACCTCTACGATTAGAGTAAAGCTGTAGATATTATATACCTTGATTTTCAAAAGGCCTTTGACAAAGTTCCCCACAAGCGTTTACTGCTAAAACTAAAAGCGCATGGAATACAAGACGGTGTGTTGAAATGGCTAGAAAATTGGCTCAGCGACAGAAAGCAAAGAGTAGTCATAAACGGTAAGGCATCTAAATGGACAAATGTAAGTAGCGGGGTACCCCAGGGATCGGTACTAGGACCAATTCTCTTTCTAATTTACATCAACAACATAGATGAGGGTCTCACCTGTACAGTCTCAAAATTTGCTGACGATACAAAAATTGCAAATAGCGTACTCTCAAAAGAACAAGTTGACGATATGCAACACAATCTAGATAAATTGTCATGTTGGGCCCAAATTTGGCAAATGAGTTTCAATGTGGATAAATGTAAAGTACTACATATCGGATACCTAAATGAGAAAGCAAACTATTCGATGAATGGCAATCAGCTTAAGAATGTAAACAGAGAAACCGATCTGGGAGTAACAATATCGAGTAACCTAAAACCGAGTCAACAATGTTCAGAAGTTGTTAAGAAGGCAAACAAAATAATTGGCTTTATAGGCAGGTCATTTGAGCATAAATCCAAAGAAGTTATCCTAACCCTTTACAATTCCTTAGTCCGCCCTCTTCTGGAATACTGCGTTCAAGCCTGGTTATTACCAGAAAGATATAAACAAGCTAGAACGAGTTCAACGTAGAGTTACCAAAATTATACCTAGCCTAAAGAACAAACCATACGAAGAGCGTCTTAGAGAATTAAATCTATTTCCTTTAATCCAGTGCAGATTAAGAGGTGACTTAATTCAAGTGTTCAAAGTCATCAAAGGCATTGACAATATGAACTGTAGTAAGTACTTCACTATCGACCAATCTAATTACACGCGGGGAAACGGTTGCAAATTTATTGGTAAATCTTTTAACTCACACGAATCTAAGAATTTCTTTTTCAATCGAGTTGTCAACTTGTGGAATGGGCTTCCCCGAGACGTTATAGACTGCAGCACCGTTGATTCATTTAAACTCCGCTTAGACAAATATCTCGCATCAAACCCGCGACTGACTGCGTTTGTAAATTAATAACTTTATTTTATCCCCCCCTCAGTTACTAACCCATCTGTCCCCTACTAACTTCCTAATCCTGCCACGGACATTAGTTCCAGAGCAGTAGTTCCCTTTCCAATGTTCCCTTAACCACTCTAAACCACTGTTTGGACACTTGATCATCAGTGTTTTGGAGGACAAGCAGCCTAGAATGGTCACTATACCTGTTGTTACTTGATTTCCTTTGTACTCCTTTGTACTCCTTTGTCTCTAATTTCCTTTCCGGCCGTTCCATAGCTGCGGTTGTGGACGGCCATCGCTCACTTCCTCATCCTATCAACTCCAGTGTTCTTCAGGGCTCTGTCCCATTTCCCATTCTCTTTCTAATTTTTATAGATTATAAGAACATAAGAACATAAGAACATAAGAAAATGGGAGTCTGCAGAAAGCCGATTGGCCTAAGCAAGGCAGATCCCTGTCCCACACAACCCCAATTACAAAGCCCAATTATAGGCTCAACACTCTAATACCCTGAGGATCATCTTACCAAAACGGTTAGAGATTAACGCAGGATTACGGGGGTCTGCAGAGCGCTGATTGGCCCAACCCTGCTGATCCCCCTTCACACCCAACCCTTCTCGTCCATATGCTTATCCAATTTTATCTTAAAGCTCCCTATCGTTTTTAATCCCACTATAGCACTTGGTAGTCCATTCCACCCATCTAAAACTCTGTTACCAAACCAATATTTGCCTATATCTTTTCTGAAACGAAATTTATCTAATTTGAAACCATTGGTACGAGTTCTTTCGCTATCACTGAGCTTTAGTACATTTGTCATGTCCCCTTTGTTAATCCCACTAACCCACTTGAACACCTCTATCATATCCCCTCTAACTCTGCGTCTCTCTAACGAATGTAAGCCTAATTTCTTCAACCTTTCTTTATACGGAAGATTTCTAATATTATGGATCATTTTTGTCATTCTACGTTGTACTCTCTCCAATGAATCTATGTCCATTCTGTAATAAGGACACCAAAATTTAACAGCATAATCCATATGGGGTCTCACTAATGACAAGTAAAGTTTTAAGATAACATCAGCAGTTCTGTTACTCACACTCCTTGAGATGAACCCGAGAATCCTGTTTGCCTTGTTTCTCTTCTCAACTGTATCTCCAGTCCCATCCATTCATACGCAAACGACTCTACCTTACACTACTCAATTAATTTTCCTGAATGCTTCAGCCAGCAATCCCTCAAAGACAAACGTAATGAAGCCAAAAAACACTTAACTTCTGATCTAACTACTATTTCCAATTGGGGCAGAGAAAACCTTGTTGCCTTTAATGCTTCCAAAAAACATTGTCTTCATCTTACTACCCGTTCAAAACTCCCAGAGGAGTATCCCTTACAATTCAACAATACAAAAATCAATCCTTCATTTTCTCTCAATATTCTCAGTGTCTCTTTTTCTTCTGCTCTCACTTGGAAGGACCATATTACCAATCTTGCTAAGGCAGCCTCCCAGAAGCTGAGTGTGTTCAACTGCCTCAAGGGGTTCTTTACCGGCACATTTTTTTGTTCTTTTTTCTATGTGAGTGAGGGAGGCAAAAGGTAGAACTGCCTATAGCGAGTGCCTCCCCCATAGTTGAAAGAGTGACAGGGCCAAAATCAAGGGACGTTCGAGCCAAAATGCCTGGACACACGGAGTTTGAAGCAATTTAAGTCATAGGAAGAGGGAAAGACTGATTCTGGGAGAGAGTTCCAGAGCTCAGCTGTTGAATAGAAGAAAGACTGAGAGTAACGTTTCACTCTTGGGTTGGAGAAGGGGTGGGATTATGTTGCAAGACGGGTACCACGTGCCCTACGTAAAGGAGGTGGTATACACTGGGAAAGCTCTGAGGAACACTAATTATTATAGTAGTGATAGAATAGCGAGAGAGATGCAACATTGCGGCGAAGAGAGAGAGATTGCAGAGAGTTGGTGAGTGGACGGGAGTTAATGATACGAAAGGCCTTCCTTTCAATTTTGTCTAGGAGAGCGGTGTGAGAGGAACCTCCCCACACATGTGAACAATACTCAATACAAGGACGCTCTATGCCCTTGTACAGAGCAAGAAGCTGTGCAGTGGTAAAGAACCCCCTAAGGCGGTTGAACACACCCAGCTTCTGGGAGGCTGCCTTAGCAAGACTGGTAATATGGTCCTTCCAACTGAGAGCAGAAGAAAAAGAGACACCAAGAATATTGAGAGAAGAAGAAAGATTTATTTTTGTATTGTTGACGAATAAGGGATAGTCCGCAGGGAGTTCCTTACGGGTAGATAGATGGAGAAATTGGGTTTTGGAAGCATTAAAGGTAACAAGGTTTTCTCTGCCCCAATTGGAGATAGTAGTTAGATCAGAATTTAAGTGTTATATGGCTGCATTCCGTTTGTCGTTGAGAAATTGCTGGCTTGGGCATTCAGAAAAACTAATGGAGTAGTGTATGGTTTAGTCGTCTGCGTATGAATGGATGGGAATTGAGGTACAGTTGAGAAGGTAATTTATAAAAATTAGAAAGAGAATAGGAGATAGGACAGAGCCCTGAGGAACACCAGAGTTTATAGGGTGAGGAAATGAGCGATGGCCGTCCACAACCGCAGCTATGGAACGGCCGGAGAGGAAATTAGAGACAAAGGCACAGATGGAGGGATAGAAACCGAAGGACGGTAGTTTAGAAATTAAAGATTTGTGCCAGACTGTATCGAAAGCTTTCGATATGTCTAGTGCAATAGAAAAAGTCTCACCGAAGTCACGAAAGGAGGATGACCAAGAGTTAGTAAGATATGAAAGAAGATCACCAGCAGAGCGACCCTTAAGGAAGCCATACTGGCGATCTGTGAGTAGATTATGAGAAGAGAAATGCTTAAGAAATTTGGAAGCAAGAATAGTTTCAAAAACTTTAGAAATACAAGAGATGAGAGCAATTGGACGATAGTTGGAGGGTTGAGAGCGGTCACCCTTCTTTGGGACAGGTTGAATGAGAGCAAACTTCCAGCATGAAGGGAAGACGTTAGAGGATAGACAGAGACGAAAGAGTTTGCCTAAGGAGGGAGTCCGCACGAAAGCACAGTTTTTGAGTACAACAGGAGGAACACCGTCCGGACCGTACGCCTTATTAGTATTAAGCCCAGAGAGGGTAGAAAGTACATCTTTAGAAGAGATTAGGATATTAGGCATAAGTAAGAGAGAGGAGGGTGGAGAGGGAGGTATAGCACCGGAATCATCCAAGGTGGAGTTTCTAGCAAAAGTTTGAGCGAAGAGTTTAGCTTTGTCAGAGGAAGAAGTGATGGTTTTGCCATCAGAGTGGGAAAAGGGAGGGAAAGACGAGCAAGGGAAATTGTTGGAGAGGTTTTCGGCTAGATGCCAGAAAGCTTGGGAAGAGCTAGAGTTGGATAGTTCAGTGCATTTATTATTGTTAAAAGAGTGCTTGGCAAGTCGAAGAACAGATTTGGCTTGATTCTGGGTAGAAACATAGGAAGAATGAGAGTCTTGAGTTTTAAGGCGCCGGTACTTTTTGAATGCTTCCTCCTTATTGCGGACAGCAGTAGAACAGGTGTGAGTAAACCAAGATTTTTTAGCATTAGTCTGAGAGAAAGAGAATAGAATGTATGCTTCCATGCCCGATAGGATTTCCTCGCTAATGCGTTCAGCACTCTCCGAGGGTCCCCGTCCACGGAAGCAGAAATCATTCCATGGGAAGTCAAAGAACTACTGCCGGAGAGCCTCCCAGTCGGCAGCGCAAAAGTGCCACAAGCGCCGCCGGCTAGGAGGATCGAGTGGCCGTATTGGAGAGATAGGACAGGTGACAGAGATAAGTTTATGGTCGGAGGAGCCCAAAGGAGAGAAAAGATCGACAGTATAAGAAGAAGGGTTAGAAGTTAGAAACAAGTCAAGAATGTTGGGCCGATCTCCGAGGCGATCCGGAATACGGGTGGGTTGCTGAACTAACTGCTCTAGGTTATTTAGGATAGAAAAGACGTAGGCTTGTTCACCGGGTGGGTCAGTAGTGTGAGAGGAGAGCCATTGGCGGTGGTGAATGTTGAAATCTCTTAAGATGGAGATTTCTGAGAAAGGAGAAATGGATAGAACGTGTTCCACTGTAGAGTTTAGATAGTCAAAGAATTTGGGAAAGTTGGTAGAGTTAGGGGAAAGATAGACAGCTCTGAAATATTTAGTAAGAGAATGACAGGAAAGTTTGAGCCATAAAGTTGAGAATTCAGAGGAGTCGAAATCGGAACACGAGAGCAAGTGAGTTTGTTGTGCACGTATGCACAACATCCGCCTTGGGCTTTGAAACTAGGATTGCTCTGTACAGGGGCACAGTGTGTCCTTGTATTGAATATTGCCCACATGTGTGGGGACGATCTTCTCACACCGCACTCCTAGACAAAGTAGAAAGGAAAGCCTTTCCTGTAGTATTATAGTATTATATAATGTGAACATATCTTTAAAGAAGCTTGGAGTAAGATCTTTCATAATTTTAAACATAAGTTTAGCTACTGCAAAAACATAAACATCTTTAAATGGTAATAGCTTTAATGATTTAAATATCGGGGTAGTATGTTCTCTATAGTGGACTGATTTAATTATGTTTACTGTTTACTGCAAAGGCGGCAGTACGTGTGCAGAGTGAGCAGAGCGAGTTCTTTGACCTGAATGTTGGTTTGAAACAGGGGTGTGTGATGTCCCTGTGGTTTTTTACTGTATATATGGATGGAGTCATGAAAGAAATACAATCAAGAGCAGTGGAGGTTGGTGTATCGCTGGAAAGGGAGGGAATTGAGTGGAAGCTACCTATACTGCTGTCTGCGGATGATACAGTTCTGATGAGTGATAATGAATGAGAGTTGCAGGGTCTGGTTAATGAGTTTGGAACAGTGTGCAAAAAACGGAATTTGAAGGTAAATGCGGGGAAGAGCAAGGTTATGGTCTTCGAAAGGGGTGAAGTCACAGAGTGTGAGGTGAAGCTGAACGGTCAGGCTATGGAGATCGTCAACTCTTTTAAGTATCTGGGCAGTGTGTTGAGTAAAGATGGGACTATGGATGAAGAAGTGCGGGAGAGGGTACAACAGGGGAAGAGGGTTGTAGGAACGCTGAAAGCAGTAACAAGAAATAGGGTGGTCAGTATGGAAGTGAAGAAGTCCTTGCATGACAGTGTGGTAATCCCGACACTGACTTACGGAAGCGAAGCAAGGACGTTGGTTGAGAGACTCAGACCAAGAGTGAGAGCAGTGGAAATGAATTACTTAAGTTATGATGAGTTTGATATTACATTCACTTGCATTACTCCAAACTTCTACCCCATAAGTAATATAGTGGTATACAACATAATTATACATAGTTAATAATGTTGATATATTCAGTAGTTTTCTAGCTTTATTTATTATCCCTATGCCTTTAGATGTTTTATTTTTTTAAATATTTAACATGATCAATTCAAGATAGTTTTTCATTTATAATTACCCCCAAGAACTTTGAATGTTTAACTTTCTTTACTGTTAATACAGACACTTAAATAAGTTTTCACTTTTTTTCCCTTCACCGTGAACACCATATTGTTATGCCAGACAATAATTCTTGCCCGAATAAGTCAGCTCTATCTTTCCTCCTTAGGAAAGCATTTTCGAACTATAACACTCAGCAGGAACACAACTGACTCCAAATGTGCAATTATAAATATCCTCAATCTCCACCAATGATACAGAATACACGGTTAGGTTTCACAGGTTTTTATTTCAATTTCAATCAGGGCACAGGCATAGATAAATAATAGTAATGATGGTCGAGTCGTATCTATATTAGAATACTCTCAAAACCGCCTCATGAATGAATAATAATATTCTTAAAACATGCATGGTAAATAAATTAGTTTATAATAATAAATGATAAACTACAATTGAATAAACATGTGATGAATGTACATCTAGAACATAAATGCTAACAGAGCGGTTAGTCTCGAATAATAGCTGATATCCTGATATAGAAATAAACGCGAGGTATAGCGTGAATCTAGGTAGGTCAATAATACTGCAGTCACACTGTCTCAGTGAGGTTAGAATATGTAAATAAGAATATCAGCTGAATGATAAATAACGAATAAGTTATTAATAATAAGAGAGGGTTAAATTCTCTACTAACGTATAAAGTTAGATTTGTGGATAATAGCTCAGGTAACTGAGTCCTCGACATTGAAATGTTAACGCGATGTGGACAAAATAGAATTACTATGAATTCGAAATAATGTTTAAACTGGTTTTGAAGCCAGGAAACATAAATAATATGAGTCTGACTAAGAGACATAATATATAACACTCTCTGTGAACATTTATACACGATTACGTACCCTGATGATCCTAGTAACCTTGTATAAGATCTGCCAGGGGTGTTCACAGCATTTACATGTAATAGTGCAAGTATTATTGCCGAACGAATATATATACTGTATAAGCCTTGGTGGTAATATATGAATATATATTACGCATTATATATTTATATCAATCCCAAGATAAAGTTTGTATGTTCTCTCGACACGAGTAACAAAGACTAAGGCAAAAATAATAGATCTCAGATACCTACATTAGATTGAACACATAACATATCCTACACAACCGTTGCAATAATCATGAAACACATAAGTGTCTTGGCCTGCTTACCAAGGGGGTCGGGAATACCTTCACACAGGTATTAATAGTGCAGGTTACTTCCGGTACAGCACTACACACACACTCTCTCGTCCAGACTCCTAGCTGCTTGAAGGGCATGATTTAAGAGGATTTTGGCTAACCTCTACATATGGTGCTATTCGGTTCGAGTTGTTCACGTATACTCCCTCACAGGTTCCCCGTGTGACGCAGTGCCTCGACTTGCCTACCTTTTACCCTGTTTTTGGTCAGGTAGTATTGTACTTTTCAGATAGTGGCAAGTCGGGTGTGATTCGGAACATGAGAGGCATGAGAAATATAGTTTCTGATTTATTGCGTGGTTGTCTAAAGCCTTAAAAATACAATGCATATATGGTTATGTGGGGAATGGTATGTTTTATGTATTTATATTAAGAGTAGGTAGCCTAAGGCTTAGGTAAGTACATGATAAATTATTGACAGTATTTGGGGCCTCTCTCTATTTACAGGCTTGTATGCAGGTGTCTGGTTATCAGCTTGCATAGCTGGATTATGATTGTTGTCTCATCTAGCGTATCTGCCAGGGTAGATGGAAGGAAACGGAGGGGGTTGGTGTTGCATTTCCATAAAGTCTGCCTCCTCGTATTCCAAATCCGGGCCAGGTACAGGCGGCCATTGTTCACCTGGCGCCTAAGGATAATTAACAGCAAACTGTGGTGGATGCCTTAGAGTACTGTACGTATATTAACCAACAGGACCCCAGCGATGCAGCGTATGCGTCGGCAATGTATGTAATGCTAAACCCCAGCGACGCATAGGGTGCTTCGCGGTTAAATACTCCGGTTCTGTGGCACCTAAAGGGCTCAGATTAGTATGGGAACTGCGTAAGTATCCCACGCAGCAATGCTGATGGTTGAAAACCCTCAAAGTCCAACCGTGTGCGCGTGAGCGCGCAAAAACATGTTTTTGCATGTTTTTGCCTACCAATTTCCCCATGTTAATTCCGACTTTCGGGCGCCCCTTAGGACCCTTAATGACCTAGGGGATCGTTTTTTTGTTGGTTTTCCTTAATTTCTAACCCATTCCAGGTGTTTTCTGTAAACCATTTTTTTTTGACAACCTGCTGGGCCTGGAGTGTACATTTATATTATATTACCTGGGGCTCAGTGGGTTAAGAGTATCTGGAGCCGTACGTTTTCTTTGGAGCTGCGATACGGTTGACTGAAGTAGGTGGTTACTGCTTTTCAGAGGAGACTGCTTCAGGTGTCTCTTCCGGTCTCTTATGGTCTCAATTCTAGGGGTTGAGGTTGTTGGTCCTTTGGTTGATGGGAAAGGGCTTGTGGTATGTTATGGTATAACATTTTCCAGCCCTGCCATCTCACATATAGTGGGTTTTATCTACATTCATAGAGTTTATTGGCAATGGTCCACTCCACAAGCTTTTTCATCTCGAAATTCATCATATCTATGACCTTATCATCATTATCCCCTTCTAAGAATATGTTAGTATCATCTGCAAATAATATTGGGAATATATTTGGAGATACAATCGCTATATCATTCACATATATTAAATACAACAAGGGACCTAAAACAGAGCCTTGAGGAACACCACACTTCACATATCCCTTGTAAGAATGATCACCGGTATAATTTACATATTGTACCCTATTTGCTAAATAACTTTTTAACCATTTCTGAGCAACCCCCCTGAATCCATACAAATTTAACTTCTTTAACGAAATGTCATAGTCTACAGTATCGAAAGCTTTGCTAAAATCCGAAAATACCCCTACTACATGTTTACCTGAATCGAGAGTTTCTGAGATGTTATCAATTAAAATTATTAAAGCTAAATTGGTATTATATTCCATCCTAAAACTGGAAATCGAAAAGTAATTTACATTTGTAAAACAATTACATCAATCTAGTATAGATAATTTGTTCAAACACTTTTGAGAAAAGGGATAATATTGATACAGGTCGATAATTGTTAACAAGTGAAGCATCATTATATTTATATAAAGGTATTACTTTAGCAATTTTGAGTTCTTAGGGAAAATGCCTTCAGTCATAGACATGTTAATTAACTAGAGTTGTTAGTGTGTCGATGAAATAGGGGAAAGTCTCTTTAATAACCTTGGAGCTTATACCATCCCACTTTGGACTTTTTTTTCTTTAGATTAGTAATTATGCTTTTCACTTCATCGTAAGTAGCTGGCCTTAAAAAGATTGTATTTGGATTAGCGGTAGGCATAAATGATGAGAATGTGCTCTATATATTTGGTAATGATTGGCTTATTTTGATACCAATATTTAGATAAAGATCATTAACATTATTGGCAGTAAGTTTAGCATCGCTTACCTTATTTCCATTTATACTAAAATCAGTTGTTTTCTTAGATTTTGAACTGTTATTGATTACTTCTAATTAGTTCCCATGATTTCTTTATATTGCCCGTATTTTGTTTGAACAGTTCATCATTATGTTCCCTTTCTGTTGTTCTTAATAATTTGTTCGAAAATCTTTTATATTCTTGATACGCCTTTTTATTTTCCTCTGTTGCAAACTTTACGGACTTGATATACAATTTATTTTTAACTTTAATAGACGCTTTAAGACCAGAGGTAAGCCAACACTTCCGGTTCTGATATGATAGCTTTATCCTACGGAGAGGAAAACACTCTTCATATAGTTTAGTAAATGCTGAATGAAAGTTAGAGAAGGCACTCTGACAATTACCTTCAATAATGTTCGACCAATCAGTTTGCAATAATCTCTCTTTGAACATTTGCACATTAATTTCATTAATTAACCGCCTAATAATGAACTGACAACATTTCTTCATTCTTTTAGTTTTATAATACATAATGTAGGAAAATGGTCAGACACGTCTGTATACAACATTCCACTAATTATATCATTATTTTGAACATCATTATACAATATGTTATCAATTATTGTAGCTGAATTACCTTTTACTCTGGTGGTTTTATTAATCAGTGACATATAAGAATATGAGAAAGGTGTTTCAATAAAGCCTGACGTTAATCTATGCGTACTACTGTATAGCAAATTAATATTAAAGTCACCCATAATGTACACAATCTTGTTTTCTTGATTCAAGGCATTAAAAACTTCACACATAATTTCCAAAAACTTCTCAATATTTGAATCAGGGGGTCTGTATATACAGCCAATCACCGTATTCCTATTACAACTTATTATTTCTTTGTATAACTCTATAAACACAGATTCTTTGTATAACTCTATAAACACAGATTCTTTGTATAACTCTATAAACACAGATTCTTTGTATAACTCTATAAACACAGATTCTTTGTATAACTCTATAAACACAGATTCTTTGTATAACTCTATAAACACAGATTCTTTGTATAACTCTATAAACACAGATTCCACTGAGTTACATAACGCATCAAGATCTACTCTAGGTTTGTATGTAATATTACTTTTAGTAAAAATAGAAACACCTCCACCTTTTTTAGCATTTCCATATTGATGTTCATGTACGTACCATGCTATACAATACCAATATTGATGTTCATGTACGTACCATGCTATACAATACCAATATTGATGTTCATGTACGTACCATGCTATACAATACCAATATTGATGTTCATGTACGTACCATGCTATACAATACCAATATTGATGTTCATGTACGTACCATGCTATACAATACCAATATTGATGTTCATGTACGTACCATGCTATACAATACCAATATTGATGTTCATGTACGTACCATGCTATACAATACCAATATTGATGTTCATGTACGTACCATGCTATACAATACCAATAAACATTATACTTGTTAAACCAGGTCTCTGTAAGGCCTATTATATCATATTTTGTATCAATATTTTCTAAGTATAGCTCGAATTTACTTATTTTTTTTGGAGCACTTCGTATATTTAAGTGAATACAAGAAAATGCAGGTGATATATCTATTTGAAGATTTTAATTTGCTATTTATTGTTTCTTCAACAAAATAAATGCGTTTACAATTCATATTACTTTGATTATCATAATAATTATAATCTGGATCAACATCATTGACTAAATGAGGGTCAAATACTTGATTTTCAAGTTCATCTAATCTTTTACGCTGGTCTATTGGATCGTTTTGCATGTCAAGTTGGGGAATATCTTTTAGATGGTTAAATGGAAAGATATTATTTCTACATATCACACAAAATATATCAACTCCCTGCTGATTTCTTACTCCACAAATATCACACACTGCATTTGCTCTATTTGTAGACATTGATATACTGGTTAGTACGTAAATATTTGAAACATGAATTTTTTCCCAAAATTGGTATAATAAAGAGTATAATTGATTAATAAATTACCCTTTTGGTACAAGGCAAATAATGAGTTTTTATACCACAAGTAAAAAGATTGTGTTCCAATTTAAATTCTTAATGGATAAGCATGCGATTGTATTTTCAAGAAACTGTAGCAAATTAAATTAAACCGTAAAAGTATATAAATAACAACGCAATAGTAAACATTAAAATATGAGGTTGAACTACAGTAGATTCGTTTGCTAGAAACCATGTATTACATCTTTGTAAGTAATAAGTTCTAAAGTGCAACAATAAATACAACAGAAAGTAAAAAAAAAAAAAGCATTATAAGAAAAAATAAAAAAAGATCGGTCATAGTTAACCCTCTCATCTTTGGATACTCGAATCACATATTCAGGAAGGGTGTCCCTAAATTAACGGATACACGATGAACTTATTGGATACTTTAGAAATCAATTGAATGAATATTCAATACTCGAATTGCATATACATTGAGCTAACATAAGTTTGGTACTAACACACTGAATGAAACCCTTGGCAACACTGCTCTGGGTCAACCTTGTCCCTCCTGATTAACAAAGAGAGAGAGAGAGAGTCGTCAGTATGTGTCTGACATTCAGAGGGAGACATGGCGAATTTTTGGCCCAGACTAGGGGTTAGTGTATCTTAAAATACTATAATGATAGACTTTTATATCTTGCAATACTGTTTCTTTATTATATATATATATATATATATATAGTGTAAGCTAATATCAATCTAGAGTATAACAAAACAAACGTTACTAGTGCTGAGATATTTGTCGGACGATTCCCTATTTATGAATAATCGTTTATAATCAAATACTAGGGGCAGGGACTTTGGGTATATATTATCCTCTTCCTTATACCGAGAACTATACGTATCAATATAATGTATAGCTATAAAACATCTTGCAGGAAAATAAAATAAGAATATTGTAGTCAACTGTATACAACTGCAAGTCAAAGAACCGTGATCGTACATGTTGGTGCTATTATATTCATATTTAAACAGATATATAATCCATTGACTATAGACAAAATCTAATTGCATTTTGGGAAACATACTTGTCATTTCATATATAAGAATCTATTATCTTTGCTGATTTGTTATTATTTATGACGGTGCCAAGAGAAACAATGTTGGCAAATAATTTAACAATTTCAGTTAAAGTTACTTTTTTCGATCTTAATATATGTTTGTATTTTTAGCTACTGTACGTGAATATTGTAGATCAACTTTTCTTTTTTTAATTGAGATATAATAGATTGTTTTAAACATCATTATTGTTGCTCATGACTGATGTATACCTTTATATATTTAATTAACCCTCTCAGGTCTCAATATGTGTTTTAAGTTTTCATGGACAGCCGACACACTCTCTGGGCAGCTGAGGTTTTCTCTTCAATTCCGCTCTCCCAGCCATGACTCAGTAGAGGGTTGCCAGATAGCCCCACATATACCATCAGTTCCCTGTCCAAAAATGGACGCAATCGCGTCTTTAGTGTGGTTATATATTTATATACATATATGCTAATGTATATATAAATATAAATATTATATATATATATATATATATATCTATATATAATATATATATATATATATAAGGGCTAGAGCAAATGGGCTTTACATTTCGACACCTATTCCCTGGCTGACCCTTCCCGAATGGTAGAAACATAAGCTCGATTAGTTTAGTAGTTTGTAAGTTATAGATGTAAAAATTGAAGAGTTTTGGCCTAATTATTTGGAAATGGGTATATTAAACATTATTACTTCCATTAATTAATTTACTTGCTGGCAACCTCGCCGTGTGTTGAATTCAATTTGCATTATGTTATCTCTCTCTCTCTCTCTCGCTCTCTCTCTCTCTCTCTCTCAGTTTGTATATTTTCAGCCCCATCCGGTTGCCCATATACCAATAATCCGTGTAAGCCTATTATTATTATTATTATTATAATTATTATTATTATTATTATTACACACACACACACCCACACTCACTTATAATCACCCCCAAAACACTCAAAATCCAATATCACAACATTCTGGCTCTCTATATATCCCTCTTCCCCAGCAACTATTATTAACACCTACCTACAAACTCCTCCCCCCCACCCCCCCACACACACACTAAACTACTTCTTCCACGCGCCCCCCGCCCCCCTCTCTTCCTAATTAGCCCAATGAATAAACACTAAAAAAGTGGCAGCATAAAAAAAAAAAAAAAAAAAAAAAAAAAAAAAAAAAAAAAAAAAAACATTAGCTCTCCTACGGTGGTGTTCCCGCCGCTAAGCACATCCCACCGCTGCGTACCATTCCGGAAGCCACGAGTTATTTTATACAACCTATTACCGATCGCTGGTACGCACACAAGTCGTAGGAAATATTCAACCATATAAATCCTGCATCTTTAGAGCTCTGTTAACCCCTTCTGTACCGACGACGTCTTATTTATTTTATTTTAGCTATATTTAGACGACTTTGGGCAGTTTAAGAAGGATCTGTGGTAGTTAAACTGGTTAAGTGAGATGGTTCGAAGCCTGTTAATTGATGGATGCCCCTTTGAAACTGAATAAAATTGACTAATAGTAGCCTGAATAAAGTTAAAAGGATGTCGCAGGTACAGAAGGGGTTATAATTAATAATCATTAGAAGCACTGCAGTATGTAGTTTTCGTCCAATGGAGATTAAATATTTATCTACTGTATATTCTATCTATCAATCTTTCTGGCTATCTATTCACCTAACTCCCCCCCCCCCCCCCCTTCTCTCTCTCTCTCTCTCTCTCTCTCTCTCTCTCTCTCTCTCTCTCTCTCTCTCTCTCTCTCTCTCTCTCTCTCTCTCTCTCTCTCTCTCTCTCTCTCTCTCTCTCTCTCATACCATTTAGCTATCAACATATATTTCTTATCTACAAAAATGTATATCTATCTACAGCTTATCTATCTATATCTATCGATCTAGCTATATCTATCTATCTTTATTTATGTAATCAAATAAGGATAACTAAACTCATATAGGCTATGCAAATAAACTGTATTATGTATTCACAACATCCTTTCGGGTTCATCCTGAGTCTTCTGGTATGGGCGGCACTATTATTTGTTAACTAAAACATATTGGCGGGTGCCCAACCCCGAAAGGGGTTGAAATAGGGGAGCTATCCCCCCGCCAAAGGCGGCTTTCTAGGGCCTTTCCTAGCTGATGCTGAGAGGATTGGGTTCTAGTCATGTGGTAATGGGCCGGTCTATCAGAGTGAGAACTGAGCGATCTCTGCCATACCCATAGCTTACTCTGACTGTTCCTTTTACTTATATATTTTCTAGATCTCAAGTGACGGCGTCTCTTCCGTGGATTGACCTCCCAATCTACCAAGATTGGAAGCCAAAGCGTCACATTTTTTTCCCTTGCCCCTCAGCTTTCTCTTCATAATTGCTGAGGGGCACAGGGCCCTGGGTGGGGCTTTGGTTTCCCGGGCGTTTCTGTCGCCCTCCTCAGCTCCCCGCCATGGAGTGGCTTCGGTCACCCATGCTTTATTGTGGTCGGCTGGGAGGGTTCTGTGGGGGCGCTCGGTTATGGCCTTGGTCTTGCTCGGGGCCTTGGGGCTGTTCGGCCTGGCAGCTTGGGGAACAACAACAACAACAACAACTAAACTCATATAGGCTATGCAAATAAACTGTATTATGTATTCACAACATCCTTTCGGGTTCATCCTGAGTCTTCTGGTATGGGCGGCACTATTATTTGTTAACTAAAACTCTGTGACGCGTTTTAGCAGTTTATTTTGGCTATCATCAGACTATTGTATACAGCTTAGGTAGAACTTGAGAGAGTTGAAGGCATACATTAATTGGGTTTGACCCCTTAGATTCCTAGAGGTCCTTCCTAAACTGCATTAGATAGCCTAATCCTCAAGTGGTTAGTATAACCTAATCTCAGTTGCATTATAAATACGCTTTCCTCCTTCCTGTATAAGAACTGTCCATCTGGGATGCATTATAAATACACTTCCCTCCTACATGTATAAGAACTGTCCATCTGGGTTGCATTATAAATACACTTCCCTCCTTCCTATATAAGAGCTGTCCATCTGGGTTGCATTATAAATACACTTCCCTCCTTCCTGTATAAGAGCTCTCCATCTGGGTTGCATTATAAATACTCTTCCCCCCTTCCTGTATAAGAACTGTCCATCTGGGTTGCATTATAAATACACTTACCTCCTACCTGTCCAAGAACCGTCCATCTGGGTTGCATTATAAATACACTTCCCTCCTTCATGTATAAGAACTGTCCATCTGGGTTGCATTATAAATACACTTACTTCCGTCTTGTATAAGAACTGTCCATCTGGGTTGCATTATAAATACACTTCCCTCCTACATGTATAAGAACTGTCCATCTGGGTTGCATTATAAATACACTTACCTCCGTCCTGTATAAGAACTGTCCATCTGGGTTGCATTATAAATACACTTCCCTCCTTCCTGTATAAGAACTATCCATCTGGGTTGCATTATAAATACACTTCACCCCTTCCTGTATAAGAACTGTCCATCTGGGTTGCATTATAAATATACTTACCTCCGTCCTGGATAAGAACTGTCCATCTGGGTTGCATTATAAATACACTTAACTCCTACCTGTCCAAGAACCGTCCATCTGGGTTGCATTATGAATACACCTTCCTCCTACCTGCTTAACCGTACCAACGTCCGATGACGCATTATTGTTCCGTGTTCTGGCTATTATTATACGATTTCGTTCATATTAGGAAGGGTGTATGGAAGTCAGAGGTTTCATTGATATTGTCTTGACCCTTTTAATTCCCACAGGTCCTTCTTAAGTTTTTGTTTTCTATGTGAATGAAGGTGACAAAACGCAGAGATGCCAATAACCCCAAAGTTGAAGGAGTGACAGACATGTGCCAACTTCAAGGTACAGTACGTCAAAATGTCTGGACACGCGGAACTTGAATCAGTTTAAGTCATAGAATGGGGGAAAGACAGACTGAGATACAGAGTTCCTAAGCTTACTTCTTGAGTAGATGACAGACTGGGAAAATCGGTTAACCCTTGGGTTAGAAAGTTGGACAGAATAGGAGTAGGAGTATGTTGAAAGGCGGGTAACCCCCACTCTCCGAAAAGGAGGAGATATACTCTGAGAAAGGTATGCAGATCCGATATTTTTTTAATAGCGGTAGAAGTGTGAGTGCTGCAACAGTGCAGCGTGTAGAGAGAGACTGTAGGGAACTAGTAAGAAGTGAGTTGATGAGACAAAATGCTTTTGATTCTACCCCTTCGAGAAGTGCGGTACGAGTGGAACCTCCCACACATGCGGATAATACTCTACTCATGGCCCTATGCCAAGTAAGAAGCTGAAGAAGCTGTACGGAGGTTAAGAACCCACGGAGATGGTTGAACACACCTAGTTTCTGGGAATGTGTTTTAGCAATTGTGATAATATGACCTTTCCTAGAAAGGCAAGGAGAAAAAGAAACACCAGGAATGCTGAAAGATGATAAAAAGCTAATGATAAACATAATGAACTTTCAAATTGTGTCCTAATCTGCAAAGGGTTAAGCAAATGTCCATCTCGGTTGCATTATGAATACACTTACCTCCAGATGCCTTGTGGTGTAGGTGGTGGTGGTGGAGGTGGTGGTACTGTGCAACTATTATGCGGTTTTGTGAGTACGATCGTTTCGGCCCGGCAATCGCGAGGGACATTTGAACTTTGGCGTGTTGTGCGGTCGTACCACTGATGGGGAGGGGGAATATTTAATATCCTTTTTATTAATGAAAGATCAAGTGAAAATTAATATCATATTAATTATTGAAAGATCGAGTGAACAAAGAAAGCAGAGATGAGGAAAGTAGATTGATAGCGAGAGAGAGATAGAGAGAGAGAGAGAGAGAGAGACTGAGAGTGAATGAGAGACAGAGAAAAAGTGAGAGGGAGAGAGATTGAGATCAACAGAGCTTAATTTACATATTTACAAACTTACGAAACCATTGAAATGGCCAGGGATTAAACATAGCAGAGAACAAAACCAAGAGCAGGGGAAAGTGAAAGCAAGGGATAGCTAAGTAAAAGGCTCTACACCTACCCTCCACTCCTTCCAGGAAATTGATATAGGCAGTTGAAAGTGAAATAACCTTGTCGGTCTGGACATTTTTGGTATATGAATATATACCGGTACCATAATTAAAAATTGCAATAAAATGTCCTGCATACTTTCACTTTCATTCCCTAAGGACCTAAGCTCTTGTCAACTGAATTATTAAAAGTGTCAATTGAGCCTCTGTCTATGGCTTTATTAAGGGGGGAAGGCTTTATTTGTTGATCGATTTTGTCATTTATTACTTTTCTAGTTTCCTCCCTAAACCTCCATCAAGCGTATATAAACATCCCCTAGACCCCTCTTCAAGATACATGTGTACATTTTTTCGGTAGAAATATGTCCCGGCCGAAGGCTGGCTCCTCCTAGAATTACAGGCTCTCTGTCGCTCTGTAGGAAACAATTTGACAGCTAAATGGCACGAAAGGTCTTAATATTGGCAAAGAAATGGCATGAAAGGTTTTAAAATCGCCAAATTAATGGAACGAACGTCTAAAATCTCAAAGCTAATGCGACTAAACATGAAGGAGAAGGTGGTCCAGAAAACAAACCATCCCCGCTTAAGGAGCATATAATTACACTCGTTATATATAATATTGATTAAATTTGTTTTATTTGCTTCCAAGTTGGCAATCCTGCCTGTTAAATATAATGTGTCAATGATACTGTTTAATTTATTGCCGTTTTAAATGATAATATTGGCATTAATGCTACTTTAGCTACTTAAACTCTTAGGGCAATATGCCAGGTGTCTTATTTTTCTGCGTATCTTAAGTGAAACACGATCTAAATCAAGAAAGAGAGTGAGAACAGGGGAGAGGGAAAGGGAGAAGATATATTCATTATTTGTTAATTATGAAATGAGTCAATAAAGAACGTGAAGGTGAGCAAAGATATATATATATATATATATATATATATATATATATATATATATATATATATATATATATATATATATATATATATATATATATATATATATATATATATATATATATATATATATATATATATATATATATAGTATACAGTATATATATATATATATGCACACTCACAAAGGGAGAGGGTGGGAGGGAGGTAGAGAGAGATGAAAGAATGTTGTGATGAAAGGAAGGGGAAGCAAGGAATGGAAGATTGACTTGAATAGAGAGAGTGAGAGTGAGCATGTGTGTGTTAGCTGATACATACATACATACATAACATTTTAAGACTGAGTGTTCCACACATAAGTGCAGTTTCAGTCTCTTGTCCTAATGGCGGCGTTCCAGGCAACCCTGTTAAGGGCTGCTTCACTTGTCAAGTTCTTGGATTTGAGATCGGCGCGTATAGTCCGATCCCAGGTCTTCCTCGGTCCACCCCTTGGTGCAGCTCCCTCCACAATCACAGACCTGCACTTTTTCACCCAATTTTGTTCATCCATTCTCTCCACATGTCCATACCATCCCAGTCTACTTGTACGCATCACCTCGCTAATACTCTTTATACCTAAACGTCTCCTCAGCTCAACATTTGTTATTCTATCCTGTAGCCTGGCCCCACACATCCATCTCACCTTTCTCATCTCATTACGCTCCATTCTGTTGACATCCTCTACTTTAACGGCCCATGTTTCTGAGGCATACGTCATTGCACTTCTAACACATGAGGCATACACCTTTCCCTTCAGGGGGAGAGGCAGTCTTTTCATGGTCAAGATTGGCATAAATTCTCTGAACTTCCCCCAGCCACACCTAATTCTAGCAACAGTGGCAGCCTCGGCCCCACCACCGGCAGAGATGGTATCTCCTAGGTAACAAAACTTGTTCACCAGCTCCAAAGACTCATTTCCAAAATTCACAGCCACAGGATCATCACTTAACACAAGCTCGCCTTTGCACACTACGCACTCAAATTTCTCTATTTCTGACTTATCCTTCGGCAGGGGCCCCTTTATTCTACTACAGCGCTTACTCCCATGGTGTACCCAACATCGACAGATGCTACATTGAATTGAGTTAACGCCCACTCCCTTTCCACACACTGCACATGGGTATGCACCGCTCTTTTCCACATTGCCTCGTCTCAATCTACAATGCATAACCTTGGTTTTGTTAATATTGACTCTTAAACCCTTGCTCGCCATGCCCTCTCTCCACTCTCTGAATTGGGCCTCAGCATCCTGCATACTGTCAGTTATTAGGACTAAATCGTCTGCATAAAACAGTTCCAATGGGAGTCCGCCTCTAAAAACTCTAGACAGCGCCTCCAAGACCATAATAAAGAGGAGGGGGCTTAACACTGAACCCTGATGGACTCCAACACGGACTGCAAACTCATCACTCAGCACACCCTTCACCCTCACCGAACTTCGCGAATCCTTATACATCTTCATTATCACACGCACCAGCCACTCTTCCACACCAAGTTTCCTCATAGCCCACTGCACAACATCTCTAGGCACCCTATCAAAGGCCTTCTCCAGGTCTACAAACACAAAGTAAAGATCCCTGCCTTTTAGTAAGTATCTTTCCTGTATCTGCCTGACTATGAAGATAGCATCGGTTGTACCACGTCCTGGCATAAAACCAAACTGCATATCATCAATAGAGATGCTTTGCCTGATCAAACCCTCAAGGACTCTCTCACAGACCTTCATGATTTGGTCAAGCATTTTCAGGCCCCTATAATATCCTCTATCTAGAGGATATTATATTTACTATTACACTTTTGAGCTAATCTTCTGGGATTTTCTCATCTTTAATAATGGTGTTTATCAACTTAGTGACCAAGTTTACACCAATCTCCCCTGAGGCTTTTATCATCTCAGCGACAATGTCGGAGCAACCTGGAGCTTTACCGTCCTTCATTTTATTGATTGCGTCGCTCATTACAGCTGGTGCTATCAAAGGAGGGGGCCCAGATATTGGTTTTTCGATACTTAGCTGTTCCTTATCCCATTCAATCTCTACATTTAGCAATCGTTCATAGTGTACCTTCCATGCTTCTCTGATTTCATTTTCTGCATACACAATCTTCCCATTATCATTTCTAACACACTGTTCACTTATAATATCCCTACTGTCATTTTTAACTCGCCTAGCTAGGTTGAAGATCCCATTGGGATTGTCAGTGTTACACACTTGTTCGAGGACCAGGTCCTTAATGCGATTTTTAGCATTGTAAATAACTCTTTTGGCAGTTCGTTTAGCTGCCTGGTATTCCTCCCTGCTGCCTCCTTTCTTCCATGCTTTGAAGCATCTCCTTTTCTCTTTCACAGCATGTTCTACCTCATCGTTCCACCACCAAGAGGTCTTATTCCTGGGGTGACCCTTTGTTTTCCCACAGACTTTGTCAGTGGCAGCGATAAGGCTATGCTTAAGAAAGTTCCATTGGCTATTTACATCGTTAGGCCTAGCTTCCTTATTTCTATTCATTTCCTCCAGTTCACTATGAAACCTATCCCTAACTTCCTGATGGATTAATGGAGTAAATTGTTGGTTAGTGAAGTCAAACGAATGGATTGGCGAAGGGTAAGTGCAGATAGGGTCAGGGCTACAATAGTTTAGCCCTTAGAAAGTCTGATGACGTGGTTCTTTATTGTTTTTTTTTATTTTTTTGTTTCTATATTCCAACTTCTTCCTCTCGAGCATTGGCTGAGAGCCTGTACATTCTACCGCTCAACACGGTGAAGCCTGTGAGGTCTTGTTCCAGTCTAGGGAGTGAGACATGTGAAGCACCCATTCACGACCCAAAGCAGCCCTATTTCTGAAGCAGCTTCTCCTCCGCACTTCACCGTCTCATCCCCTAGACTCGGAGCCTCACTATTAGAACGCTATCTATTGAGCAATTACTTCACTATACATTGCTCCCCTCTAGCATATTTTGAATTTGGGAAAGTTCATACAGTGTTATTTAATCAGAGAATAATGAGGGTGTTTTTTCTGGCGTTTCGGTGGGCTTAGTAGTAATGCACTGAAACTAGGTACAGCAAAACTTCCATCCCAATAATATCTTTCCGTTGACATATCGGGAATCGAACCCGGGTCCATTGGATTACCAGTCCAGTGGCAAGACCACTCCACAGCACCTCCTCTGGCTATTATTTAACGATTGTATTCAGCTTAGGAAGGATTTGTGGGAATGAAAAGGGTTAACCAATAAATCCTCTGACTTACATTTCCCCTTCCTAAGCTGAATAACATCGGCTAATGATAGCCAGAAAACAGAAGTGAAATGCGTGATAGTATCTTGAAAGAGTTCAGGGACCAGTAGGGTGAATAAGGGCAATGCCAAACATGTTATATTTAGTAGTGTAGATTGTAGTTAGTGTATTAGTGTTGTGTCTAGCGTTAACAATAGGATTCATTGTTGATAAAATGATGTGTGTGACGGCATAGAGTGAGATATTTTTAGAACGAACATTATATACAGCCTAACACTAAAACAAATCAATTTTATTCATGCGAAAGTTACCTTCAAAATGTTTTACTTTGTCTACAATTTTAATTTAACATGAGGAACTCATTCCTACATTGAATAATTAGCAGAAAATCATCCACAAGTAGATTTGGTAAACTTGCCTAGGGAACGACTACTACTACTATTACTACTACTACTACTATCACCACCTATTGTGCTGGATTCTACAACATTCGAGCACATCATCAGCCTACATCACCTGTCTAGAAACAACAGACCAACCGACACCAAGCAGTCACCCCTATTACCCAGTCGTGCTCTTTGGACCAACAGTTGAACAACAGATAACACAAACACTCCTACTGCTGGTAATTACCCCTCTACCTGACAGTCTGAAAAAGAAAGAGCATAAGTTCTGTGAGGTCCAAGGGGTACCTTTAACCCCTCTTTCCTGAAAGTCCACCATCAGCAAGATATTCAGGAAAAGGGTACACGACAGGAGGGATTTTTTTGGCAACTTCCTAGCAAAGCATACCTGCTGTTGGCCGAACAAGGCCACGGTGCGTTCGCCGAGTGAAGAACCATTACGTCCGCCGATGGTTTAGGATTGCTGCGTCGCTGAGCTCTCCTACACACTCACACTTGCTGTATCTGCCGAGCGAGGCCCCAGTGCGTCCTCCGATTGAAAAACCTTTGTGTACGCCAAATGAATTTGGATTTTTGTGTCCACTGTGCTTTCCCCGAGATGCGTAAACCGAGCTTTTCACCAGCATACTCGCCTAGCGAGGAACTAGAGCATATTCGTTCCATGGTAAAGTACCTCCTTCGCCGACTGTATTGACAGCCGAGCCCAGCAATGACTAAAGCCGAACTCCAGAGAAGAAGCATAGGAAGAAGAAAATATGAAACCCTGGTCCACCCTTGCCCAAGACCTCAGGGAATTCTATGCTTTCAAAGTTAGGAACAAAGGTACAATAATAGTATTTGCTGTTTTCCACTTGCGAGATCCTCCCAGCGATTACTTCAAAACTCATGTGAGGAGGCCATAGCGCACATATCTTCTGATACTTTTACTATCTCTGATTGAGGCAGAGAAAACTTTGTTACTTTTAATGCCTACAAATCTCATTTTCTCCATTTGTCTACTTGTCACACTCTTCCACAAGACTATCCATTACTCTTCAACGACATACATTAAAACCCTTTATCTTGTTGTCTTTTGGAAAGATCATAATACCACTCTTGCTATAACAGCTTCCCAGAAGCTAGGTGCACTCAACCACCTCCGGGTGTTCTTTACCCCTGCACAGCTTCTTGTTCTGTATAGGGACACAGTGCATCCATGTATTGAGTATTGTTCGCATGTGTGGGGATGCTCTTCTCACATAGTTCTTTTAGACAAAGTAGAAAAGTAAGCCTTTCACATCATTAACTCACGTCCACTCACCGATTCTCTCCAGTTTCTCTCTCTTCGCCGCAATTTTGCAACTCTCTCACTTTTTTACCGCTATTATAATAATCAGGATTCCTCAGCATTTTCTCAGTGTAAACCACCTCCTCTATGTAGGGCACGTAGTACCCGTCTTGCAAAACAATCCCACCTCTGCTCTGTGCAACTCTCGAACCTAAGAGTGAACTGGTATTCCCAGTCTTTCTTCCATTCAACTGAGCTCTGGAAATCTCTCCCTAAACCCATCTTTCCCTCATCCTATGACTTAAATTGATTCAAACTCCATGTGTCCAGACATTTTGGCTCGAGAGTTTCTTGATTTTGGCCCTGTCACGCTTTCAAATCTAGGGGAGTCACTCGTCACAGGCCGTTCTGCCTTTTGTCTCCCTCATCCACATAGAAACAAACTAATTATAAAAATCAACTCACACATTACACACTCCGTCAACTTTGGCATATTAGTAGAGGATATACAATATCTTAATAATAATGTTCTATAGGCGCCTCTGTCTGTGTTACCGAGGATATACATCTGCTCCTATTTACCGTCAAAACTACATACCACACCACTTGTCTACATTATGACTTTGCTATCATTATCGCTTCGCTCCTTCCTCCTGCATATGTCTTTCCTTTATTCCAGGCTCCACTGTTTTGTATTTGTAGGCATAAGCTCAGATATTACTCGCCATATTGTTCTTGTATACTTGGATATTTATTTCACTTAACATATGTGTTTGTTCTCAGTTGTGACTTATATATACAACATCATATACTTTGACCCTGTACTCTGCTTTAGTCTTTAGTTGCCCGGTAAATATAAGATACTGTACATCGCACCACTAGTAGGTCATTCTACATACTATACGTATCCTTAAACCGTTGCAAAGCATGTGGCCTTTTAGAACCAAACAAGAGTATTTGTTTTATTCCGAGGAGATATAAGTGGAAGGAGAGAGGCTGCTTAGTGCACTACACTCATTACAGAGTGTGAAAAATACTATCTACTCTCTTCTTGAACAAATATACTGAAGAAATATTTATAACTTGAGAGGGAAGTTTGTTCCAGGTAGAACAGATCTTATATGTTAAAAAGTTTCCACAAATACTAGTGCTGCACCTTTTTAATTCTAATTTCCAGCCATGGTTGTGTGTTGTATTCATATTGAGGCTATACATTTTGCTATAATCCACATTGTCAAACCCATTAAGTATTATAAAAACTTCAATGAGCTGACCTCGTAGTCTGCGTGTCTCCAACGGGAAGAGATCAAGAGCTCTCAACCGGTCCTCATAGCTCATTCTTCTAAGCGATGGAATAAGCTTTGTAGCCCTAGCTTGTACTCTTTCCAGTCGCTCTATATCTTTCCTGAGCGCTGGAGACCAGAATTGAACAGCATACTCCAGGAGAGGTCGTATCAGAGCGTTGTAAAGTGTGAGAACTATTTCCTTATTGATATACTTGAATTGCCTCTTAATATAGCCTAATAATTTCAGAACTTTCTTTTCTTAGCAGTGACTTTAGGTAATTACTAATCATAACACCCAAATCTTTTTCCAAGTCAGTCACTTCCAGAGGCATTCCCAATATGTATTCGCCTGAATTGGGGTTTGCTTGGCTGATGTGCATCGCCTTGCACTTTTCCAAATTTAGAGGCATCTGCCATGTCTCTGACAATTCACCCAGTCTGATGAGGTCCATCCTGAGCTGTTGAACCCCTTTGGGGTCTTTCACATTCATTCCAAGTTTTATGTCATCTGCAAACTTGGAGATCAGACTCAACAGACCAATATCGATGTTATTGACATATATGATAAACAGTAGTGGGCCAAGGACAGATCCCTGTACAACTCCAGAAGTGACTGGACTCCATTCAGAAGAAACACCATTGATTACCACTCGTTGTTGTCTACCTGTTAGCCAACTTTCTATCCAATTTGTGACCTATGTATTGATACGTAGTGTGCTCACTTTTTACAATGAGGCACTTTGTCAAAAGCTTTTTGAAAATCTAAGTAAAGGATGTCTATGGGTCTACTTTTGTCATACTCACTTAGCAGTTCATGGAAAAATTCCAGCAAATTGGTAGGACACGATTGGTGTCACCTTGAATCCATTATGGGAATCTGTAATTAAATTGTGAATTTCTAGGTAGTCAACTATATTGTCTACTAGTATCCCTTCTAAGATTTATACTATGATAGAAGTCAAGCTAATTGACCCTACCAAGAATTCACCTGAGACCTCTGGTGGACGCTTCCGAAGTAGCGCCAGAGCTACGACTATCACATCAATAATACCCAACACCTAGGATATGCACAGTTTATCTCAATTTGTTTGTGATTCTAAATGTTTTTATTTTACAGTATACAACTACACTAGGTGCTTATATAGCATAGTACTAATGGGAAAGTCCATATGCAGATGATAATGACTACAAACATAATTATAGGCTGATTAATTATCATAACAAAATAGGCGCGAAAATACTTGCTGACTTTGTATTGTACATATATGTTATTTATGAATATAGGTGATTTTAAAATACATAAAACTACACTTAGTTTATGCATAGACCAAAGTATGTGTCAGCTACAGAAATGTTGACTAACTGCTTATAATCTAGAATTGTTGAAGGAGAGGGAGAATGGATAAGTCTGCGATGTCGCCAATTTCCCACAATGCACTGCGGTAAACATTGCGTTCAGCGCCTCTATCGATCACTGTAGGCATTTATTGGTAGGGAGAATTGGCCGATAATTCTTGGGATACTCGTGATCCCCTTTCTTAATAATTGGGGTCACATTGGCCAGTTTTCAGGGACCTCTCCATTTTTTAGTGATTTATTGTAGATGTCTGCCAAGAAAGGTGAGATTTCGTCTCGCACTTCTCTTACAACTTGGGGAAGAAAGCTATCTGGGCCGGATGATTTGAACCTTTTAAACTTATCTATTCTGTTTGCTACCTTCTCTGGGGTACATCTAATTCTGCTAAGAACTTCACCCTCATGCACTAATCCTGGACTTGACATGTCACTGGTATTTTCCCTTGTGAATACTGAGGCAAAATAATCGTTTAGGGATTTAGCTATATCAGTGTCAGAGGTTTGTAGTTAGCCTGTTGGATCCTTTGGAGGTCCAATGCTACTTTTGAATGGCTTCCTGCTGTTCACATACCTGAAGAACTCTTTGCAGAGGGCTACGACCCTGAGTTCTTCATTCCGCTTTGCTTCCTTTATAAGACATATCACTCTGCTACACATATTTTTGAAGGAATATACATTTCTTTGGTCTTGACTTTTTTGGCCTTCTGTATGCAACTTTCTCTTTCTAAAAAAAAAATCTATGTGAGTGAGGGAGGCAAAAGGCAGAACTGCCTATAGCGAGTGCCTCCCCCATAGTTGAAAGAGTGACAGGGCCAAAGTCAAGGGACGTTCGAGCCAAAATGCCTGGACACACGGAGCTTGAAACAATTTAAGTCATAGGAAGAGGGAAAGACTGATTCTGGGAGAGAGTTCCAGAGCCCAGCTGTTGAATAGAAGAAAGCCCGAGAGTAACGCTTCACTCTTGGGTTGGAGAGTTGCACAGAGTAGGGGTGGGATTGTGTTGCAAGACGGGTACCACGTGCCCTACGTAAAGGAGGTGGTATACACTGGGAAAGCTCTGAGGAACACTGATTATTATAGTAGCGATAGAATAGCGAGAGAGATGCAACATTGCGGCGGAGAGAGAGAGATTGCAGAGAGTTGGTGAGTGGACGGGAGTTAATGATACGAAAGGCCTTCCTTTCAACTTTGTCTAGGAGAGCAGTGTGAGAGGAACCTCCCCACACATGTGAACAATACTCAATACAAGGACGCACTATGCCCCTGTACAGAGCAAGAAGCTGTACAGGTGTAAAGAACCCCCTAAGGCGGTTGAGCACACCCAGCTTCTGGGAGGCTGCCTTAGCAAGACTGGTAATATGGTCCTTCCAACTGAGAGCAGAAGAAAAAGAGACACCAAGAATATTGAGAGAAGATGAAGGATTGATTTTTGTATTGTTGAAGAATAAGGGATAGTCCGCTGGGAGTTCCTGACGGGTAGATAGATGGAGAAATTGGGTTTTGGAAGCATTAAAGGTAACAAGGTTTTCTCTGCCCCAATTGGAGATAGTAGTTAGATCAGAATTTAAGTGTTCTATGGCTTCATTCCGTTTGTCGTTGAGGAATTGCTGGCTTGGGCGTTCTGAAAAACTAATGGAGTAGTGTAAGGTTAAGTCGTCTGTGTATGAATGGATGGGAATTGAGGTACAGTTGAGAAGATCATTTATAAAAATTAGAAAAATAATCGGAGATAGGACAGAGCCCTGAGGAACACCGGAGTTTATAGGGTGAGGATATGACCGATGGCCGCCCACAACCGCAGCTATGGAACGGCCAGAAAGGAAATTAGAGACAAAAGCACAGATGGAGGGATAGAAACCGAAGGAGGGTAATTTAGAGATTAAACATATGTGCCAGACTCTATCGAAGGCTTTCGATATGTCTAGTGCAATAGAAAAAGTTTCACCGAAGTCCCGAAAGGAGGATGACCAAGACTTAGTAAGATAAGAAAGAAGATTACCAGTAGAGCGACCCTTTAGGAAACCATACTGGCGATCTGAGAGCAGATTATGAGAAGAGAAATGCTTAAGAAATTTGGAGGCAAGAATAGTTTCAAAAAATTTAGAAAGACAAGAGATGAGAGCAATTGGACGATAGTTGGAGGGTGGAGAGCGGTCACCCTTCTTTGGGACAGGTTGAATGAGAGCAAACTTCCAGCATGAAGGGAAGACGTTAGAGGATAGACAGAGACGAAAGAGTTTGCCTAGGCAGGGAGTCAGCACGGAAGCACAGTTTTTGAGTACAACAGGAGGAACACCGTCCGGACCGTACGCCTTCTTAGTATTAAGCCCGGAGAGGGTACAAAGTACATCTTTAGAAGATATTAGGATATTAGGCATAAGTAAGAGAGAGGAGGGTGGAGAGGGAGGAATAGCACCGGAATCATCCAAGGTGGAGTTTCTAGCAAAAGTTTGAGCGAAGAGTTTAGCTTTGTTAGAGGAAGAAGGAATGGTTTTGCCATCAGAGTGGGAAAGGGGAGGGAAAGACGAGGAGGAGAAATTGTTGGTGAGTTTTTTGGCTAGATGCCAGAAAGCTTGGGAAGAGCTAGAGTTGGATAGTTCAGTGCATTTATAATTATTGATAAAATTGCTGAAGCTATATCCCTTGTGAACCATGTTGGTTGGGTTGAGCCTGATTTGGTAAGTTTAGAGAGAGAGGCTACAGGGGGTAATGGTTAGACAGTGTACAGCTCAAATGTTGGGCCTGAATAGTAATTACCTAGACAGTGTAAGAGAGGCAAGCAGATGGGTTGTAATGGGTGGAGTATACACAGTAATGGTTATATATTGTACTGGAGTAGCGGGCATGGTCTCCAGTGGGATCATAGGTGTTCAGGGTTGGATGTTGGATGTCTTAACACTATCTGGTCCGACCTCCTGTGGGTTGTTATGATATTTTGTTTATTTATTTATTATTGAGAATATTGCTTGTTTTTGCCCTTTTCGAGATATGCATTGCAGTTGGTTACCTACGCTAACAAAAGTACCTTCCTAGATTTCCTGCAAACTATATAATGTGCACCCAGACTCCCGTAAGCTAAATTTGTAAAGTTTTCGACAAAAACAATATATATATCAATACAACAAAAATATATATGTATATGTCCCGCTGAAAGCCGATTTAAAAAAAAAATTACAGGCACTTGTTGTATATGAATTTGCTTTTTGTTTCATTCATACACATAGAAAAGAGGATATACCCTTTTAATTCCCACATATCCTTCCTAGGCTGTATAAAATCGTCTAGTATTAGCAAGAATATACTATCAACATGCGTTATGATCCCCAAAGAAATGAATTAAGACAGGAATATCGTAGAGGTTATAATATATATTTTTATTTGTCACCACAACACCAAACACCTCCAATGAAATTAATGAAAGCACATATGTGATCCACCGGGATTCGAACCTGGGTTATCACACACAACATACAGACAATAAGAAAGACACCGCTACAAATGAAAGAGAAGGTGGGATACAAAGCCACATTATTGGATCCTAATATGCGTGCCCGAGGGGAGGCGGGAGCTATTAGTGGGAGGTGTAAGATACAAAACACAGATTATAATGCAGACAATAGTGAAAGATATGTGGAAGAATATTATACACAAATATTGTTGGAAGGAAAGGAATATATATAATTATCAGTATCAACACTGCAAAAAAGGAAAGTATTGAATCAATGTGTATTGCAACAAGAAGAGACAATTTATAAGGATTAATATGCAGAACAAAAAGTATATATATATATATATATATATATATATATATATACATATATATATCCTGTTCTGTCTAAATCTCTAATCCACGGGTGAACCGATTTCCCCAGTCTTAATTCTACTCAACAAGTTAGTCTTGGAACACTTTAACTCAATCTGTTTTTCCATCATCCTATAACTTGTTACAGGCAGATTTGCCTTTTGTCTCCAACATGCAGATAAATATAGTATAGAGAGAGAGAGAGAGAGAGAGAGAGAGAGAGAGAGAGAGAGAGAGAAGATGAACGTGAATGAATGTGTCTAGGGATTGGGAACTGTCGAAGTAAGTGTCGTAAATGAGGATTGGCAAGTGCAGGGCAAAGTTGAGAATGACAGGGAAATAACGAACCGGGGAAGAGTGGAGAGAGACGGTAAGAGTGGGGAGAAAAGGAGAGAGTGGAGATGGTGAAGAGAGAAAGGTTGAGAATAACAGAAGTGGAGTGAGTGGGGAAAGAAAGGGAGAATGGAAAGAGAAAAGTTGAGAATGACAGGGGAACAGAGGAAAGATAATGAGAGAAGGAGCAAGTGGAGAGAGAAGGAGAAAGCGTGGAGAGAAGGAGAGAGGGGAGAGAGAAGGAGAAAGTGTAGAGAGGAGAGAGAAGGAGAGGGGGTAGAGAGAAGGAGAGAGAAGAGGGGGGAGAGAGAAGGAGGGAGTGGAGAGAAGGAGAGAGTGGAGTGAAAAGGAACAGGGGAGAGAGAAGGAGAGAGTGGAGAGAGAAGGAGAGGGGGGAAAGAGAAGGAGGGAGTGGAGAGATAAGGAGAGAGGGATGACAGAAGGAGAGGGGGGAGAGAAAAAGAGAGAGTGGAGAGAGAAGGATATCGGGGAGAGATAAGGAGAGAGTAGAGAGAGAAGGAAAGAGTGGAGAGATAAGGAGAGAGTGGAGGAAGGATAGAGTGGAGAGCGAAGGAGATAGGGGAGAGAGAAGGAGGGAGTGGAGAGAGAAGGAGGGAGTGGAGAGAGAAGGAGGGAGTGGAGAGAGGAGATAGTGGAGATAACAGGAGAGAGTGGAGAGAGATTAAGGATATAAGGGAGAGAGAAGGAGAGAGAGGGGAGAGTGAAGGAGATATTGGAGAGACAAGGAAAGTGTGGAGAGAGAAGGAGAGAGTGGAGAGAGAAGAGAGTGGTGAAGAGAGAAAGAGAGAGTGGAGAGATAAGGAGAGAGTGGAAAGGGAAGGAGAGAGTGGAGAGCAAAGTAAAGAGTGGAGAGCGAAAGAGAGGAGAGAGTAGAGATAAAGGAGAGAGGGGAGAGAGAAAGAGAGAGGGGATAGCGAAGGAGAGAGGGGAGAGAGAAGGAGAGAGGGGATTGCGAAGAAGAGTACAAAGGAGTACAAAGGAAATCAAGCAACAACAGGTCTAGTGACCCTTCTAGGCTGCTTGTCCTCCAAAACACTGAGGATCAAGTGTCCAAACAGTGGTTTAGAGTGGGTAAGGGAACATTGGAAAGGGAACTACTGCCATGGAACTAATGTCCGTGGCAGGACTAGGAAGTTAGTAGGGGACATATGGGTTAGTAACTGAGGGGAGGATAAAATAAAGTTATTCATTTACAAACGCAGTCAGTCGCGGGTTTGATGCGAGATATTTGTCTAGGCGGAGTTTAAATGAATCAACGGTGCTGCAGTCTATAACGTCTCGGGGAAGCCCATTCCACAAGTTGACAACTCGATTGAAGAAGAAATTCTTAGATTCGTGTGAGTTAAAAGATTTACCAATAATTTTGCAACCATTTCCCTGCGTGTAATTAGATTGGTCGATAGTGAAGTACTTACTACAGTTCATATTGTCGATGCCTTTGATGATTTTGAACACTTGAATTAAGTCACCTCTTAATCTGCGCTGGGTTAAAGGAAATAGATTTAATTCTCTAAGACGCTCTTCGTATGGTTTGTTCTTTAGGCTAGGTATCATTTTGGTAACTCTATGTTGAACTCGTTCTAGCTTGTTTATGTCTTTTTGGTAATAAGGGCACCAGCATTGAACGCAGTATTCCAGAAGAGGGCGGACTAAGGAATTGTAAAGGGTTAGGATAACGTCTTGGATTTATGCTCAAATGACCTGCCTATAAAGCCAATTATTTTGTTTTCCTTCTTAACAACTTCTGAACATTGTTGACTCGGTTTTAGGTTACTCGATATTGTTACTCCCAGATCGGTTTCTCTGTTTACATTCTTAAGCTGAGTGCCATTCATCGAATAGTTTGCTTTCTCATTTAGGTATCCGATATGTAGTAGTTTATATTTATCCGCATTGAAACTCATTTGCCAAATTTGGGCCCAATGTGACAATTTATCTAGATTGTGTTGCATATCGTCAACTTGTTCTTTTGAGAGTACGATATTTGCAATTTTTGTATCGTCAGCAAATTTTTTGAGATTGTACAGGTGAGACCCTCATCTATGTCGTTGATGTAAATTAGAAAGATAATTGGGCCTAGTACCGATCCCTGAGGTACCCCGCTACTTACATTGGTCCATTTAGATGCCTTACCGTTTATGACTATCTTTGCTTTCTGTCGCTGAGCCAATTTTCTATCCATTTCAACACACCGTCTTGTATTCCATGCGCTTTTAGTTTTAGCAGTAAACATTTGTGGGGAACTTTGTCAAAGGCCTTTTGAAAATCAAGGTATATAATATCTACAGCTTTACTCTCATCGTAGAGGTTGAGGATATCGTGGAAGAAGTCTAAGAGGTTTGTTAAACAGGAACGTTTTTTACGAAAGCCGTGTTGAGTATCTTTAAGTATGTTATTTTCCTCTAAGTGATTTACGAGTCTGTCTCTTTTGACCGTTTCTAGCATTTTACATACAACTGAGGTTAAGCTAATTGGACGATAGTTACTGGGTAGGGATTTGCTGCCTTTTTTGAATATCGGTGTTACGTTGGCTATCTTCCACTGATCAGGCATAGTTCCAGACTGCAAGGATTTATTGAATAGTAATGTCAGTGGTTTGGAGAGCTCATCCCTAGCTTCCTTTAGAACTCTAGGCGAGATTGTATCAGGTCCAGGCGTTTTATTTACCTTGAGTTTATCTAAACAATTCAATACTTCTCTCTCTGTAACGGTGATATTGCTTAGAACATCTGAATTATCAATCTGAATCGGCGATGGTGTAGGGATATCACTGAGGTCTTCTGTTGTAAAAACTGATGCAAAGAAGGTATTGAGTGCATTACTCATTTGTACTTCGTCTTTGGTGTATTCTCCATATTCATCGACTAACGGTCCAACAGTTGAGAGTGGAAAGGGAAGGAGAGAGGGGATAGCGTAAGAGGGAGTAGAGCGAGGAGAGAGTGGAGAGAAAAGGAGAAAGTAGCGATAAAAGGAGAGAGGGGATAGCGAAGGAAATAGTGGAGAGAGTAGAGATAGAAGGAGAGAGTAGAGAGAGAAGGAGAAAGTAGAGAGAGGAGTACAAAGGAAATCAAACAACAACAGATCTAGTGGCCCTTCTAGGCTGCTTGTCCTCCAAAACTCTGAGGAGAGTGTAGAGAGAAGGAGATAGTGGAGAGCGAAGGAGATAGTGGAGAGAGAAGGACAGAATGGAGAGTGAAGGAGAGAGTGGAGAGGGGAGAGCGAAGGAGAGAGTGGAGAGAGAAGGAGAGAGGGGAGCCAGAAGGAGAGAGAAGGAGAAACGGGAGAGAGAAGGAGAGAGTGGAGAGAGAAGAATAGATGGGAGAGAGAGGGGAGATAGGAGAGAGTGGAGAGTGAAGGAGAGAGTGGAGAGAGAAGGAGATAGGGGAGAGTGAACGAGAGATTGGAGAGAGGAGGAGAGAGAAAGAGAGAGTGGAGAGATAAGGAGAGAGTGGAAAGGGAAGGAAAGAGTGGAGAGCAAAGTAGAGAGTGGAGAGCGAAAAAGAGGAGGGAGTAGAGATAAAAGGAGAGAGGGGAGAGAGGGGATAGCGAAGGAGAGAGAAGGAGAGAGTGGAGAGAGAAGGAGAGAGGGGATAGCGAAGGAGAGAGTGGAAAGGGAAGGAGAGAGGGGATACCGTAGGAGAGAAAAGGAGAGACTAGAGATAAAAGGAGAGAGAAGGAGAGAGGGGATACCGAAGGAAATAGTGGAGAGAGTAGAGAGAGCAGGAGAAAGTAGAGAGAGAAGGAGAGTGTAAAGAGAAGGAGAGAGTGGAGAGCGAATGAGAGAGTGGAGAGAGTGGAGAGCGAAGGAGAGAGTTGAGAGTGGAGAGAGAAGGAGAAAGTGGAGATGGGAGAGCGAAGGAGAGAGTGGAGAGAGAAGGAGAGAGGGGAGACAGAAGGAGAGAGTGGAGAGAGAAGGAGAAAGGGGAGAGAGAAGGAGAGAGGGGACAGCGAAGGAGAGAGTGGAGAGAGGGGAGAGCGAAGGAGAGAGGGGAGATAGGAGAGTGGAGAGTGAAGGATAGAGTGGAGAGCGAAGGAGAGAGTGGAGAGAGAAGGAGAGAGCGAAGGAGAATGGAGAGAGAAGGAGAGAGGGGAGATAGAAGGAGAGAGTGGAAAGAGAAGAGAGGGGAGAGAGAAGGAGAGAGGAGAGAGAAAATGAGACTGGAGAGAGAAGAGGTGAGTGCAGAGAGAGAAGGAGATAGTGGAGAGAGAAGGAGCGAGAGTGGAGAGAATGAAGAGAGAAGGAGTGTGGAGATAAAAGGATAGAGTGGAGAGAGAAGGAGATAATGGAGAGAGAAGGAGAGAGTGGAGAGAGGAGAGAGTGGAGAGAGAAAAGTTGCGAATGGCAGCGGACTAGGGGAGGTACAGAGCAGTAGTAGTGGTGGTGGACGAATTCCTTAATCCAACCCAGTTCTGACCGGTCGTACAGTTGCCGAGAGCTAAACCTGAGACAAGTGCTGGGAATGAGGGGCAGGATATGTTCTGTCAGGATTGTTTCATATAGATTGATAGCAAATATGTTCAGAAAAGCTGACAGAATGAATCTAAGCACCATGTGAGGAGGAGCACTTTATTGACAATGTTTCGCATATTGTGTTGTAAGGCTAATGACACACCAAAACATCATTACAATCTAAAGTTTTATTCGTGGTGAGTGAGGGAGGTTACAATCAGGAAGAAGCCAGAAAGGGTCAGAATGTGTGTACACAAATATTTATATTTCTGGAGTTTATTCTAGTATATCGACCAGAAATAGTCAGAATATGTGTGTTGGAGAGGTATCCGGGGTCTATCTGGGTTGCATAAAGTTAGATGTGGCTGGGTGTGGGTGTTATGATAGTGGTTGTGCTGTGATGAGTGGTGATGATGGTATAGTGTTAATGGTTATGTGGGTTGGTACAGGACCTAGTAGTAGTACTGGTGGTGATGATTATGGCTCCCTTGGTGATGAGGGTATAGTGTTAATGGTTATGTGGGTTGGTACAGGACCTAGTAGTAGTACTGGTGGTGATGATTATGGCTCCCTTGGTGATGAGGGTATAGTGTTAATGGTTATGTTGGTTGGTATGGGACCTAGTAGTAGTACTGGTGGTGATGATTATGGCTCCCTTGGTGATGATGGTATAGTGTTAATGGTTATGTGGGTTGGTACGGGGACCTACTAGTAGTGCTGGTGGTGATGACTATGGCTCCCTTGGTGATGAGGGTATAGTGTTAATGGTTATGTGGGCTGGTACGGGGACCTAGTTGTGCTGGTGGTGGTGATTATGGATCCCTTGGTGATAACTTCCCTCAGGGTAAAGCTGGACCGGGGTAATAACGGGCTGGCTTGGTAATATGCATCTTGGAAGGTTTACCATTTAGATTTCTGGTTGTAATCACAGTGGATATACAGGATGTTTCAGTTGATGTGTTCATAAATTGCAGGACATATTCGTCAGGCAATAATAAGACTATTTTATTTTATTACGCTCGGGGTGAGTATATATAATTACGGAGAAAATTATCGATAGATACAAACAAATGCAGTCTAAGGGATAAAAACAAATATTTCAATGCTAGCGTCGGGCAGAAGGGCTTTCTTTACACATGGAAAACAGGGTTAGAAAAATGTTTTGGAATCACTCTAGGGATGATAAAAATAATATAATATTCCATTCAAGGGCTGAGGACTCGAATCCCTAGAGCGATTCCGAAACACTTTTCTAACCTCGTTATCCACGTGTAAACAAAGTCTTTCTGCCCTGAGATAGCTATGAAACGTTTGTTTTTATCCCTTGGACTGCATTTTTTGTATCTATCGATAACTTTCGATGTGCAATATCTCTATAATTATAAACACTCACCCTGAATGTGATTGGATAAAATAGTCTTATTATTGTCTGACGAATATGTTCTGTCATTTATGAAAATGTCAATTGAAACACCCTGTATATATATATATATATATATATATATATATATATATATATATATATATATATACAAACACACTATACAGTATATATATTTATTTTTTCGAACCGCAGTCAATCAGATTGACATCCCATGTTTTTGGTTACATTTTGGTAATTTTTGTCACACCCTATCCGAGAGGGTTAAAGTGTGGGATGTCAATCTGATTGACTGCGGTTCGAATCCTGGCTGAAGCAACAAAAAACTGTGTATATAGATAGATAGATAGATTGATAGATACATAGATAGAGAGATATTTATTAGTGACGATTGGTGGTGATAATTATGGTACAAACTTTGGTAGTGTATCGGTGATGATGGTCATGGTTCTGGAGTTGGGTGATAGGTATAGGTATAGGTGTAACAACTTTAAGGGTAGAGGGGTCATTTCTGGTCCCCATTGTTCCTCATGTTTAGACCCATTAGTTTTCAGAATTAAATATGTTCGTTCCATTAGTTTGTCGATTTTAAAACCTTTCGTCCCATTTCTATATCATTATAAAGACCTTACGTGCCATTTCTTCCACTTCTGGTGCACTGCGACCATCCTCAATAGATCCAGAGAAAAAACAACTTAGAAAACACCCCAGTGTCACTCAAAACAAAGCAATTTTTGATTAGGTGAGATAATTCCCCTCCATTACTTGCTACCACTCCTACATATGTGTTCCAACTCCCCCCCCTTCCCCTCATTCTCCCCCTTTTCCCTTTTCCTAATTGATCAGCTATTTTTCCTCTTATTCCCCCTTTTATCGGGTAATTTTCGGCGCAAATTTCCCTCTCCCGATCTCTTTAACACGGGTTAGGCAACTAAAGATACTTGCAACACAGAGACTTCTAGTGTAAGGCCTCAGTGTCGCTTGAGAGCTGGGAGAGGGAGGATATACGTCCCCCCAGCTCTCGCCTCATTATACGGCAATAATACGTCTGTTTCACCCTGCATATAATATTCCCACTTCTTGATTGCTCTTAAATGTTCATGTTCATAATAAAAGCAAAATATGTGCATATGGATAAGTAATAATTATATATATGGTACTATGACGATTTTTGTCAGAATAGAATCAAATACCTTCGCTTGGCGGGAGGGTTTGACCTACCATTGCTTCGCAGTTTATGATTTAGGTAATTAAATTGGCGGTGAATGTTTTTCCGATGAACTGGAAGTTGCACATATTTTTTTTAGCCCATACTATACCAGCGACGTATTTTGGCCGACAGTAAAAAAAGTCATTTGCCAGTACCAGCGGCGTACAACGTACGTCCGTGATATGCAGTCCTTGTACCGAGCAGTACTTGGCACCATGACTTGTAAACACTGCTTTGAGACCTTGGCAACACTTCTCAGAGTGTATAAAAGGTCCTACAGGCGAGCAAGTTCAGTACTCGTTCAAGTTTCGGGGCCACAATGCGTGGTACTGGAGGTTAGTTTTATAGTAATACCTTCTGGTACAGTAGGTGTTAACATGGCGCGCTGTCGGTCGCTGGCTTGGAGCAAGCCGGTGTTGTTTTTTCCGTCCTGTGATGATCTTGCGACGATGGTCTTTCGACGGGACCGGAAAAACACAGCTTAGGTAGCAATGAAAATACAACCGACCTCTTGTGTTTTGAATTAACATCTTCTTAATGCAAGTTATTTTTCATGGTTTCGTTTGTATAGTGTTTAGAAGTGTTGTGATTAACTTAAAATGATTGTGGTATTTAGTATTTAATTTTTGTATCTTTGTCTTTATATGTCATCAATTTATGATACGTATTTAGGTTTACCATTGTCTTTCTTCATATTTTCATACTATGTAATTTTTGTTAGGCTTTATGAAGTTATTGTAATTCACTATGATACTAGTGTTTTCTTACAAGTGTGTGTATCTGTTATTTGTAGATTTGCCTAAAGATGGAGTAAGTGTCTCCGAAACGTTGCAATAAATATATACAAGATGAACGTGCTCTTCTATCACACCCTAGTGTTTCTCTTCATCATATTATATATATTATATATTGTTAAATAAATGTTGTTTATGTGGTTATATAACACTTACAAAGCAGATAGTAAGAACCTATAATTTTGGTCAAGTATGAACACCTTTAACTCGCCAAAGTTTATTAATTTAGAGGAAGCACTTAATAGAGATGGGAAGGCTGATTAATGTATTTAATGTTAATAGAGATGGGAAGGCTGATTAATGTATTAAATGTTAATAGAGATGGGAAGGCTGATTAATGTATTTAATGTTAATAGAGATGGGAAGGCTGATTAATGTATTTAATGTTAATAGAGATGGGAAGGCTGATTAATGTATTTAATGTTAATAGAGATGGGAAGGCTGATTAATGTATTTAATGTTAATAGAGATGGGAAGGCTGATTAATGTATTTAATGTTAATAGAGATGGGAAGGCTGATTAATGTATTTAATGTTAATAGAGATGGGAAGGCTGATTAATGTATTTAATGTTAATAGAGATGGGAAGGCTGATTAATGTATTTAATGTTAATAGAGATGGGAAGGATGATTAATGTATTTAATGTTAATAGAGATGGGAAGGCTGATTAATGTATTTAATGTTAATAGAGATGGGAAGGCTGATTAATGTATTTAATGTTAATAGAGATGGGAAGGCTGATTAATGTATTTAATGTTAATAGAGATGGGAAGGCTGATTAATGTATTTAATGTTAATAGAGATGGGAAGGCTGATTAATGTATTTAATGTGTGGGTGTATAAAGTTAGAAGCACCCTCCCCCTCCTCCGCTACCCCTCTCCCACCTCCATTCCTTTCCACCCACTCCCCCAGAAGCAACGCTCCTCCCCTCCTCCCCTCCCACCATCTCCCCCCCCCACCCTCTCAGCAATTCCTCCCCCTCCATCTATTCTCCCCCTTCCCCCCAACAGCCATCCCTCTCCCCCTCCCGCCACCTTTCCCCTCCACCAGCACCCCTCCCTCTCCACGTCCCCCTCCTCCCCCCCAGCGGCAACCTCTTCTCTCTACCCCCACCCTCAGCAGCCACACTTTCCCTCCTACCCCCAGCCACCCCTTCCCCTTTCCTCCACAACAGCCTCCCCTCCCGCTCCACCCCAGCAGCCCCCCCCCCCTCCCCCTCCACCCACCCTCTCCCAGCCCTCCACTACCAAATCAAGAAGGCAAAATCAAGAAGGCAAACAAAATAATTGGCTTTATAGGCAGGTCATTTGAGCATAAATCCAAAGAAGTTATCCTAACCCTATACAATTCCTTAGTCCGCCCTCTTCTGGAATACTGCCTTCAATCCTGGTGCCCTTATTACCAAAAAGATATAAACAAGCTAGAACGAGTTCAACGTAGAGTTACCAAAATGATACCTAGCCTAAAGAACAAACCATACGAAGAGCGTCTTAGAGAATTCAATCTAATTCCTTTAACCCAGCGCAGATTAAGAGGTGACTTAATTCAAGTGTTCAAAATCATCAAAGGCATCGACAATATGAACTGTAGTAAGTACTTCACTATCGACCAATCTAATTACACGCGGGGAAACGGTTGCAAAATTATTGGTAAATCTTTTAACTCACACGAATCTAAGAATTTCTTCTTCAATCGAGTTGTCAACTTGTGAAATGGGCTTCCCCGAGACGTTATAGACTGCAGCACCGTTGATTCATTTAAACTCCGCTTAGACTAATATCTCGCATCAAACCCACGACTGACTGCGTTTGTAAATGAATAACTTTATTTTATCCCCCCCTCAGTTACTAACCCATCTGTCCCCTACTAACTTCCTAATCCTGCCACGGACATTAGTTCCAGGGCAGTAGTTCCCTTTCCAATGTTCCCTTACCACATATAAACCACTGTTTGGACACTTGATCCTCAGTGTTTTGGAGGACAAGCAGCCTAGAAGGGTCACTAGATATGTTGTTGCTTGATTTCCTTTGTACTCCTTTGTACTCCTTTGTACCACACAGGAGGTAGGCTAGGTAATGGAAGGTCTCCTTTATCCCCCTGGACCAAGACGTTAACTGGCAGGCCATTCTGCACGACCACCACAACCACACACACACACACACACAAACAAGCACACACACACACACAGCCACACACTTATACACACACAGCCATCGACACACCCACCCACACACACACACACACATACATACACATAAATGTTCACATTGGTACATACTAAAACACACTCACATTTTGTTTTATATGTATGAAGGAGACAAAAGACAAAGTTGCCTGTAACAAGTGTCTCTCCCAAAGTTAAACGAGTGAAAGAATTGTTTTGTTTTGCGTATTAGAAAGTAGTGTGCTCTGCTTGTTTAGTATAGTGAAGTGAATAGGAGGAGGAGGTGTTTGTGAGAGCTGGCTGGATTAGCCTACTCTCTGTTTGAGCGAGCCACAAACAAAAACTGAGGGGGGCCAGACAAATGAAACAGGAGTCCCAGTAACCCCTTAACACATGCCTATGAGGCTGGGTTTTGCCCTGCTTGATCGGTATCGACAATCTGTATGCATACACAAACTGAAAAGTGCATGGTCATAATAATGTATGTATGAATGCATTGAGATTCACATTTACATGTACATAAATGATATACGCACACATACAATATCATACATACACTTACGTTAGTACACATAGCCACATGTAAAAGCTCTCACACTAGCTAATAGGTACACGACCAAACGGACACACACACACGTACACTCACACAGCCCGTAGCCTAGTAGGTAGAGCTCTCGTCTCACACACGAGGGGTCGGGGGTTCAATCCCCGGCCGGGCGGAGACAAATTGGGCTTGTCTCCATTCATGTGTTAGCCTCAGTTCACCTAGCTGTAAATAGGTACCTGGAATAAGTGGACGACGTTGTGACGTCCCATCTGGGGTTGGCAAAAATGGTACAAGGCGAGATGGGTATCGTATGGTTCACCTAAGCTGATGGCGAGACGGTACCGTCTATAATGAGAATGGTACCATACAGATCCACCCTAAGCCTTCGTTTCCGATGTCGCCAATTGGCTAAAATACAGACTACACACATCCACAGCCATTCCAACAGTACATCAAATACTTAACATGCATTTCACGCAATACATTCCCAGTTAAGGAGGCGCGATAATAATGAGCTTAGCTCGCATTGCGTGGATTCCTCTTGACGAACAAGTAACTGAGTAACTGAGTAACTAGCTCACAAATAACGACTCACCTGGGTAGAATTACACACACTTAAACTTACATGGGTACACGCACACAAACTTGTCCACTCACATACAGTATAAACATACGTGAACACATACAGAAGAACAAGCAGTACACACACACACATACATTCACAGGCCAGGCTATTCACTGATATTAGCACATATATTGGAACTCACATACATACGCACACACACACATATATAGGTAATTTCACGCTCTCAGAGGCTCACTATCTACCCAGTCGCTCCTCTTTCGACACACACACACACACACACACACAAAACACACACATACACACACACACACACACACACACACACAATAACACACATGGTTTCGGTAACTGGGGTGCACTCTGTGTTTCCAGACGATAGTCAAGGGTATTATATTCCTCTGCCTGCTGGGTAGGCATCTCACATAAACCTTTCGTGGTAGTGATGGTTAGGTTTGAACGGGCTGGTTTCATGGTACCACATGGTCAGTCTGTTGAGTAATTAGGGTAAAATAATGTAGCATAGAGAACTGTGATATTTGCCTCATTGTCTGGCGGCATAATTTGTTATTATTATTATTAATTGTATTATTATTGTTATTATTGTTATTATTATTATTATTATTATTAATATTATTATTATTATTATTATTACTATTATTATTATTATTCTTACACATACACACACAATCCTACAGTGACATATGAAGAGAGATATGATCACACTCACCGTCACACACAATATCAAAGGTAAGCGTTCACGGTATCACGGTAACACTTACTGGCTAAGCCACTCATACAAGTAACATATAAAGGCTGAGGCATTCTTACAAGATAATATGTATGTATTCAACCCCTCCTATACCCGCAACGTCTGTTTATTTATAATTTAGCAATGCTCAGACGATTTTATTCAGTTTTAAAAGGGCCTAAAACAAATAACAGGCTTCGAACTATCTCACTTAACCCTTTTTACTACCACTGATCCTCCATAAACTGCACAAAATCGATTATAAAAATTGGTAGAATAATAGTAACAGCATTTCTCTGGTACGGTAGGGGTTAATGTCAGCCATAAACACGTATAGAGTATATTATGCTGATACAATAACATACCTAAGCAGTTATTTGTTTCTATAGTCATAATTGTAAGAACTATATCACTAATACATTGACAAATCACTAACATATAATATATATACTGTAGGTAGGAATACAATCGAGCATATCTGCAACAATATTAGTGCACTAATTAATTGACAAACACATCAGCATATAATATAATTAAGTATTAATGAAATTATGCACACCTGCAATAATATGTAATGCATAACTAATTTCAGTCACTTTTTTCAAATAAGCGATTGGAAAATTAGTAGGTTTTATAATTGTTTTTATTTCGAATTCATTACTGCATGAACCAGTAATTTAATTGCCTTAATTATAATTGTTGTTTCTGTTAAAATTTGTGTTTGACTTCTATAAAGGCAAATACGATATTATATACACAAACACTAAGTTATCCGGCGACTGCAGTATATTACAATATATATTTGCACAGGTTTATTAATGCATTAATAGCTTTCTTGTTTTGTCTCCTAAGGGGAAATATTTCACTAGAACATGGTTTAAGAATAAAGTCACATCTCCTATGCTGTGTTTGCAGAACTTATATTGTTCAACTCTTTGCATAATGTTATCAACATTTTATTTCATAGTCTGTATAATATCTTACTTGAGAAGCCAACTATTGGGTCAATATTGTGACGCCTCCCGGCGCTGGCAGAATGGTTGCGTGGGGCATTGCAGCTCGCTAGCGCTCGCCAGGATGGGGGGATGGGCTACAGTTGTCCTAGAATGATCTGCTTTATGTTATTTGTGTCGTGTTGCCACAGACAGTCTAGAAATGGTCTTTGTTTTGGTCTGTGACCGCGCCTTGTATTTTATATTCGCTATAATATAAATGTTGCTTGTGTGAGAGGCGAGCGAGAGAGGGTGACGGGGTACACCTTTACAGCGGGGCGAGCTATCACGCGGCCCGCTCGGGCGCTGACGGCGTTGGCAGCCGGGTGGTCAACTAGTCCCTGCTCATCGCGGCCTCGTGTTTTTTTACCAGCTCAGAGCTGGCCTGACACGCGTATCGTCTACATCCTTTGCAATTCTGTTCCCCATACTCGCCACTTTGCATACTATTTCTCTCTCTCGACTTCTCCTTTCTCATTCTCTAATCTTTATTAAACTCAACATCCCTTCTGTTTCAGCATAGACGTTCACCGTCGGCCAGTCGTATTGTACGCGAAGCTCTCAGATATTTCTATGTATTAGGCTTTAATGAGGTTTGGAGAGACGGACTTTTCCGTGTGTGTCCTCTCTCGGGAAGGTTGTAGACCGGTATATGTCTCCCTGGCAGGGTGTTGAGCGATTCTGCTTAGTTATTTAAAGCTAGACTAGGGGTAAGGTTACTGTGTCGTTGTCTCCGATGTGTGCAGTGTTAGCTAAGCCCTGCACGACATCGACAGGTACTGTGGGAGCCTAGGTTGTCTTCGGGTGGGTTTACTTTGCGAGCACAGCACTGTGGTGTGAGTGGGCCATAGCCTATCCCTCACAACATAGTGCTGCCTCTTTGTGTTGACTTCTGAGGGATCGCCAGGATAGAACTAGGTACTAGAGACCTAGATTTATCAAGAGAGCATCCCCGTCATATAACGTAATCTTCATTATACCACCTTCGGACAACGTTAGGCTACGAGCCGCATGCTCGCCCATTGTTGCCCTGCCTTGATACCCCAGCTAGACTTTATTAACCAAGCAGACACTGGTTAGAGATGAGCTCCATTATTATATGTATGCCACATTATTATTCACTGCACTTTTGAGCCGAGGTTGATGTTGAGTTGCACAACCCTAGTAGGCTGTTGCGTTGTGTCGCGAAGCATTTCTTTAGTTGTCGAGCATTACTACCTTTGCGCAGTCTTTATTATTCGCCTGCCAATTATTACTATATGTCCTAGCATTTATTGTGACCCGTATTCTGCATTATAATTGTTCAAGATTCTTTACGAACATCTTCCCAGCATCAGACTTATTTCAGAAGTTTCCAGTTGATGTTGCAGGACTAGCATTGCACTTTCTTTAATACAGGAGTGCCAGTTATTTGAGTATCTACCGTAACGTTAATTAATCCCGTTAACTATCTTTTCTTTGTGTAACCTAATCGAGTAATCTTTTACTGTTTGAGAATAGGCTGTTTCATCGAGCGTCAGCCTAGTGTGTGTGCACCAGTTACCGAGTCATAGGATACCTCGTTGTCCAGGCACGACTCAGGGCGGTAATGGTGTTTTGTTTTCCAGTGTTTAAGGCAGGGGTTGGATCTAGTGTTACCGTTGTTGCATTTTGCCATTATCTAGTCCAATGTTGAAGAGCCCTGTGTCTTTGAGAACCTGGATCGTAACAAATGGCGACCTAGCTCAGGATCTTGTGAACTAAGAGATAATTGCAGGATTGTTGTGGTCATTTGTTTTATTGAGGAATATAGTGGGCACGTTAATTTTGTTTTGGCAAAGTAGTATAGCACTTGAGAGTCTTCAGACATTTTTGGCAAGTGAATAGTGCTACATAAGAGTTTGGGGTACTTCTTTTCTGAATATTGTGGTGAGAAATTTTTGTGAGCATCATGTCTTATACCGGGTCAGAGGAGAATGGAGACACAGTACGTAATGTCGAAACTGAGGAACAGCAGCATGATGAAAGGGTTAATCGGGTGAACTGTGAGGAGGATGCTAGGATATTTTTGCAATGGCCTGTTACTGCCGAGCGGTTGGAGGGTATGGATCGGTACGGTCTTCAATGCCTGGCCACAGCTATCGGTCATGCGGTTACTAGCAGCATGACCAAGGATAACTTGATAACGTGTGTACTGGGCAGGGTGACTGGTGAGCGAGATGGGTTGAGTGCTCAGAGCCCTTCGGCCATGCTTCCCTTACACTCGACTCCCAGCCATCCCCGTAGTTTGCCGACCCCGGGGACGCTTCCACAGGTGGGTGGTGACTGGCAGGGTGGGTTACCCCTGGGGGGACCACCGGTAATTTCAAACATTGTAGCACCTTCACCTTCTCAAGGGTTATCTCCAGAATTATTGCTTCAGCTCGAATTAGCTAAGATCGAAGAGAGAAAGGCTATCAGGGCGGGTGAGCAGCAAATAGAATTAGCCAAGATAGAAGAGAGAAAAACTATCAGTCAGCAGCACATAGAGCTAGCAAAAATCCAAGCTGATTTAGAGTCGACTAGGTACTGTGCCGACATGGACGTAGAGAAGTCGCGAGTAGAGACAACGGGACAGCGACTTGGGGCTGGTAACCGTGTTTATGAGCAGTCTCTCTCGCACTTATTGAAACTGGTTCCGGTGTTTGATGAGAGTGATGTTACAGAATTTTTCGCACGCTTTGAGAAGAAGTGCCAGGAACACCAGTGGCCAGAGAATAAATGGGCAGCACTTGTATCCTCTAGATTAATAGGCAAGGGTCTTAAAGCCTACGATGCGTTGCCTATAGAGTCGTGTATTATCTATGAGAAACTCAAGGAGGCTGTCCTGAGAGCATACGAACTACAACCAGAGACGTACAGGTTGAAGTTTCGGGGTGTTACCAAGGGTCGGGAGAGCACCTTTTTGGAGCATGCCCGGGAGCTGTCCGATGCTTTTGGGAATTGGCTGAGGTCGGAGAAAGCTACTACGTTTGACGACATTAAACAGTTGGTGCTTTTAGAGCAGTTTTTAAAATGCACGGGCGGCGACCTGACGTTAAACCTTAAAGAAAAGCAACCAAAAACTCTACAGGAGGCAGCTGAGACGGTTGACCTCCGGCTATCACTAATTCGTGGGTGCGGGTTTGCCCAGCGTAGTGAGGCAGGTAACAAGGGGCGTGACGCTCCACCCCCCCGAGTTAGTGATATACCTTATGCAAACAAGTACAAGAGCCATGATACCAAGACTGACCACAAGACTAGCACCGTCCCATTTAAGAAGGGGCCGGGCCCTTCCCAGTACCAAGGGAAGCCCAAAGGGGAGTTGGAGTGTTATCATTGTCATGAAAAGGGGCACTTTGCAAGAGTCTGTCCTAGCAAACCACCTACAGCAGCTGTGTCTTTGGCCTGCAACATTGGTGTGTCTCCGAAGTCATCTGAGTTTGCCCGGGGCAGTTCGTCAGAGGCTGAGGCACAGCCAATGCAGAAGCACCTGGGAGGCTCGAACCCTGCTCAGGATGTTTTTTGCGACCATAGAGGGCGGGGTTGCGTGATGTGGGCGGGGTGCAAGCATGGAGTAGAGGTCTTGCGTGATACAGGTGCTTCCCAGACTCTGATGAAAAACTTGACTGGCTACCCTATAAACGCGGCTCGGGTGGTGGTGGTGCAGGGTATTAATGCAACTCGGTCATACCCGCTGGTGCGGTTGGAGTTGGAGGTGGATGGTGTGGCACGTGAATTGGATGTCGGGATTGTGGAGAAACTGCCAGTGGAGGGCGTCGACCTTCTTCTCGGCAACGACTTTGCAATGCCCGCTTCTGAGGTTCTACCCTTAGTCGTTGCCGAGAGGCCGGCCGACGTGAGTAGGGAAGGGCAAGAGTGGGTCGAGCGGTGCCAGACACAACCCATGGCGTGTGTTGTCACCCGAGCTCGGGCAGCTAAAGTGTCACAGCCTAGTCCTCCGTCTTCAGACCAGCGGAGGAACGATCAACAGGAGGAGGCTAAAGCTGGAGTTGGTTTTAAGAGTTTTGACTCGGCGGCTCTCCTGGGTGATTCAGTATTAGCACCATTACTTAATTCTGGAGTAGCCCCTGGGCCTGTCATCGAGAGTGACGAGGCTGGGCATGACGAGTCTCCACGACAGCAACGTTATGTACATCGAGAGAGACAGAGGGAGCAGCCCAGTATCGGGGAAGGTCATGCATTGCTCCGGGAGCAGTTAGATCGCTTGGCACCCTCAGATATACGTCGGTTGCAACTAGAGGACCCTGAGCTCCAAACGTGTGCTAATGGAGCTGTAGAGCTCGACGAGGACGGCGATGCACAGCCATGAGATTTTTTTTATTTAGAAGGCATCCTCTATAGGCGTTTTCAAGACCCTAAACGTAGTTGGCCAGAGGGGTCCGGAGTAGTGGACCAGTTGGTGGTGCCACGGGAGTGCAGGGATAGCCTACTGAGGTTGGCGCGTGACATACCACTGGCAGGACATCTAGGGGTGAGAAAAACGGTGGCGGCTTTAGAAAAATTGTTTTGGTGGCCGGGGTTGAAGGGGCAGGTGGTAACCTGGATAGCAAGGTGTCATACGTGCCAGAGGGTTGGAAAACCTAACCAAACAATTCCGAGAGCGCCGTTGCACCCCATTCCTGTCAGTGGACCGCCCTTCAGTAAGGTCATCATTGATATGGTCGGACCCCTACCCCCTACTAGTGCCGGTAATAAATTTCTAGTAACTATCATGGATGTGGCCACTCGTTATCCTGATGCATATCCAATGAGAAATGGCACGGCGAAAACTGTTGTCCGGAACCTGCTCTGGTATTGCTCGCGGTATGGTTACCCGCAAGAGGTGCAATCGGACCAAGGTTCTAGTTTTACATCTAATCTGTTCAAACAAACTATGATTCAGCATGGCATCAGCACTGTCGTCTCTTCTGCGTATCACCCGGAGAGTCAAGGGGTGTTGGAGAGGTGGCACGCCATGCTGAAAAGCATGCTTCGATGTTATTGCGCAGAGAACGGAAAGGATTGGGACCTTGGTCTGCCGTATGTTTTGTTCGCGGCAAGAGAAGTACCTGGAGAGAGTCTCGGTTTCAGTCCGAATGAGCTTGTTTTCGGGCATCAGGTGAGGGGTCCTCTCCACATGGTGAAGGAGATGTGGGAGGGCACTAGGCATGTTGTTCTGCGAGATGAGTTGCGGCCTCTTGTTCCTGAGCGACGGGAGGAGTTGTTCACTAGGCTGTGGCAGTCCGTCCGCATGTTTGTTGCTTCTCCAGGCCTGATGTACGGGGTAGAATCCGACATGGAGGCTGGAGACAGTGCAAGGCTCGAGTTGGTTCCCTGCCGTGTGAATCCTGCTCGACAGCCTGTTGTGAAGGCGGAGCTGGACAGTGTGTGGAGAGGGGGTCTGAGGGATGAGGAATATCGTGAGTGGTCGTTGCCAGTGGCTTTGCAACCTGAGTTTGGTGGTAGAGTCCGTGTGTATGTTGATTGCAAGAGTGTGGAAGCATTATCTCTGACAGACGCCTATCCATTACCCAGAGTTGACGACACCATAGACCGCTTCGGGGCTGTCTCGCTCATCACGAAGGTAGAACTAGTGAAGGGTTATTGGCAGGCCCCGTTGGCGGAGAGAGCGAGGAGAAGTGCCAGTCTTGCGATGAACTGGACAGTTTATCAGTGTCAGGTGTTGTTGTGCTGCCGGAACACAAGTTGGATGTGTGGCATGCTAAGGGCACTGATAATGTTTTGGCTTTGTTTGCAGGAGAACCCTCGCTGTTCAGTCAGTGTCTGTCGCGGGTGGAGGATCCGGGGTAGGCTACCACAGTATGTTGGTATAGCCTCCTGTCTTGGCTCGCGGTGTATTTTTGCGCTGGTGCTTGTTGGCTCGCGTGTGTAGCATCAGCGTAGGGTCGCAGGGCAGGAGTTGTTGGCTTTGATTAGAAGAAAGTTAGGCTACATCTATAGTAGCTGCCAAAAACAACATTAAAATAAAATATGAAAAATTAAATAAAAACTCTTTCTTTTTAATAATTAATTTTAAGATAATATTGTAGCTGAGTACTGAGTGCAGATGATTTTCTCTCAGTAGGCTGTGCTTCTTAAAGCTCGCTCTGGGAGCACAATGTTATGAATTAATGTATTATTTTTGGGAAGGGTGATAAGATGTTTTTTATATATAAAATGTTGTTGTATTTTTTTTTTTTGAGGAGACTGAGCTTGCATTCCATGAGTGGCAGAGTGGCTAGGAGTGGCAGATTCTAGCGACATTCTGCCTGTTCAGATATGGGCTCATGGTTGAGTGTCCCATATCTTGGGGGGGGTGTGACGCCTCCCGGCGCTGGCAGAATGGTTGCGTGGGGCATTGCAGCTCGCTAGCGCTCGCCAGGATGGGGGGATGGGCTACAGTTGTCCTAGAATGATCTGCTTTATGTTATTAGTGTCGTGTTGCCACAGACAGTCTAGAAATGGTCTTTGTTTTGGTCTGTGACCGCGCCTTGTATTTTATATTCGCTATAATATAAATGTTGCTTGTGTGAGAGGCGAGCGAGAGAGGGTGACGGGGTACACCTTTACAGCGGGGCGAGCTATCACGCGGCCCGCTCGGGCGCTGACGGCGTTGGCGGCCGGGTGGTCAACTAGTCCCTGCTCATCGCGGCCTCGTGTTTTTTTACCAGCTCAGAGCTGGCCTGACACGCGTATCGTCTACATCCTTTGCAATTCTGTCCCCCATACTCGCCACTTTGCATACTATTTCTCTCTCTCGACTTCTCCTTTCTCATTCTCTAATCTTTATTAAACTCAACATCCCTTCTGTTTCAGCATAGACGTTCACCGTCGGCCAGTCGTATTGTACGCAAAGCTCTCAGATATTTCTATGTATTAGGCTTTAATGAGGTTTGGAGAGACGGACTTTTCCGTGTGTGTCCTCTCTCGGGAAGGTTGTAGACCGGTATATGTCTCCCTGGCAGGGTGTTGAGCGATTCTGCTTAGTTATTTAAAGCTAGACTAGGGGTAAGGTTACTGTGTCGTTATCTTCGATGTGTGCAGTGTTAGCTAAGCCCTGCACGACATCGACAGGTACTGTGGGAGCCTAGGTTGTCTTCGGGTGGGTTTACTTTGCGAGCACAGCACTGTGGTGTGAGTGGGCCATAGCCTATCCCTCACAACATAGTGCTGCCTCTTTGTGTTGACTTCTGAGGGATCGCCAGGATAGAACTAGGTACTAGAGACCTAGATTTATCAAGAGAGCATCCCCGTCATATAACGTAATCTTCATTATACCACCTTCGGACAACGTTAGGCTACGAGCCGCATGCTCGCCCATTGTTGCCCTGCCTTGATACCCCAGCTAGACTTTATTAACCAAGCAGACACTGGTTAGAGATAAGCTCCATTATTATATGTATGCCACATTATTATTCACTGCACTTTTGAGCCGAGGTTGTTGTTGAGTTGCACAACCCTAGTAGGCTGTTGCGTTGTGTCGTGAAGCATTTCTTTAGTTGTCGAGCATTACTACCTTTGCGCAGTCTTTATTATTCGCCTGCCTATTATTACTATATGTCCTAGCATTTATTGTGACCCGTATTCTGCATTATAATTGTTCAAGATTCTTTACGAACATCTTCCCAGCATCAGACTTATTTCAGAAGTTTCCAGTTGATGTTGCAGGACTAGCATTGCACTTTCTTTAATACAGGAGTGCCAGTTATTTGAGTATCTACCGTAACGTTAATTAATTCCGTTAACTATCTTTTCTTTGTGTAACCTAATCGAGTAATCTTTTACTGTTTGAGAATAGGCTGTTTCATCGAGCGTCAGCCTAGTGTGTGTGCCCCAGTTACCGAGTCATAGGATACCTCGTTGTCCAGGCACGACTCAGGGCGGTAATGGTGTTTTGTTTTCCAGTGTTTAAGGCAGGGGTTGGATCTAGTGTTACCGTTGTTGCATTTTGCCATTATCTAGTCCAATGTTGAAGAGCCCTGTGTCTTTGAGAACCTGGATCGTAACAATATAATTAATCAAATTGGTAATAATGACCAACTTTGACGTAATGGCATCAGGTTACTGGGAACGAAAGAGGTCAACCGATATTTGTTTTTAAGGGGGGATGGGCTTATTTATTTCCCCATGTATGTATGTTTTGTATCATTGTTTAAAGTTTCCTCCCTAGACCTCCATCAAGCTTTAACAACCATAAAAATCCCAAGACCCTCCTTCAAGATAAATGTGTACATTTTTCGATAGAAAAATGGCCCCGCCAAAGGCTGGTATCTCTTTAATTACAGGCTGGCTATGGGTCGCCAGGAAAAAATTACACCTATATGACATGAAATTTTTAAATCTTGACAAGGATATGGGATGAAAAGTCTTAAAATCACCAAACTAATGGGCCGAACGTCATAAAATCTAAAAACAAACTGGGGAAAAGGGCGTCTAGAATAACGACCAATCTCCCTTTAAAGCATACATACAAAATATACAATATAGCCAATTTGACTGTGTAGAGGGTAAACTAATAAAACAACACGGACACACACATGCTATTTCATATTTCCTACAATACACCCAATTATTCCTGTTAATTAAAAACATGTTCATGTTTTTTCATTCGATTAAAAATCAGATTCAAGCCCACATACTGTATATTTTAAATATCAACTAATTTGAATTTTTGCTTACATATTTTTCAGCATGGGGACGAAACCAAATGTCTTCCGTTGAATAATAGCTTTGGCTCAATGGCAGCGTCATATTTATTAATATATTTATTGTTATTATTATAGACAGATGACAATAATAGATCGTATAATCAATTCATTCTAGGTTGGCCAAAAAAGATTACCATTAACCTCTTTCACTTAAGAAGGACTAGAGTAATCAAGCTGATATATTCACCATTTGGGAAGATTAAGCAAGGGAAGAGGTGTGGAAATCTACAGCCTATTTACTCTAGCCCTTAATGAGTTACAGAGGTTAGAGGTCACGATTTCTGGCCAACTTATAATGAATGGACTATAGTTATGTTATATTATAGCTGGGTTTAAATACATGGTTAGATTGATATCCAGTATTCGATAAATGTATATACCATCGTAGTCATGTACTTAATCTTTAACTGTCTTGATGGTGTAATGGTTAGAGTGTTTAAGATTTGTAAGTGATAACCCAGGTTCGAATCCCGGGTGGAACATATGCTTTCAAGAATTATAAAGGTTAGCATTGCATTATAACATGCACCAACAGTAGTAATTATAAAGGTTAGCATTGCATTATAACATGCACCAACAGTAGTAATTATAAAGGTTAGCATTGCATTATAACATGCACCAACAGTAGTAATTATAAAGGTTAGCATTGCATTATAACATGCACCAACAGTAGTAATTATAAAGGTTAGCATTGCATTATAACATGCACCAACAGTAGTAATTATAAAGGTTAGCATTGCATTATAACATGCACCAACAGTAGTAATTATAAAGGTTAGCATTGCATTATAACATGCACCAACAGTAGTAATTATAAAGGTTAGCATTGCATTATAACATGCACCAACAGTAGTAATTATAAAGGTTAGCATTGCATTATAACATGCACCAACAGTAGTAATTATAAAGGTTAGCATTGCATTATAACATGCACCAACAGTAGTAATTATAAAGGTTAGCATTGCATTATAACATGCACCAACAGTAGTAATTATAAAGGTTAGCATTGCATTATAACATGCACCAACAGTAGTAATTATAAAGGTTAGCATTGCATTATAACATGCACCAACAGTAGTAATTATAAAGGTTAGCATTGCATTATAACATGCACCAACAGTAGTAATTATAAAGGTTAGCATTGCATTATAACATGCACCAACAGTAGTAATTATAAAGGTTAGCATTGCATTATAACATGCACCAACAGTAGTAATTATAAAGGTTAGCATTGCATTATAACATGCACCAACAGTAGTAATTATAAAGGTTAGCATTGCATTATAACATGCACCAACAGTAGTAATTATAAAGGTTAGCATTGCATTATAACATGCACCAACAGTAGTAATTATAAAGGTTAGCATTGCATTATAACATGCACCAACAGTAGTAATTATAAAGGTTAGCATTGCATTATAACATGCACCAACAGTAGTAATTATAAAGGTTAGCATTGCATTATAACATGCACCAACAGTAGTAATTATAAAGGTTAGCATTGCATTATAACATGCACCAACAGTAGTAATTATAAAGGTTAGCATTGCATTATAACATGCACCAACAGTAGTAATTATAAAGGTTAGCATTGCATTATAACATGCACCAACAGTAGTAATTATAAAGGTTAGCATTGCATTATAACATGCACCAACAGTAGTAATTATAAAGGTTAGCATTGCATTATAACATGCACCAACAGTAGTAATTATAAAGGTTAGCATTGCATTATAACATGCACCAACAGTAGTAATCAAGTTACATTTACACTGATTTACTTAAGGGGAAGTATTTTTTGCTGAACCCCTTTCTCCCTCATCCTTAGCCCAGTTAGTATTGAGATTGTAAGACGTTCGTCCTATTAGTCTGTAGATTTCGCCCCCACTGATTTATATATTTTTATATAGTTTATGTTTTTGTCATTATTAAGACCTTTGGTGCTATTTAGGTGTCGATTCTTCCCTGGCGAGCGATAGCGAGCCTGAATTTAGAGTGAACCGGGAAATTTTTCCCGGGAAAATTTTTCCCGGGAAATTTTTCTACCGAAAAATTTACAAATATATCTGGAAGGAGGATTTTTGGGGATGATTCTTACGTTTGATCGAGGTCTAGGCACGAAACTAAAATAATAATACATCGTAAATATAAATATAAATAAGCATATAAATATGCCCTACCCCCATTATTACCTATGACAATTACCAAGTGAAATGATGCTAAGCTTCGTAAATAAACAGTTAAAGCAATATTACAGCCACATATTTCTTACTATCACTCTCACTTGCATTCTCTCTCTCTCTCTCTTTCTCTCTCTCGCTCGCTTTCGCTCTCTCTCTCTCTCTCTCTCTCTCTCTCTTTACTGAATTTACTGAGGGTGTAGCCGAGTAGGCTGAATAGCTAATGATAATGCAGATGTATGTCTTATGGGGAGATAGGCCGTTTTTTCTGGTCCCCCTTCTTCATGTTTAGCCCCATTACTTTTCAGATTATAAGACTTTCGGCCCATTAGTTTGGCGATTTTTAGACCTTTCGGCCCATTTCTTTGTCAGTATTATTAATGCTTTTCGTGTCATTTACGTGTCTATTTTTCAGAAAAATTTGAACATTTTGAAGGAGGGTCTTGGGGAGTGGTTTGAAAGCTTGATGGAGGTCTAGGGAGGAAACTAATAACATCATAAAAAGATACATAAATGAGCAAATTAATACGCCCATCACCCTTAAGCTATATGTTTCGTGTGACTCGCCTTGTGGGACGGGTAATTCAGACAATGTTAACCTTTTGAAGATTATCACTTATTTTGATTGTTTTCTGGCTATCATTAGGAGATTTTATACAGCTTATGAAGGATTTGTGGGAATTCAAAGGGTAAAGACTATCTCAATTAACCCGCCGACTGCCATAAGCCCTTCCGAATCAGAATAAAATCGTCTAATAATAGCCAGACAACAGAAAATAAATGCGTAATCATATCTTGAAAAGGTTAACCACAATATGACGTTTAGTCTTCCGGCATCAAAGGAATGTATTGACTAACCAATCATGCTCAGGATCGTTGGCAAAAACACACGCACACACTCCGGAGGCAGAAGTTGGGATATAAAACACACACACACACTCACACAAGTGGAGCACCAACATTTATCAGTACAAGTATTATGCTATAAGGAATTCGGAGCCGTAAACATCGACATATAAACATAATATACACCGAATATATGACTTTGTGATTAAAACGTATTGAAGCTAACCTGGCAGAAATTGGTAACGCTGCCTTTCTATATATTTCCATAGCCAATATAAAATAAAAGCGGCGTTACAGGAACAGTTTAGATAGGCAGAATAGGAAATGTATAGGGAGGCAGCGTTACCAATATTTTCCATAATAGCTTGAATGCCTTTTAAGGGGGAGGTAGTTGTTTTTTTCTGGACTCCCTTCACCCTTATGTATATCCCCAGTTTTTATATTTTAAGATGTTCGCTCCATTAGTTTGTTGATTTAATGACATTTTGTGCCAATTAGCTGTCGATTCCTTGTTCTTGGCGAGCGATAGCGAGACTGGAATTTAGCAACAAAGTAACCAATTTATGTTGAAAGGGATGTAGGTTTTTTGTTTAAGCTTGATGGCATTCTAGCGAGGAAACTAAAACATATATAACTAAATAGACCAGAAAATAACCACTACGTACGGCTTAATAAAATATTTGTTGAATTGTACCATATGGTATGCAGTTATGTTTACAGCTCCAGCGCTCAAGTGGTCAAATATTTGTTGAATTGTACTGTATGGTATGCAGTTATGTTTACAGCTCCAGCGCTCAAGTGGTCAAATATTTGTTGAATTGTACTGTATGGTATGCAGTTATGTTTACAGCTCCAGCGCTCAAGTGGTCAAATATTTGTTGAATTGTACTGTATGGTATGCAGTTATGTTTACAGCTCCAGCGCTCAAGTGGTCAAATATTTGTTGAATTGTACTGTATGGTATGCAGTTATGTTTACAGCTCCAGCGCTCAAGTGGTCAAATATTTGTTGAATTGTACTGTATGGTATGCAGTTATGTTTACAGCTCCAGCGCTCAAGTGGTCAAATATTTGTTGAATTGTACTGTATGGTATGCAGTTATGTTTACAGCTCCAGCGCTCAAGTGGTCAAATATTTGTTGAATTGTACTGTATGGTATGCAGTTATGTTTACAGCTCCAGCGCTCAAGTGGTCAAATATTTGTTGAATTGTACTGTATGGTATGCAGTTATGTTTACAGCTCCAGCGCTCAAGTGGTCAAATATTTGTTGAATTGTACTGTATGGTATGCAGTTATGTTTACAGCTCCAGCGCTCAAGTGGTCAAATATTTGTTGAATTGTACCGTATGGTATGCAGTTATGTTTACAGCTCCAGCGCTCAAGTGGTCAAATATTTGTTGAATTGTACTGTATGGTATGCAGTTATGTTTACAGCTCCAGCGCTCAAGTGGTCAAATATTTGTTGAATTGTACCGTATGGTATGCAGTTATGTTTACTGCTCCAGCGCTCAAGTGGTCAAATATTTGTTGAATTGTACTGTATGGTATGCAGTTATGTTTACAGCTCCAGCGCTCAAGTGGTCAAATATTTGTTGAATTGTACTGTATGGTATGCAGTTATGTTTACAGCTCCAGCGCTCAAGTGGTCAAATATTTGTTGAATTGTACTGTATGGTATGCAGTTATGTTTACAGCTCCAGCGCTCAAGTGGTCAAATATTTGTTGAATTGTACCGTATGGTATGCAGTTATGTTTACAGCTCCAGCGCTCAAGTGGTCAAATATTTGTTGAATTGTACTGTATGGTATGCAGTTATGTTTACAGCTCCAGCGCTCAAGTGGTCAAATATTTGTTGAATTGTACCGTATGGTATGCAGTTATGTTTACTGCTCCAGCGCTCAAGTGGTCAAATATTTGTTGAATTGTACTGTATGGTATGCAGTTATGTTTACAGCTCCAGCGCTCAAGTGGTCAAATATTTGTTGAATTGTACCGTATGGTATGCAGTTATGTTTACTGCTCCAGCGCTCAAGTGGTCAAATATTTGTTGAATTGTACTGTATGGTATGCAGTTATGTTTACAGCTCCAGCGCTCAAGTGGTCAAATATTTGTTGAATTGTACTGTATGGTATGCAGTTATGTTTACAGCTCCAGCGCTCAAGTGGTCAAATATTTGTTGAATTGTACCGTATGGTATGCAGTTATGTTTACAGCTCCAGCGCTCAAGTGGTCAAATATTTGTTGAATTGTACCGTATGGTATGCAGTTATGTTTACTGCTCCAGCGCTCAAGTGGTCAAATATTTGTTGAATTGTACCGTATGGTATGCAGTTATGTTTACTGCTCCAGCGCTCAAGTGGTCAAATATTTGTTGAATTGTACCGTATGGTATGCAGTTATGTTTACTGCTCCAGCGCTCAAGTGGTCAAATATTTGTTGAATTGTACTGTATGGTATGCAGTTATGTTTACAGCTCCAGCGCTCAAGTGGTCAAATATTTGTTGAATTGTACTGTATGGTATGCAGTTATGTTTACAGCTCCAGCGCTCAAGTGGTCAAATATTTGTTGAATTGTACCGTATGGTATGCAGTTATGTTTACAGCTCCAGCGCTCAAGTGGTCAAATATTTGTTGAATTGTACCGTATGGTATGCAGTTATGTTTACTGCTCCAGCGCTCAAGTGGTCAAATATTTGTTGAATTGTACCGTATGGTATGCAGTTATGTTTACTGCTCCAGCGCTCAAGTGGTCAAATATTTGTTGAATTGTACTGTATGGTATGCAGTTATGTTGACAGCTCCAGCGCTCAAGTGGTCAAATATTTGTTGAATTGTACTGTATGGTATGCAGTTATGTTTACAGCTCCAGCGCTCAAGTGGTCAAATATTTGTTGAATTGTACCGTATGGTATGCAGTTATGTTTACAGCTCCAGCGCTCAAGTGGTCAAATATTTGTTGAATTGTACCGTATGGTATGCAGTTATGTTTACTGCTCCAGCGCCCAAGTGGTCAAATATTTGTTGAATTGTACCGTAAGGTATGCAGTTATGTTTACAGCTCCAGCGCTCAAGTGGTCAAATATTTGTTGAATTGTACTGGATGATAATTTATGCAGTTATGTTTACAGCTCCAGCGCTCAAGTGGTCAAATATTTGTTGAATTGTACTGTATGGTATGCAGTTATGTTTACAGCTCCAGCGCTCAAGTGGTCAAATATTTGTTGAATTGTACCGTATGGTATGCAGTTATGTTTACAGCTCCAGCGCTCAAGTGGTCAAATATTTGTTGAATTGTACCGTATGGTATGCAGTTATGTTTACTGCTCCAGCGCCCAAGTGGTCAAATATTTGTTGAATTGTACCGTATGGTATGCAGTTATGTTTACAGCTCCAGCGCTCAAGTGGTCAAATATTTGTTGAATTGTACCGTATGGGATGCAGTTATGTTTACAGCTCCAGCGCTGAAGTGGTCAAATATTTGTTGAATTGTACCGTATGGTATGCAATTATGTTTTCAGCTCCAGCGCTCAAGTGGTCAAATATTTGTTGAATTGTACCGTATGGCATGAATTTATGTTTACAGCTCCAGCGCTCAAGTGGTCAAATATTTGTTGAATTGTACCGTATTGTATGCAGTTATGTTTACAGCTCCAGCGCTCAAGTGGTCAAATATTTGTTGAATTGTACCGTATGGTATGCAGTTATGTTTACAGCTCCAGCGCTCAAGTGGTCAAATATTTGTTGAATTGTACTGTATGGTATGCAGTTATGTTTACAGCTCCAGCGCTCAAGTGGTCAAATATTTGTTGAATTGTACCGTATGGTATGCAGTTATATTTACAGCTCCAGCGCTCAAGTGGTTAAATATTTGTTGAATTGTACCGTATGGTATGCAATTATGTTTACAGCTCCAGCGCTCAAGTGGTCAAATATTTGTTGAATTGTACCGTATGGTATGCAGTTATGTTTACTGCTCCAGCGCTCAAGTGGTCAAATATTTGTTGAATTGTACCGTATAGTATTCAGTTATGTTTACAGCTCCAGCGCTCAAGTTGTCAAATATTTGTTGAATTGAACCGTATGGTAAGCAATTATGTTTTCAGCTGCAGCGCTCAAGTGGTCAAATATTTGTTGAATTGTACCGTATGGCATGAATTTATGTTTACAGCTCCAGCGCTCAAGTGGTCAAATATTTGTTGAATTGTACCGTATGGTATGCAGTTATGTTTACAGCTCCAGCGCTCAAGTGGTCAAATATTTGTTGAATTGTCCCGTATGGTATGCAGTTATGTTTACTGCTCCAGCGCTCAAGTGGTCAAATATTTGTTGAATTGTACGTACGGTATGCAGTTATGTTTACAGCTCCAGCGCTCAAGTGGTCATATATGTGTTGAATTGTACTGTATGGTATGCAGTTATGTTTACACCTCCATCGCTCAAGTGGTCAAATATTTGTTGAATTGTACCGTATGGTATGCAGTTATGTTTACAGCTCCAGCGCTCAAGTTGTCAAATATTTGTTGAATTGTACCATATGCTATGTAGTTATGTTTACAGCTCCAGCTCTCAAGTGGTCAAATATTTGTTGAATTGAACCGTATGGTATGCAGTTATGTTTACAGCTCCAGCACTCAAGTGGTCAAATATTTGTTGAATTGTACTGTATGGTATGCAGTTATGTTTACAGCTCCAGCGCTCAAGTGGTCAAATATTTGTTGAATTGTACCGTATGGTATGCAGTTATGTTTACAGCTCCAGCGCTCAAGTGGTCAAATATTTGTTGAATTGTACCGTATGGTATGCAGTTATGTTTACAGCTCCAGCGCTCAAGTGGTCAAATATTTGTTGAATTGTACCGTATGGTATGCAGTTATGTTTACAGCTCCAGCGCTCAAGTGGTCAAATATTTGTTGAATTGTACCATATGGAATGCAGTTATGTTTACAGCTCCAGCGATCAAGTGGTCAAATATTTGTTGAATTGTACCGTATGGTATGCAGTTATGTTTACAGCTCCAGCGCTCAAGTGGTCAAATATTTGTTGAATTGTACCGTATGGTATGCAGTTATGTTTACAGCTCAAGCGCTCAAGTTGGCAAATATTTGTTGAATTGTACCGTATGGTATGCAGTTATGTTTACTGCTCCAGCACTCACATGGTCAAATATTTGTTGAATTGTACCGTATGGTATGCAGTTATGTTTACAGCTCCAGCGCTCAAGTGGTCAAATATTTGTTGAATTGTACCGTATGGTATGCAGTTATGTTTACAGCTCCAGCACTCAAGTGGCCAAATATTTGTTTAATTGTACCGTATGGTATGCAGTTATGTTTACAGCTCCAGCGCTCAAGTGGTCAAATATTTGTTGAATTGTACCGTATGGTATGCAGTTATGTTTACAGCTCCAGCGCTCAAGTGGTCAAATATTTGTTGAATTGTACTGTATGGTATGCAGTTATGTTTACAGTTCAAGCGCTCAAGTTGGCAAATATTTGTTGAATTGTACCGTATGGTATGCAGTTATGTTTACTGCTCCAGCGCTCAAGTGGTCAAATATTTGTTGAATTGTACCGTATGGTATGCAGTTATGTTTACAGCTCCAGCACTCAAGTGGTCAAATATTTGTTGAATTGTACCGTATGGTATGCAGTTATGTTTACAGCTCCAGCACTCAAGTGGCCAAATATTTGTTGAATTGTACCATATGGTATGCAGTTATGTTTACAGCTCCAGCGCTCAAGTGGTCAAATATTTGTTGAATTATACCGTATGGTATGCAGTTATGTTTACAGCTCCAGCACTCAAGTGGCCAAATATTTGTTGAATAGTACCATATGGTATGCAGTTATGTTTACCGCTCCAGCACTCAAGTGGTCAAATATTTGTTGAATTGTACTGCATGGTATGTAGTTATGTTTACAGCTCCAGCGCTCAAGTGGTCAAATATTTGTTGAATTATACCGTATGGTATGCAGTTATGTTTACAGGTCCAGCGCTCAAGTGGTAAAATATTTGTTGAATTGTACCGTATGGTATGCAGTTATGTTTACAGCTCCAGCGCTCAAGTGGTCAAATATTTGTTGAATTGTATCATATGGTATGCAGTTATGTTTACAGCTCCAGCGCTCAAGTGGTCAAATATTTGTTGAATTGTACCGTATGGTATGCAGTTATGTTTACAGCTCCAGCGCTCAAGTGGTCAAATTTTTGTTGAATTGTACCGTATGGTATTCAGTTATGTTTACAGCTCCAGCGCTCAAGTGATCAATTATGTGTTGAATTGTACCGTATGGTGTGCAGTTATGTTTACAGCTCCAGCGCTCAAGTGGTCAAATTTTTGTTGAATTGTACCATATGGTATGCAGTTATGTTTACAGCTCCAGCGCTCAAGTGGTCAAATATTTGTTGAATTGTACCGTATGGTATGCAGTTATGTTTACAGCTCCAGCGCTCAAGTGGTCAAATATTTGTTGAATTCTACCGTATGGTATGCAGTTATGTTTACAGCTCCAGGGCTCAAGTGGTCAAATATTAGTTGAATTGTACCGTATGGTATTCAGTTATGTTTGCAGCTCCAGCGCTCAAGTGATCAAGTATGTGTTGAATTGTACCGTATGGTGTGCAGCTATGTTTACAGCTCCAGCGCTCAAGTGGTCAAATTTTTGTTGAATTGTACCATATGGTATGCAGTTATGTTTACAGCTCCAGCGCTCAAGTGGTCAAATATTTGTTGAATTGTACCGTATGGTATGCAGTTATGTTTACAGCTCCATCGCTCAAGTGGTCAAATATTTATTGAATTGTACCATATGGTATGCAGTTATGTTTACAGCTCCAGCGCTCAAGTGGTCAAATATGTGTTGAATTGTACCGTATGGTGTGCAGTTATGTTTACACCTCCAGCACTCAAGTGGTCAAATATTTGTTGAATTGTACCGTATGGTATGCAGTTATTTTTACAGCTCCAGCGCTCAAGTGGTCAAATATTTGTTGAATTGTACCGTATGGTATGCAGTTATGTTTACAGCTCCAGCGCTCAAGTGGTCAAATATTTGTTGAATTGAACCGTATGGTATGCAGTTATGTTTACTGGTCCAGCGCTCAAGTGGTCAAATATTTTTTGAATTGTACCGTATGGTATGCAGTTATGTTTACAGCTCCAGCGCTCAAGTGGTCAAATATTTGTTGAATTGTACCGTATGGTATGCAGTTATGTTTACAGCTCCAGCGATCAAGTGGTCAAATATTTGTTGAATTGTACCATATGGTATGCAGTTATGTTTACAGCTCCAGCGCTCAAGTGGTCAAATATTTGTTGAATTGTACCGTATGGTATGCAGTTATGTTTACAGCCCCAGCGCTCAAGTGGTCAAATATTTGTTGAATTGTACCGCATGGTATGCAGTTATGTTTACAGCTCCAGCGCTCAAGTGGTCAAATATTTGTTGAATTGTACCGTGTGGTATGCAGTTATGTTTACAGCTCCAGCGCTCAAGTGGTCAAATATTTGTTGAATTGTACCGTATGGTATGCAGTTATGTTTACAGCTCCAGCGTTCAAGTGGTCAAATATTTGTTGAATTGTACCATATGGCATGCTGTTACGTTTACAGCTCCAGCGCTCAAGTGGTCAAATTCTAAAAGATCTTGAAGGAAGGTATTTGTTTTATCTATAGCCCCTTCTCTCTAATGTTTAGCCCACTTATTTCTGAAATAATATTATGTTCGCTTCATAGGTTTGGCGATTTGAAGTCCTTTCGTCCCATTTCTCTGTCAATTTTAAGACCTTTCGTACAATTTAAATGTAGATATTTTCCTGGCAAGAGGTAGCGACCCTGTAATTTAGTGGAAACGGCCTTCGGCAAAGACATATAAAGATCGAACAAATTTCACATTGATTGCGAAAGTTAGTCTTTCTAGTAATCATTTTTCGGTCTTTATAGAGATCTATGAAGCAATATATATATATATATATTATATAGTCAGGTGTCCACTCGCAGCTGTCCAACGATTGAAGGTATACATTTAGAGATCGGCCTCACATCCATTTACCCCCTCAGACGCACAGCAAGAACTATGTACTGCAAAACGGAATGTCTTTTGTACATCTATTATTCATTTCGCACGAAAATAGCTCTAGCGTGACATACGAGCTTAACACGCCACATTTCGGACGATTCTACAACAAATTTCTTCATTCAAGTCCCTAAGCCCTAATCGTCCATCCTTATCAGTACGTATTATCCTACAACACTTCCACAAAAGGTATTTTTAACATATTTTGTTTGCTCTCTATTTTTTTGTTTTGTGTATGAAGGACAAAAGGCAAAGTTGCCTGCAACAAGTGCCCCCCCCCAAAAAATAAATAAAATAAAATTAATAAAAAATTGACAGAGTGAGAGAACCAATTTATTATTATTATTTGTTTTTATTTTGTTTTTGCAATGTTCAAAGGATGAGTGGTGTGCTTCTTTAGTATAGTGCAATGGATAGGAGAAGGAGTTATTTGTGAGAGGTAGCTTGAATACTCTCTGTGCAGGTGAGACACAAACAGAAACAGTGAGGGAAGCCAGACACATGAAACAGGCGTTCCAGCAACTCCTTACCACATATGAGGCCTCTCCTGGGTATTGCTCTGCTCGGTTGTGTTTTGTCGGGCTATAATAGTTACAGCTCGAAATATAGTCTTTACTAAAATCCAGATCTGGACTTAAAGACCGTAAATAAACTCAACAGGGACTTCCCGAACACGTTCTCAATATCACAAATAAGTATTCAACTAGGTACTACAGAACTCAGTAACAACACACATGTGAATTATATGCACAAGTTTATTCAAAGGCATGGACATGGTAGCTTTACTTATTGGCTTTGGATTTAGGATATCGTAGCATAATCATATCAATATTCAATTATTTTATGCATGACTGTAGCTCAGGGCGTAGCATTATCTTAATAATTATTAGAATTATAAGGCAACGAAGAGAATACATATAAGTAGAACACACCAAAGTAAGATCAATTATACTTCTGTGGTGTTGATAAACAAAGCAGGAAATATGCAATTAAATAAACACATGGCCTATAGTATCAACCCTTAATAATAATAATGATGCGGGTCGAGTGTCTTACGTGAATGAAACAACAATAAAGATAATTATTAATACTCTCGATATAAAAGTGAATGGAAGAGTTGAGAGTTAAAATACTGGTACACGGGGCGGTACGAGCCACGCTCACGGAGTGAGGGCGCGGGCGTGAAACAGGTAGGCTGGCTACGGATAGTGACTTTTGAGTAGGTAGCTGGTCAGGTCATATACTTTACTGCGATGTTGGAAAATACAATTCTAGTTTGTGTAAATACGAACTTAATCTCAGAGATATTACGATGAAACTGGGGGCAAGGTATTACTTAATTAGTTTTCACAATTTACTATGTATGTAGCTCAAATTATGTAATTTATGATTGGAACTTTATATTCACTTCAATCGAACGTATGTAATAATTACGAACTCGGTCGAGGAATTCAGATGTAATGTTATTAATACAATTATGAATCAACTATAGAGAAATATCTACTAATTGTATATAAATACAACGTCTAATTAACCAAATGCAATTAGTTAACGATGTCCTAGAAAAGCTTATAATGGTAATAGCGTAAGGAAATAATTAACGAAATATTAATAATGTTAAAAGTGACGCACAAGACGAAGTTGTACTACGGAAATACTCAGAAGGGTATAAACAAGATGTCTGAACGAGTCATAATAAGAATTCACCTTAATAAGCGGTGTATTCGAGATGATGGAAAATTTAGATAAAAGACTATGCAATGCTAGAATTCCTAGACAGTAAGAATCAGAATGATCTACATCAATAATCATATGAACGGTAATACTAGTTCATAAAATAATTACAACGATTAAGTATTCGAATGTACAAATGGGGGACCTGGAAAGTATATAACTTAGTGAATGATAAACTTCACAACGAGGATACTGAGATAAAATAAATATGAAATTGAGCGTAGGTTCTAGGTAATAAGTTATGAATTAAGAAGGGGAATCAAGACACGAAATACACTTCGAACTCAACTTGTAACATACATAACAGAATACATATACTACGAAAATCTGTGAGTGCTGGCGAGATAATATGATTAACAAGAGTATATAACCTATGTGTAGGAGGTTCTAGAGGATATTTAAACAAGATGAATATAGGATCTTGAACACAGATCTAGATAAGAATTAATATAAGTTTCAGAAGGATTAACACATACGAAAATAAAGATCTTGGGCACAGATCTACATATAATCACACGCTTACACGATTCACACATCTTAACCTATACCTCGACAACAATAATGACAACTCAAGATATACAGAGACACTTAGGGTAATCTTGGAGGGTAGAGAGAGAGCAGGACTGGCCGACGCAGATCGTAGGTTCGTGGAGCAGCACTTCAGAGGGGTAGGGCGTCACTCGAGCAGGACTTCAGGTTCCAGTCTTCAGAGGGCACCACAGGTCTAGCGCTCTCACCGGCAGGGGGCAGGTTTGGGGCAAGCTTCTGCTGTGGTTAGCTGTCCTGTCCTTTTCCGGCTGAGTACAGTACCGCAGTGGATTTTTGCATCCCTTTCCACTAAATCTTTGAGGTAATATCTGACTTAATTCTTGACTCTCTTTTATACAGTCTCGCGGCAATAGGGGGTATTGTGAATTCGTTGTGATGAAGTTGTGAGGTTTAATACTTATTGTAGACATGGCTGGTTAATATTTATAGGTGTACTTATATATTAGGTAACACATTTATATCATACAAGGCATTTATAGACCCTATTCATGGAGAATTCTTACTTATAAGGATTACATCATTCTCCAGACTCTTAGGCAGACTTGGTTATTGCTGGCCTATTTGTGCTTCTTGTCTTGAGGTTATTACATCTACAGGACCGTCATAACTGGTACTCTTGCTCAGGTCCATTTGTACCTGTAAGCTTCCGGTCGCTGGTGTTCAACTTGCATAAACAAGTCTTCATCATATTGCATATCCGGGGATGGAGGAAATGCTATCCTTTGAGTGGCTGGTGTGCTTAAAAAGCAGGGCTGTGGTTGGCTGTGATAATTTCCCATTCTCATAACTGCTGCTTGGTCCCATAGAACATGAGAAGCTCTGGGCGGCAGGGGTGGCTCCTGCATTTTCTTGTTTCTCCTTTGCTTCCGTGTTATTGGTTTAGTTTGTGGATCCAGTTGCAGGCTGGCAATTCTGCAACTGGCTTTTGCATTTGGCTGTAGCAACCCCGTCATTTCACCACTATCGACGAGGAAAAAGTCGCGACCTCGCGGTTGAAGAATGTAGGATCGGTTGGTGGTTGTGTTCATGACGTGTGTCAGGTTTTGTAAGGTGAGCAGCCATAATGTGGTAGGGACGTCGATAGGTTTGGTGACGTCCATGCCCAGGTTTAAATGTAAAGGTACTTCAGCATGAGCAGCTAGTTGTAGGAGCTGATTAGGAGTTTTCACAGGCGTTGGTTTGATGCCATAAAAAATGGACACACTGTTAATTTTCATTGCTGGTGGAGTCGTCGAAGGTGTAACTGCAGGAGTAGGTGTCCTTGGAATAGGTCTGGTCACTGCTGGTTGGCGAGGAGTAGTGACTCGGACAGGAATGGCTGGTGATGAGTGTTTGGAGGTAGGCGTGGCTGTTCCAGGTAGGGGTGACCTCGCATTAGGTGGTGTGGCCATCAGTGGAGCTGGCAAGGTAGGTCTTGGGTTATCTCGCCGAATGTATGTTGGTTTTAAGGAAGGCGCCCATCATTGAGGGGGCACCACACGTCGACCAGATCTTGTGCATGTAAGGTTAGATCGAGTAGGAATTAGTAAAGGTTGAAAAACACGTGATTGAGGGGAAGGTGAAGAAGCAGAGCTAGAAGAATGTGATGGTTTATTTGTTATGTTATGTCTGGGACGGATGACTGAGGAAGGTCGTGAGTTAGAAGATGATTGAGGAATGGCCCTGGGAAGTAATGGAAGAGGCCGTGTAACTGGTTTAATTTGGGATTGAGATCCGGAAGGAACAGAAGATTTTAGTTTAGATGCATAAGATTGGGGACCGGAAAGATTAGAAACAAGAGGGATAGGAAAAAAAAGAGGTAAAGTAGGGGGAGGGTGAGGAGCGGAAGTGACAGGTGGAGTAATGAGATTAGGAATGTTGGCAATTATAGGAGTTGTAGGTAGAGTACCTGAGGATTCTGAAGAGTTAGGTACACTGACAGATGGTGAGGCTTGCACAGGTAAAGGGAGCGGTTGATGACCAACTTGAGAAGGAAGAATTGGAGGAGGAGAGACAGTGCGTGTAGGTATAACAGGCATGGGTGTGTACACAATAGGAGGTGGGCGTGGCTGTAACAGGGGGGTGGGCGTATGAGCTAAAGTGTTCAAATCCGGAAGGGTTATTTGTTTGCGGGTAGGTGTCACAGGTAGAGTGAGGTCAGGTAAGGCAGGTTCTGTGGATCCTAAATTCTGGTTATTAGTTGCAGGCAATGTGTCATTCTGAATGGGGTCAGCAAGCATTCTCATTTGTTACGATCGGGTCTCGTATAAATCAGTGGCTCTTATACATTGGACTAGACTGGCATAAATACAACAACGGAAACACTAGATACAACCCCTGATATATAATCCCGTCGAACAAAGAACACATATACCCTCCAGAGTTATATCTGCGATAGCGGGGTATCTTAACTCTCAGTATCTATGTGCTTCTACTATAGGCTGATGTTCTCTGAAACAGCCTATTACCTATAACATATGGTTGCTTAGTTATGGTACACAAGGAAAAGATAGTTAACTTAATTAAATCACAGGAGTGATCTAATGCAAACAAGAAGAAGGTTTACTTAACGTTACTTTAATCAATAATATCTGTCACTCCTTTATGAAAGAAAGTGTTGTAAAGTCCTCAAGCACCGAACAAGGAATCTTCTGAATAATGTCGGATGTTACTAAGAAGAACGTATCGGAAATGGAACCACAAAATAGCAGGAGGCAGGACAATGCACGTGTAGGCTAAATACACAAAAAGGCTGGACATATAATATTATTGGACACAAGAATATTATAAGCGGTGCAACAGTAATAATGCTCGCCACGAAAAAGTAGTACTCCTATTAACAAAACCGGTCTATGCTGGTTGTGTCTCTCTACAGCAACCTAGACCTCAAAATGCTTGTGTAAAAATAATGGGTATGCATAAAAGAGTATATGATCTAATCCAGCTAATGTCTACCCGGGTTAATAAAGTCTAGCTGGGATGCGCAAAGGTACAGAATTCTGGTGGAGCAAGGCAGCTCCTAGCCTAGTGTGGACCTTGGGTCTGTGCAGCCTGATTATGTTAATATGAAGGGGTGCTCTCTTGAGGATTCTCGATCACAAGTATCGAGTATCCTCCTGGCGACCCTCAACAGTAAAAGAAAATAGAGTTAGAACAGTGTTGGGTGGATTAGGCAAGCAGCCCTCACACACTACACAGTCTAAACTCCAAGGTACACAGACAAAAGATCCACCCAGGTAACCCACAGAATCCGTAGTGTCGTGTAGCTCAAAAGTAGCCTACACACATTGAAAACACCAACAGCAAGGTACCTGATCCCTAGTCTAGCATTATTTAACCCTGTAGAAACATTAGTGATTGATGGAGACAGTCTGAGCAATACAATCTCCCAAAAAGACAATGACTATCTTCAACCTTAATCTAGTACATAAGAAATGTGAGATCCAGCATATAATACAGTCTGGCCACCAAATCAAGGTGTGGATGCAGAGAGCCAGAGAGGGATTGATATTAATAAAAGGTGAGGAAGTAGTGGAAATGATAGAGGCAGTAGGAGAGAAAGATTCTAAGACAAGAGTGTGGGACAGTTCAAGGGAGATGCTTAGAGTATGCTGTATGGGAAGGATCTGACAAGGATATTCCCATGGACCTCCTGGCTGGAGTCCCAGTTCGCAAGAATGGCACGAGGGCGCGCGACAGTCGCCCAGTAAGCAGCCGCGTAGTAGTCAGTGTTAGGCAGGAGGCAACGAATCCTGCGAGGCCTATGTATGGGGGCCAGCCACGCGCCACACTCACTACCAAGTCACACCACCTTGTCTCTCTCTCTAACCCTCTCCCGCTCGCCTTCCCATCATTCAACTACTTAACACAATACTTTCAATTGACTAAATAAAATAGAAAGGATTGTGACAGACGAAAATAAAGAACAGTTCTGAACTGTCTGCAACACAAGCTTTCTCGAGAAGGAAAGTACACAATGATAGGTAGACTGTAGCTATATTCTCTGCCCTGGCGAGTCCTAGCGAGTAAGCCATGCGGTTCTGGGGGAAGCGGTGAGCGTCACACCCCACCCAAGATTTTTAAGAGGCTCCAACTATGAGCTCTAAATCTGACACGCAGAACCCATACAAAATTCGCCACTCCTAGCCACCCAGCGACAATGAAATGTAAAGCACAGTTCTCATCAAAATAACATATTATAAAAATTAACAACCCTTCCCAACACAATAGATTAAATTACATAGTTATGCTCATACGAGCGAGCTTCACTAGCCCAGCCTTCTGAGAGGAGTACAACTCAAAATTTCTGCTATAACATACTTAACAAAATTTAACTATCAAAGAAAGAGTTTTTATAGGATTTTTATATTTTTAATATGTTTATGGCGGCTGCACTACAGGGCAAGCCTAGTTTTTACTTCTATACCAACACAGCAACTCCTACTTTACGACCCAATACGCTGGGCTACACACGCGAGCCAACAAGCACCAGACGTAAACATACTAATCAAACCAAAGTAGGAGGCTACCCTTGTGATGATCTACCCCGGGTCTTCCACCCTCGATAAGCAATCTGCAATCACATTCTCAGAACCGGCAATATGGCGTATGTCTAGGTTGTATACCTGCAACATTAATGACCACCTGGTCAGCCTCATATTCCGGTTATGGAATTGATTCATGAACTTGAGGGGGTGATGGTCGGTGTAGATCACCACAACTGGTCCATAGGCTGGAACATGCACCTCAAAGTGCCTGAGCGCTAGCACAATCGCCAGCAGTTCCCTCTCAACTACTGAATAGGTCTTCTGCGCCGAGTTGAACTTTTTTGAGAAGAAACTGACTGGGTGCTCCAGCCCATCTTCGTCTGATTGCATCAGAACGGCACCAGCCCCCACACCACTGGCATCAGTTGCCAGCTGGAATGGTCGGCTAAAGTCCGGGGCCCTGAGGATTGGGTGAGTACACAATAGGTGTTTTACTAGCAAAAAAAGCCCTCTCACACTCAGACGCCCACTTAAACTTTCTATCTTTGGCCAATAGGTCCATCAGAGGAGCCAGCACAGTAGAATAGCCCTTTATAAAGCGGCGGTAGTAACCAATCATGCCCAAAAACCTCATGATCTGCTTCTTGGTGGACGGCCTGGGGAAGTGGTTAATAGCCAATATCTTGTTCTGTGGGGGGCACACCTGGCCCAAACCCACCATGAACCCCAGATACTGCACGGTAGCCCGCACAAAATCACACTTTCCCAGGTTGACCACCAAGTTTGCCTCGCTTAATTTCTTAAATAGGGATTCTACATGTTCACAGTGGCTCTTGAAATCGTCATCGTAGATAATGACGTCGTCCAGGTACACAGTACAGTTCGGAATGTCAGCCACCAACTCGTTCATCAAGCTTTGGAAGGTCACTGGTGCGTTCTTTAGACTGTACGGCATGACATTACAACGATATGTAGCACCATCCACCACAAAACCACACACCTCTTTCGCCCATTCAGACAAAGGCACCTGCCAGTAACCTTTTACCAGGTCCACCTTGGTCAAGAACTTGGCCCTGCCAATCTTGTCTACACAGTCATCGACCAGGGGAAGAGGATATGGGTTGGTGGGAGTCAAGCCGTTTAGCCTGCGGTAATCAACACAGAAGCGCACCTTGCCATCCGGCTTAGGTTGCAGCGTTACGGGAGATGTCCACTTTACCGCCCCCTTCTCGATCAGTCCCTGTTGCAACATATACTCCAACTCCGCCCGGAGGGCCGGAAGTTTAATAGGGGGCACCCTATAGGGCACTGATTTGAAGGGTGGGTGGTCTCCGACGTCAACGTCGTGCACCTCATGAGTAGTGAGGCCTGGGTGTTCCGCAAATACAGTAGGGTATAAACAGAATAGGCGCTCGAAAGCCACACGCTGTTGCTCAGGTAGGTGTTGCAAAGCCTCATGAGCCGCCTGTCTCGTGTTTCCCGCCCACTGATCTGCAGAAACATGATAATCCCAGTTGTCATCCACCTGCGCATGACTGTCCCGTTCTCCTTCTCCACCTTGACTGCTGAAAGTTATCACAGGGACAGTGAGAGGCTCAGGTGGGCGCCTCACATACTCCTTCATCAGGTTGACATGACATAACTGATTCCTCTTACGCCTGTCTGGAGTGGCCACCAGGTAATCTAAGTCCGAGAGCTTCTCTGCTACCCTATAAGGACCAGCGTACTTTGCAGATAAGGGGTGACCTACAAGAGGGAGTAGTATCAACACCTCCTGACCCACGTGAAACTCCCTGAGTTTCACCTTGTGGTCGTACCTGTCCTTCATGAGGGCCTGAGAGCCTACCAGATTACGGCCAGCCAACTCCAGACTACGCAACATTCGTTCTCTACTCTCTCCCTCTCCGAGTTCGACAGCACCGTTACTACAATTTAGAACCTCCGGGTCTTCTAGCTGCAATTTGCGAATATCTGAGGGAGCTAGCCTGTCTAAGTGTTTGCGAAACAACTCATGCCCTTCCCCAACATCGAACTTTGCATCCCGTTGCTCTCTCCGTGTATACCGTTGCTGCCTCTGAGTCTCTTTAAGCCCTGCCTCTACACTCTCAGTGACAGGTGGTGTTGCTTCTCCAGACTCTAATAACGGTGCTAATACTGAGTCCCCGAGAAGCGCTGCTGGTACTAGACTCTCCACCGTATCAGCTTTCAGCACCTTCTCGTGACCGTTCCTCCGCTTATTTGAAGACTGTTGGTTAGGCTGTGACTCCCTGGATGCGAGAGATCTGGTTACAACACACGCCATTGGTTGCACCTGACACTTCTCAACCCACTCCTGTTCCTCCCTACTCACGTCGGCCGGCTCCTCACGACTAAGGGTGAAACCTTAGAAGCAGGCACCGCAAAGTCATTGCCGAGAAGGAGGTCGACGCCCCCAACAGGCAATTTCTCCACGATTCCCACATCCAGTTCGCGAGTCACACCGTCAACTTCAAGCTCCATTCTAACAAGCGGGTATGACCTAGTTGCATTAACTCCCTGCACCACAACTACCCGCGCCGCGTTTATGGGTCTACCTGTGTAATTCTTCAAGAGTGTCTGAGAGGCACCTGTGTCACGCAAAAGCTGTACCCCATGCTTCTTGCCCCTCCACTTCACGCAGCCATGCCCTCTATGGTCGCAAAAGGCATCACGGACAGGGTTCGAGCCTTCTGGATCCTTCTTCACTGGCTGTGCTCCATCCTCTGATCTTATGCCTCCAGCAAACACAGAAGACTTCTGGAACACCCCAATGCTGCGAGCCAATGACACAGCCGCCGTGGGAGGTCTGCTCGGACAAGCTTTTGCCATGTGCCCCTCTTTGTGACAGTGATAACACTCAAATTTCCCCTTGGACTTATACTGAGGTGTAAAAGTCCCCTGACCCTTCTTAAATGGGGCGGTGCTAAGTTTGTGATCAGTCTTGGTGTCATTGCTTTTAAATTTATGTGTGTCCATATTCCGGGGAGGGGGAGGGTAACGCTCCTTATCGCCTACATCATTTCTCTGTGCAGAGCCGCACCCCCGAATTAGTGACAACTGAAGATCAGCCATCTCTGCTGCTTCTACGAGAGTTCTTGGGTTCTTCTCTTTAAGGTTTAAAGTCAAGTCGCCGCCCGTACACTTATAAAACTGCTTCAACTGTTTCATCTCATCAAACATAGTTGTCTTCTCTGATCTGAGCCAGTTTCCCATAGCGTCGGACAGGTCCCGGGCGTGCTCCAAGAAGGTACTGTCTCGCCCCTTAGTCACACCCCGGAACTTTAACCTATATGTCTCGGGTTGTAGCTCGTATGCCCGCAGGACAGCCTCCTTGAGCTCCTCATAAACAACGCAGGACTCCAAAGGCAGTGCATCGTAAGCCTTGAGCCCCTTACCTACGAGTCTAGAGGACACAAGGGCCGCCCACTTAACTTCAGGCCACTGATGCTCCCGGCACTTCTTCTCAAATCTATTGTATAACTCTGTGACACCAGACTCGTCAAATACAGGGACCAGTTTGAGAAGGTGCGACAGAGACTGATCATGCGCACGGTTTCCAGTACCGAGCCGCTGTCCCGTCGTCTCAACACGAGACTTCTCTAAATCCATGTCGGCACAGTATCTTGTAGATTCTAGTTCAGTCCTAAGCTCAGCTTCCTTCATCTGTTGCTGCATCCTAGCCAGCTCTTTTCTCTCTTCTATCTTAGCTAGCTCTATCTGCTGTTGACTCTGATGTTGCATCTTTGCCAGCTGAAAGAGCATCTCCGGGGTCAAACCTTGAGGAGGAGGAGGAGATGCAATTATGTTAGAAATACCCGGTGATCCCCCCAGGGGCAAACCACCCTGCTAGTCACTACCCACCTGCGGAAGCGTGCTCAGGGTCGGTACTCCAATAGGACGATTGGGAGTCGAGTGAAGGGGAAGCTCGGCCAAAGGGCTCTGAGCACTCACCCTACCTCGTACGCCAGTCACCCCACCCAGCACACACGTCATCAGGTCATCCTTGGTCATGCCACTAGTACATACATGACCGATAGCTGCGGCTAAGCACTGGAGACCGTACCGATTCATACCCACCAACCGGTCGGAAGTAACAGACCATTGTAAAAAAATTCTTGCATCCTCCTCACTGTTCACCAAGTTAACAACCTGCCCATGCTGCTGCTCCTCAGCTTCTACATCACGTACTGTGTCTTCATCCTGCACTGATCCGCTATAAGACATGATGCTCACTGAAGATTTTTCACTTTGATACACAAAAAAGAAGTACCCCAAACTCTTATACCACAATATTTACAATAACAAATTCTCGGAGACAGCTTAAGTGCTATATTACTTTGCTAAACAAAATAATTCTTGCATGTCCTCAAAAGATATTCCACAAAATCAACAAATGTTCACTGCCTAAACTGTGAGAAAAATCTGCACAATAACCTGCAATTATATGTCAGTTCACCAATCCTGAGCTAGGTCGCCATTTGTTACGATCGGGTCTCGTATAAATCAGTGGCTCTTATACATGGGACTAGACTGGCATAAATGCAACAACGGAAACGCTAGATCCAACCCCTGATATATAATCCCGTCGAACAAAGAACACATATACCCTCCAGAGTTATATCTGCAATAGCGGGTTATCTTAACTCTCAGTATCTATGTGCTTCTACTATAGGCTGATGTTCTCTGAAACAGCCTATTACCTATAACATATGGTTGCTTAGTTATGGTACACAAGGAAAAGATAGTTAACTTAATTAAATCACAAGAGTGATCTAATGCAAACAAGAAGAAGGTTTACTTAACATTACTTTAATCAATAATATCTGTCACTCCTTTATGAAAGAAAGTGTTGTAAAGTCCTCAAGCACCGAACAAGGAATCTTCTGAATAATGTCGGATGCTACTAAGAAGAACGTATCGGAAATGGAACCACAAAATAGCAGGAGGCAGGACAATGCACGTGTAGGCTAAATACACAAAAAGGCTGGACATATAATGTTATTGGACACAAGAATATTATAAGCGGTACAACTGTAATAATGCTCGCCACGAAAAAGTAGTACTCCTATTAACAAAACCGGTCTATGCTGGTTGTGTCTCTCTACAGCAACCTAGACCTCAAAATGCTTGTATAAAAATAATGGGTATGCATAAAAGAGTATATGATCTAATCCAGCTAATGTCTACCCGGGTTAATAAAGTCTAGCTGGGATGCGCAAAGGTACAGAATTCTGGTGGAGCAAGGCAGCTCCTAGCCTAGTGTGGACCTTGGGTCTGTGCGGTCTGATTACATTAATATGAAGGGGTGCTCTCTTGAGGATTCTCGATCACAAGTATCGAGTATCCTACTGGCGACCCTCAAAAGTAAAAGCAAATTGAATTAGAACAGTGTTGGGTGGATTAGGCAAGCAGCCCTCATGCACTACACAGTCTAAACTCCAAGGTACACAGACAAAAGATCCACCCAGGTAACCCACAGAATCTGTAGTGTCGTGTAGCTCAAAAGTAGCCTACACACATTGAAAACACCAACAGCAAGGTACCTGATCCCTAGTCTAGCATTATTTAACCCTGTAGAAACATTAGTGATTGATGGAGACAGTCTGAGCACTACAATCTCCCAAAAAGACAATGACTATCTTCAACCTTAATCTAGTACATAAGAAATGTGAGATCCAGCATGTAATACAGTCTGGCCACCAATTCAAGGTGTGGATGCAGAGAGCCAGAGGGGGATTGATATTAATAAAAGGTGAGGAAGTAGTGGAAATGAGAGAGTCAGTAGGAGAGAAAGATTCTAAGACAAGAGTGTACAAAGGAGTACAAAGGAAATCAAGCAACAACAGATCTAGTAACCCTTCTAGGTTGCTTGTCCTCCAAAACACTGAGGATCAAGTGTCCAAACAGTGGTTTAGAGTGGGTAAGGGAACATTGGAAAGGGAAATACTGCCCTGGAACTAATGTCCGTGGCAGGATTAGGAAGTTAGTAGGGGACAGATGGGTTAGTAACTGAGGGGGGGATAAAATAAAGTTATTCATTTACAAACGCAGTCAGTCGCGGGTTTGATGCGAGATGTGTGGGACAGTTCAAGGGAGATGCTTAGAGTATGCTGTCTGGGAAGGATCTGACAAGGATATTCCCATGGACCTCCTGGCTGGAGTCCCAGTTCGCAAGAATGGCACGAGGGCGCGCGACAGTCGCCCAGTAAGCAGCCGCGTAGTAGTCAGTGTTAGGCAGGAGGCAACGAATCCCGCGAGGCCTATGTAAGGGGGCCAGCCACGCGCCACACTCACTACCAAGTCACACCACCTTGTCTCTCTCTCTCTCCCTCTCCCGCTTCCCATCATTCAACTACTTAATACAATACTTTCAATTGACTAAATAAAATAAAAAGGATTGTGACAGACGAAAATAAAGAACAGTTCTGAACTGTCTGCAACTCAAGCTTTCTCGAGAAGGAAAGTACACAATGATAGGTAGACTGTAGCTATATTCTCTGCCCTGGCGAGTCCTAGCGAGTAAGCCATGCGGTTCTGGGGGAAGCGGTGAGCGTCACACATTAATAGGCTGAAACCTACGGACATGCCTGTTACGTTATGTGCGCGACTTACCAAAATAATTGATGATAACCTGGTAGCAGTTTGGAACAGATAACATTTCAAAAGGTTCTTTAAACCTGGGTTTGAGCTTGGATGGTACTGGTAGGTGGGCAACCATAACTAGATCACCAATACAGTGAGGGCTGGCTTTGGGTGTTTCATCAGTTGCAGATCTTGCACATACTGGATTTGTCGTAGTCGATTTTTGAGATGAACTAGAGACTGGTCAAAATTGGAGGAGGGCTCATACGGGGCAGCTAGATGACGAAGGGGAAGGAGCAATGGTGCCACTCCAAATACTCGCTCATGGGGTGATATTCCGTCTTCTCGAGGGCAAGTGTTGATCCCCCATTGCACATTACAAACTTGGCTGGACCAATCTTTGGAATCCATTTGTTGCAACCGGGTTCGGATTTGATTGGCTATCATTCTGTGGCTTCCCTCGCAGATTGAATTCCCTTGAGGCCAATAGGGGGAGGAATGATTTATTCTAAAACCACACATCATCGATAACTGTGACCATATGTGACTGGTAAATACTGGGGCATTACCAGAATGGATTGCTTCTGGTAGTCCCAAATAAGGGAAGACATGCTGAATCAGTGCTTCAGCTACTGCAATTGCTGAATAATCTTTTGCTGGACACGCAATGACATACTTGGAGTACGTGTCCACAAAAGTGATGATATACTTAAATCCGTGACTATTTTCTAAAGGGCCCATCACTTCTACTGCAAGCAATTGCCAAGGTTTGGAGGCAATTAATTTTCCGGATGGCCCAGTTGTGCGGGTTCTGTCCTTTCCCAACGCACATGCTTTGCATGACTCAGTGATGCGTTTGGCGGTGACGTAAGGTGATGGGGTCCAGTAAACTTGTTGGAAGGTGCAGATGAGCTTTCTCTGTGCAAGATGGATCCCATTATCCATATGGATGGACTGCATCGTGGTTAAGGCAGCTTGAGTTGTTATTACTATTTTACCGTCCAAGGTGAAAAGATTATCACCTCACCTGGTTAGTTGGTTGAAATTTGTCTTGGCATCCAGTCTGGCCTGTTTTGTTGTTGGTATTCTTGTAGGTCCTGTTGACTGTTGATTGTAGTCTTGATGATGAATAGCGAGGATGGTGTGTGTTGGTTCGTCGTGGTGAGGTGCAGATTCAGAAGGCAATAAAGGAGACGAGAAAGTGCATCAGCATTAGTATGCAACTTTCCTGGTCGATATGCAATCTCTATGTCAAATTGTTCGAGAGATTCCCTCCACCTGACTGTCATAGCATGTTTTGTATCTGATTTCCGCAGCCATTGAAGGGCGTGGTGGTCGGTGATGACGGTGACCTTGACTCCTGCCAGATAAGCTTTGAAATATTGCAAAGCCCAAATAATGCCGAGACATTCTCGTTTTGTAACTGGGTAATTTATTTCAGCCGGGTTGAGGGTGCGGCTGGCACATGCAATCTCTGGTCTGTCCTAATACGGCCCCAATGCTAAATTGTGACACATCAGTGTACAACCGAATGGCTGGGTGTAGTCGGGAAAGGAGACCACTGGAGATGCAACTAACTTGGTCTTGAGATCATTGAAGGCTTGAAGTCGTAAATTGGTCCATAAGAAGGGCTCTTCTTTTCTTATGAGGTCATGTAGAGGTTTGGCGATAGTAGCAAAGTTCTTCACAAACCTTCTGTAGTATGAAGCTAAACCAAGGAAAGCACGTACACCTTTTACGTTAATGGGAGGGGTGATCTTACTGATTGCTTCAAGCTTACTTGGGTTAGGTGCAATTCCTTCTTCCGAGACAATGTGGCCAATAAAATTTACCTCTGTTTTTGCTAGAGTGCATTTGGCAGGTTTTAGTTTCAGGTTAGCATCTCTGATTCGTTGAAATACTTGTTGAAGTCTTCGTAGATGTTCTGTCCAGGTTTTACCGAACACAATGATGTCATCAAGGTAAGCTAGGCAAGTTTCCCAGGTTAAACCTTGTAGCACCGATTCCATCAGTCTTGAAAAAGTAGCTGGACCATTACATAACCCAAAAGGTAACACCGTGAACTCATACAGGCGTCCTTGGCTGGTAGAAAATGCTGTTTTCTGTTGATGTTCCGGCAAGACAGGTACTTGGCAGTAGCCAGCTTGCAGATCTAGAGTAGTGAACCATTTTGCACCAAGTAATGAGTCGAGAGAGTCATCCATCAATCCTGGGAAGGGGTGTAGCGTCTTTAATGGTGACGTCATTAAGTTGCCGGTAATCAATGCAAAACTGGGTTGATCCGTCCTTTTTACGGACCAGTACCACCAGAGAAGACCAAGGGCTGGTGGAAGATTTTACAACTCCTGTGGCGAGCATATCTTGGACTTGATTTTCTTCTTCCGGGCGTTGAATTGGGTTATTCCTCCTAATTGGTTGCTTAATGGGGTGTTCCACGGTGTGAATGGGGTGATGCAACATGTGTGTTTTCCCCATAACTCGACTAGAGGTAGCGAAAATATCTTGATAGGAAATTAGAAGGTTTCTGAGGTCAGAGTTTGTTGGTTAGTAGTGAGAGTGGATGGTATATAAGGAAGTTTTTTTTTATAGGGAGGTGAAGATTCAGAGGGAACAGATAATTCGTCTGAATACATTTCTAGGTCACCAATGGCAAGGCCCTTAGGTAGAGTGATAGGTTTGTCTGATATATTAGCAATTTTTATGCAATTCATCTGATGTGGTAGCAAGCAAGGAGCAGTTAGGCATACCCCATTGAAAGGGCTTTGGAGGTGTGGGGTCACAAGGACATTTCCTTGAAGGGTAGGTACTAATGGTACCCATTTCACATCATGTGGAGGAACTGTGATAGTGGAGGAGATAATAGCTTGAGAGATGATATGAGGTTGGAGGGGGAGGGTTTGTTCAGTACTTTGGGTTGCACTGCTGCAGCAGTGACGGGGAGAGAGGTAGGCAAAGGGTCTGATTTTAACTGCTTAATAGAGTCAAGGGAGGTTTGTGGTTTTTGCTTGATTTTTGAATGAGTATCAAAGGTTAAAGTCCGGTGCCTACAATTAATTGAGGCACCCAAAGATATCAGCTGATCGAGAACTAAATAACCATCGTATTTAGTCTCACTGGGGTATAAATCACAACAAAATGATTAATTCCGTGATTTCGGATAGGGGTGCTTACATAGAGTGGCAGGGTTTGACCAAGATTGGGAATAACTTTACCATTTGCACATATGAGTATAATGGAAGAAGATTGTATTGGTCCAAAAACATTCTTATGTTTCTGAACAAAAGGAAGGAACAGGCAAGATCGGGAAGCCCCCGTATCTAGAAGAAGTCGATCTTCCACCCCATTCAGGGTGATTTTCTTGTACACCGGAGGACCATTATCCGATGTATTATCATGAGCCCCCGCCATGGTCACGACGATTTGCTTGGGGGAGCCGCCTAAAAATCCAGTGGCTCTGGTTTTAAGGTTTCTGGCTGATATGTGTCGAGTTCTCCATCTTCCTCTCCTTCAATTCCGGCTGTCCCGTCGTCAATAATGGTAGAGATCTGCCTTGGCTTGATCAATGGGATCTGCGCCCACCAACTTGGAGTCCTTGTCCTCTTTCTTGTGAGTTCATTGAAGGATCTCTTGAGAGACCAGATCATGCAGGGCCCGGAGCCGGGTTTCCAGTCTGCTGGCCGGATTCGGGCCCAGTCCTCAGCTTTGTCTGCTGGCCGAAGAGCTACTGGGCTACTCCTGAGTGTTGTGTTAGTAGAGGGATGGGTAATGGCTCTACTTATCACAGCAATTTTGTTAGCTGGCTCCCTGGACTTCCTCAATGCCATGATTCTTCTGATCACAGGCAGATCCGCATCATAGTTTGTTGTCTCTATTATGGAGAAATGATCAGCCACGGGGTCAGGCAGGATTCTCACCAAGGTTTTGAAGATTGTTTTCTTCCTCTGTGCGGTAGTTTCATCAGGAAAGGCCGTCAATGCGATCTGTGGCAATTTCTCAACAGTCTCATCCAAATCTCCTGTAAACTTGACTTTGTGGAATTTCTTATCAGCTATGGTTTGTCCCAAAACTGGATTGATTGCGGTTCTTATATACCTCAAACTGCGCCCAGGTTAACCCAGGCATATTGTCGTGCACATACCCCGACACTTTAGTTGCATATTTCCCTAATTTCAACACAATTGTATGCATCTTGGAAGCATCCTCGTTTCCGAACATAATGTCCAGGACCGGTTTGACTATTTCCAGGTAGGTATAGATATCATAATCTTCAGGCTTGAATGCTGGGATATCAAGAGACCTAGTAGCTGCCCTGATGAATAATGTAAATACACTAATTGAATACAGATTTTTTTTTTTTAGAGATAAGAACACTCATGTTGGTAGCCGTATTGAGACACCGCTGCCACCAGTGTTTTGTCGGGATATAATAGTTACAGCTCGTAATATAGTCTTTACTAAAATCCAGATCTGGACTTAAAGACCGTAAATAAACTCAACAGGGACTTCCCGAACACGTTCTCAATATCCCAAATAAGTATTCAACTAGGTACTACAGAACTCAGTAACAACACACATGTGAATTATATGAACAAGTTTATTCAAAGGCATGGAAATGGTAGCTTTACTTATTGGCTTTGGATTTAGGATATCGTAGCAAAATCATATCAATATTCAATTATTTGATGTATGACTGTAGCTCAGGGCGTAGCATTATCTTAATAATTATTAGAATTATAAGGCAATGAAGAGAATACATATAAGTAGAACACACCAAAGTAAGATCAATTATACTTCTGTGGTGTTGATAAACAAAGCCGGAAATATGCAATTAAATAAACACGTGGCCTATAGCATCAACCCTTAATAATAATAATGATTCGGGTTGAGTGTCTTGCGTGAATGAAACCACAATAATGATAATTATTAATTAATACTCTCGATATAAAAGAGAATGGATGAGTTGAGAGTTAAAATACTGGTACACGGGGCGGTACGAGCCACGCTCACGGAGTGAGGGCGCGTGCGTGAAACAGGTAGGCTGGCTACGGATAGTGACTTTTGAGTAGGTAGCTGGTCAGGTCATATACTTTACTGCGATGTTGGAAAATACAATTCTAGTTTGTGTAAATACGAACTTCATCTCAGAGATATTACGATGAAACTGGGGGCAAGGTATTACTTAATTCTTTTCACAATTTACTATGTATGTAGCTCAAATTATGTAATTTATGATTTGAACTTTATATTCACTTCAATCGAACGTATGTAATAATTACGAACACGGTCGAGGAATTCAGATGTAATGTTATTAATACAATTATGAATCAACTATAGAGAAATATCTACTAATTGTATATAAAGACAAAATATAATTAAGCAAATGCAATTAGATAACAGATGTCCTAGAAACGCTTATAATGGTAATAGCGTAAGGAAATAATTAACGAAATATTAATTATGTTAAAAGTGACGCACAAGACGAAGTTGTACTACGGAAATACTCAGAAGGGTATTAACAAGATGTCTGAACGAGTTAACAGAGTCATAATAAGAATTCACCTTAATAAGCGGTGTATTCGAGATGATGGAAAATTTAGATAAAAGACTATGCAATGCTAGAATTCCTAGACAGTAAGAATCAGAATTATCTACATCAATAATCAAATGAACGGTAATACTAGTTCATAAAATAATTACAACAACGATTAAGTAATCGAATGTAAAAATGGGGGACTTGGAAAGTATATAACTTAGTGAATGATAAACTTCACAATGAGGATACTGAGATAAATTTAATATGAAATTGAGCGTAGGTTCTAGGTAATAAGTTATGAATTAAGAAGGGGAATCAAGACACGAAATACACTTCGACCTCAACTTGTAACATATATAACAGAATACATATATTAGGAAAATCTGTGAGTGCGTGGCGAGATAAATTAAATAACACAAGTATATAACGTATGCGTAGGACGTTCTAGAGGATATTTAAACAAGATGAATATTGGATCTTGAACACAGATCTAGATAAGAATTAATATAAGTTTCAGAAGGATTAACACATACGAAAATAAAGATCTTGGGCACAGATCTACATATGATCACACGCTTACACGATTCCTATATTTTATCCTATACCTCGACAACAATAATCATTACTCAAGATATACAGAGACACTTAGGGTACTGTTGGAGGGTAGAGAGAGAGCAGGACTGGCCGACGCAGATCGTATGTTCGTGGAGCAGCACTTCAGGGGGGTAGGGCGTCACTCGAGCAGGACTTCAGGTTCCAGTCTTCAGAGGGCACCACAGGTCTAGCACTCTCTCCGGCAGGGGGCAGGTTTGGGGCAAGCTTCTGCTGTGGTTAGCTGTCCTGTCCTTTTCCGGCTGAGTACAGTACCGCAGTGGATTTTTGCATCCCTATCCACTAAATCTTTGAGGTAATATCTGACATAATTCTTGACTCTCTTTTATACAGTCTCGTGGCAATAGGGGTATTGTGAATTCGTTGTGATGAAGTTGTGAGGTTTAATACTTATTGTAGACATGGTTGGTTAATATTTATAGGTGTACTTATATATTAGGTAACACATTTGCATCATACAAGGCATTAATTTACCCTATTCATGGAGAAATCTTACTTATAAGGATTACATCATTCTCCAGACTCTTAGGCAGACTTGGTTATTGCTGGCCTATTTGTGCTTCTTGTCTTGAGGTTATTGCATCTACAGGACCGTCATAACTGGTACTCTTGCTCAGGTTTATTTGTACCTGTAAGCTTCTGGTCGCTGGTGTTCAACTTGCATAAACAAGTCTTCATCATATTGCATATCCGGGGATGGAGGAAATGCTGTCCTGTGAGTGGCTGGTGTGTTTTGAAAGCAGGGCTGTGGTTGGCTGTGATAATTTCCCATGCTCATAACTGCTGCTTGGTCTCATAGAACATGAGAAGCTCTGGGCGGCAGGGGTGGCTCCTGCATTTTCTTGTCTCTCCTTTGCTTCCGTGTTATTGGTTTAGTTTGTAGATCCATTTGCAGGCTGGCAATTCTGCAACTGGCTTTTGCATTTGGCTGTAGCAACCCCGTCATTTCAGGTTGGTGTCCAGAATCTCCCCAGTAATTTGTGTTTGAGAGCTATTGTCCCACTAGATTTTATTTATTTCAATATAGAATATTTGTTATATATTAACATGAACCAATCATGTTCACTACATTTTTATCATGAATTTGCCCACACACCTCTTTCATTGGTCATACATTATACTTCCCCTCTGTTCTGTTTAATAGTTTTTTTTTCATTAAATTTCACTGACGATATGTAAGTGCCCTTGTCATTATAAAGTACTGTTATTACTTAGATATTTATTTCCTTATAAAGTAATTTCGATGATTTTAGTGAAAAATACTTTTTATGTTTACAACAATGAACAATTTGTTTATTAGTATGCATGTTTATATAGTGCATCGATGGCATCATGGGAGACGTCAAGATACAAGTTGGCATATCAGTAGCGTGATAGATAGAATTTCTGGTACAGAATGTGTGATCAAGCTCTTGTAAACTAGGGTTTGGACTTATGTTAGATCTGGTAATATTCTAATTTATTTATTTCACTCACAACACCCAACACCACCCAATGAAGTTAATGACAGCATGTGATCCACCAGGGATTCGAACCTGGATTACCACATACAGATATTAAACACTCAAAACATTACACCATCAGGACAGTTAAAGATTAAGTACATGACTACGATTGTATATACATTTATCAAATACTGGATATCAATCTAATCATTTACTCAAACCCAGCTGCACACTGAATAGCCTAATGTTTAGAGGGAAAGGGAAACACATTATATGGGGCACAGATCTCTAAGGACTGACCTCGCTGTCAAATGTACCTGAACCTATAGGAATAATCTAATTTATTAATTTCACTCACAACACCCATCACCACCCAACGAAATAATTAAAGGGTCGGCGGATCGAGGCCGTACTGTCAAAAATGTTATTGGTAGATGTCAAGCCCGGGCAACTTGACCTAGCGATTAGTGGCAAATGCCTAATGTTCATGGCCACCGTCACAGGCCACCCCTTCTCGGGAATTACGGCGTCTGGCAAAAAAAAAAAAAAACAACTATGGGCTCCGACCTGGGATTCGATACTCGGTTACCACATACAGATCTTAAACACTCAAACCATTACACCATCAAGACAGTTAAAGATTAAGTACATGACTACGATTTGATATACATTTATCGAATACTAGATATCAATCTAATCATGTACTCAAACCCAATTGCACACTGAATAGGCTAATGTTTTAAGTGAGAGGGAAGTGCAGTAGAATTTGGTCCAGAAGAAAAAACTCCCCTTAATGACACAGTATCTTCACAGAGCTACTTTATAACATTGGCTCTTTTTTCCTTCAGCCCTAGAATTATGATACATTGATGAAATATTTTGAGAACTTGATTGAACTTCATTAGATGGATTACTGATTTTCTCGAATCAATGCTCACAGTTTCTTATGTATAGTATAATTTGTATATTTCACCTTCCAATTAAATTAATGAAAGCATGTGATCTTCCTGAGATTTGAACCTGGGTTACCACATACAGACCTTAAACACACTAACCATTACACCATCAAGACAGTAAAATGTTAAGTACATGACTGCGATTATATATCCATTTATCGAATATTTGATATCAATCTAATCATATATTCAGACCCACAAAGTGATGTGGAAATGTTAATGACCACGACTCTACTAACCTCAGCGGACCGCTGCTGTGTTCAAGCAAAATAATGTTCTTGTTCAACTTCTCCCTAACTTTGGCCTCTTTTGCTCTTCCTCAACAACTCCTCTTGAGCTCCTCCTCCATAAGTTTTCCTCTTCTCTGTTCTCAAGGACCTGCTTATCCTTATATTTTCCTCGGAAGACCCGCAACTCCTGGTAATCTTTGCTGCAGTAACCTTTAGATATATTTATGTATTGCTATTTTACCCTATACATCAGGTTTATCCATATTTTGTTTTCTTCAGGAGAACCCAAATTCCTAGTAAGTTTTGCTGAAGTACGCTCTGTTATATTTATATGTTGTCATTTTACGCTATTCATTAGATTATTCCTTCTCATAAATAGTTTCAACTGGATCAAACTTATTATTCTATATCTCTGCTGTCTTATGTAACTTTTATCAACTCTGCGAAGCAGAGTGGTATCGCACAAACAGATCCCGCCCGTATACTGTGCACCACCAGCCAGACTGTCTGTCGTCGTCCGTCTCCGTCGTCGTCCGTCTGTCTGTCCAGAAACTCCTCATAGACCGTTCAATGGATTTTCACCAAATTTCATAGGTATATCACAGGTATATATTTGGTCAATGCGATGGTCATTCAAAAAGAAATTTTCCATTTAACTTAAAGGATAAGGTCAAAGGTCAAGGTTAAAAATAAGGTCAACATTTCATATTGTTTAGTTTTTACTCAAATGTCTTAATTTGCACTACACAATTTACTGCTAACGTTGATATTGTATTGACCAAATTTTAGGTAAATATTCTAAAGGGTAATGTCAAGGGTCAAGGTCAAAGGTCAAAATATGTTTTTCACTAGTATTTCTTATACTAACTGTTAGATTCTCACTAGGCTTACCATGTATATTCGGAATACCTAGGCCAAGGTCAAACAAGAAACTATACAATTCCATATGAAAGGTCAAGGTTAAATAAAAGATCAATATGCTATTTTCTTTATTTTTCATGCACACTTCACAACATTTGGTAAGATAGTTCCACTTTAAATGAAAAGGAAAATAATACATATGGATACACATATCACAAAGGTCAAAATAAAGGTCTAGGATCAAGGTCAGCTATTCTATTAATATATATTAAAAACGGTAGGGAGCATTAAGATAAAATTGGGTAAGCATATGGACGAGAAGGGTTGGGTGTGAAGGGGGATCAGCCGGGTTGGGCCAATCAGCGCTCTGCAGACCCCCGTAATCCTGCGTTAATCTCTAACCGTTTTGGTAAGATGATCCTCAGGGTATTAGAGTGTTGAGCCTATAATTGGGCTTTGTAATTGGGGTTGTGTGGGACAGGGATCTGCCTTGCTTAGGCCAATCGGCTTTCTGCAGACTCCCATTTTCTTATGTTCTTATGTTCTTATATGAAACTAACTGATGGGTTTTAATGAAATTAGGCATGCTTATTTGAGTTTCCGGGGCAATGTCAATTAAAACAAAACATTGTACTCTTACATAAAGGCCAAGGTCACAGGTCAAGGTCAAAGGTCAACTTTTACTATTTATTTTACATTTTACTCAAATGTCTTCATTTTCACTATACAAGTGACTGGTAACCTTGTTATCGTATTGCCCAAATTTTAGATAAATATTCTAAAGGGTAAGGCCAAAGGTCAAAATATGTTTTTGTACTAGTATTTCTTACACTAACTGTTAGATTCTTACTAGGCTTACCATGCATATTAGGAATACCTAGGCCAAGGTTATATAAGCAACTATACAATTCCATATGAAAGATCAAGGTCACAGGTCAAGGTCAAATAAAAGGACAATATGCAATTGTCTTTACTTTTCATGCAAACTTCACAACATTTGGTGAGATAGTTATACTATAAATTAAAATTAAAATAATATATTTTGAGACATCATAGGGTCAAGATAAAGGTCAAAGGTCAAGGTCAACTATTCTATTAATATATATGAAACTAACTGATGGGTTTTAATGAAATTAGGCATGTTTATTTTATTTCCATGGGCAATGCCAATGCAAACACAAATTTACTCTTACATAAAGGTCATGGTCAGAGGTCAACTTTTATTATTTATTAAAACAGATTACTCACATTTTGGAAAACTGCCTGTGTTAGCTGCTTATTACATATATTAGTCCATGAGCCAAGACCCGAATTTTGGGATATCGGTACCACCCAGGGTGACTAATTCTCTTAGGTGTTTTTAGCTTGCTACATGTCTCTAGTTTATGTTTTGATATGATAGCCCTTGCACATTGGTAGCTTAATGGTCGTTATCACTTCTTGAATAGACATACCCTACCGAAAATTCCGAAAATTTGGGGACAGGAATGCCTAAATGTCAACAAAATGCATATAGTAATTGTCACATTTAATACAAGTCCTGTAAATACACACTAAGCATGCCATGGGCTTGTACATACTATTATGGCAAATTACTACTCCTAAATATCATCTACGTCAGACTCGGAATCTGACTGTTGTGCCACCGGCTCTTCTTCAATAGCCTTGTTCTGACATGTCTGTAACCTGCACATGTCCGTGCATTTTAGACCATTGCTGAGGCAAGTACACTTAGGGAGTTCGCATGACCGCACACACTTGCAAGACAGTAGCTGCATAACAGCATCTGGTGCTGGTGAGCCTCGCATCCAGTTGACGGCAAGCTTACCGTCCTCATCTGTCATCCAACCGCAGTCTGTTGGGTTCGCAACAAATGGCTGGCTCTGAAGACTTCTCCTCCAGATCGCAGCCTGGTAGTTTGCACGCAGTGCATGCATGAAGAGGCAGTCCTCACAAGGAGGGAGTTGACTTGACTCTACCTCTCCACGTCTTGCACAGAACAGCTCATACCGAAGCTTGTTTACCTTAGTTGTGTGGGTAGATGGTAGGTACATGTGGCAGGTGATTTCCTGTAGCTTCTCAAAGAGTTCAGGAGACACTTCCCATGAGCGTCCAAGTTCGTGAAAAGCATGCTGGTATGTCTTGTCCATCTTCACCTGCTTGAGTGTCGTCATCTTCCCTCGGCCAGCGAATGCACTGACGGTATCACAGCCTGTAAAGGCATGCATACCAATCAATGAATCACACACGCTGCCTCCCAGTGTGCGGCTCAGTGTGGTGATATCCAGGAATCTTGTCCGGTTCTTCGTCCCGCACTTCTGGAACAGATGGGATGGGATCTTGTGGCACATGCCAAGACACAACACCATGACGTCTGTATCTTCTGCAGTGATGATGACAGACTTGTTCCCAGATTCTGCTGCATGAAGTGCATGGAGAAGAAGGCGTGTGTCTGCTTCTTCTTGAGTTGACTTAAGCTCAGGAGCCTCTTCCCACTGCTCTTTGGTGATCTTGAAGCAGCGCTGCTCACATGTGACATACAGCTCCTTGTCCTTGAGCTTCTCCCTGTGCTGTGGTGCCTTCCATTCTTCTACCAAGAACTTGATAAGACTTGCCTTGTTGGAGGAACTACCGAGTAACTTTCTCCACTGCTGGATGTTGTGCCCAGGTTGAATGTTCTTGAAATGAATTCCTGTGCCTGCACTTCTTTTGGCTCGTTCTGCATCCTTGATGGATGTCTCCTTGTAGATATCAAACACAACATCAATGCGCCTGCTCTTAGCACCTTCATGAACAGCGTGACTCAGTGCTGTACCTGCAAGCTGTGAAAAAGTTTTGTCGTTTCCCTTCAGTTTGTGGACCAGGCTCATCCCATCAATTATGGTAGCAGAGGGCTCGGGTATCACTTCTGCAGGAGAAACATTCCTCTCTAACTCCTTTGCGAGGGCAGCCTTGTTGGTCTTGCGGAGAGACCCATCACCGCTGGCAAGTGCCCAAGGCAAAGGCCCCAGGGGATGAGCCAAGACATCACTCATTTTGAGCTTTCTGTTCTCGGCAACAAGGATCATCTGGCCAAATAGGTTCCTGTCAGCCTTTAAGATAACCTCCTTGGCATGGTCTTGTGAGCGTGGCTTCATTCTGATGTTAGTGAACGTTCTCAGTTTCGTCTTCGTCATCGTGTCATGAAACTGTATAGTTGGCGTATCGATCTCCAGGCGCTCTTCCTTGAAGGCTTGATATGCATCCTCTCCTATTCTGTAGGCCCCTAGAAGGTCTTTGACAACTTCTGGTGGTGCCATAGTCGCAGTTGACAAACTGAGAAGATCTTCTTGCTCTGCGTTGAAGGGGTTCAACCAGCTGGTCTCCATCAGTTGAACTAAAGATTGGACATCGGCCTCATCTCTTCTAATCCTGGGCATCTGTAGGTCTGGGTGGCTGAAGTCAGTATACTTTTGGCCTACTACCATAGTCCTGAGCTGCCTTAAGTACCTGCTGCGATACTCCGATGTCAGGTAGTACCTGGCGACAGCTCCGCCTTTCAGGCTGAAGCCTTTTGTGCCCCCTGGTGTCTGGGTGTCTTTGTTGATCGTCTCTTCGATTGTCTGGTCCACAGGGATCCGTCCAAAGGGATTCTTGCTACCGATCTGGACCGAAAAGCCACCTTGCATGAAGTGTTCATGGACCTCTGGGTGTTCAATGGGCAGTCGAGACATCAAGGCATAGTTGTAGGTTAGGAACCGGGCATAGTTCACTTTGTCATAGGCAAAACACCACGGTATCATCTGTCGGATTGCTCCTAGGTGGAGCATCCAGTTGCCTTCTCTGGAGGCTCGAATTAAGTCCAGCATGATCTCAACCATGTCCAGGTATGACATCCAGAATGCTGAGAGGTTGTGTTCATCTCTGAGGGTCTCAAGATAAACTTGGAAAAGCTTCATGATATGTGTGCATGATTCACTCTCCATCAGCTCTTGAAAGAGTCCCTGAGACACATTGCTGTGAAAGCTGTTGATGTCCTTCAGTGTTTCATCTAGATGGTGTATGTCCCTTGAATGGTTTTCTTCTAGCCATGAAAGGAAGCCTTTCCATGCAAGCCTCATCAGTGCTTCATACACGAGCTTGTGTAGTCTCACTGCTCTGTTGTACCTCTTGCCGTTCATCACTCCTGACACTGATCCTTCTGCGATGATACCTGATTCCACACACAGATCTCTAATACCTGCATCTTGAAACCTCTTTCCTATGGTGGAGATGAGATTACAGATTGTGTGGAAGACCCCCATCCTGATGATAATGTTCTTGAACTTCTCTTGTTTCCAGATAACTTCGGCAGCTTTGGCATAGAGTGCTTGATCAAACACGCACACAATCTTGTTAAGCTGTAAGGACTGCATGATAGCATGCGTTTGTTCCAAGATTTCATTAACGGTGGACATTTCTGTTGCGGGAGCATTGATAGTGGGCAGGTAGCTTACAGTGTCCTGAACCACTGCAATGTCTCTGCGCATTTTGATGTTGAACCCAGTCCAACTGCTGATGGACTGGTCCTCATGGTCTGACATTCGAGTAAGAAGCCAGATATGGTTCTTTGTCTTTGAATCCTGGACTTCCTTGGTAGTGTCGACATACGCAGTCTCAATCCTAGGTGGCCCTGCCCGCCGCCCAACATTGTATATTGGCAGCATTGATGATGTCTGAGTGATGCTTCTTATCTTGGACTTGGTAATCTCTGGCAGGACTTTCTCTGGCACAGAGCCTGCAACCTTGGACTGGACAGCAATGCCATTGACTCTATGAGAAGTACCTGCTCCACTTAGGCTCTCTTCAAGTCGGTCAATGTTATCCCAGGCCAGGGTTGTGAACACACCAGGGTAGATGTTTGCTGGCAGTGGAATGTCATCCTTTGAGCATTCCAGCTTCTGGATACAAAGGGCTGTATCGATCTCCTCAAACATTGAGTAAGACACACAGTGACCAAGACGATTCAGAGTTCGGATCAGTTCTGTGTTTCCTGTCAAAGACTTTACAGCATTGGTCAGCAGTACGTGCTTGGGTGGTTTTGTCTTGCCACTGGTAACAGCAAAGACCAAGTCACTGCCAAAGGAAGTGGCAAGACGTTGAGCTCTTTCAGAGGGAGTTTCACACTCACACTCTCCTGTCAGCAGGGTGTGCAGGAATTGAGTGACTGCTGCAGGAATGACATTCTGATCTGTATCGGGAGGCCATGGCTGACTCACATCTTGTTTATTGATCTCATTCCTCAGCTGCATTCCTGCTTTGGTTAAGACATCTTCAGAGTTAGCTGCTCTTGCTTCTTGCAGGTCTTTTGCCATTTTGTGTGCTTGCCGGGCAAGGTCGTCCATTGAGAGGCTGCGTGGATAGATTAGAAGCTTTCCTTTCTCATCTGGGACAAAGCGTAGTGATTCTCCAAACTCGGTTTCAATCTTTCGGCGAACATGTTTCTTTGTCGCTGGTTTCAGTTGGATAATACCACGGGACATCATGGATCTCTCAAGCCTAGATGTGAGGTTTGTCATAGGCAGTACCTCTGGGTTGGGGAATAATTTGGTCCTTATATACAAGCAGAGTTCCTCGAGGGCTTTCTGTCTCAACCTCTTCGTAGCGTGCTTCCTCGCTTTCTTCCTGATTTTCACCTGCACCCGACCTGGCGGCCGCTGGGAAATCATCTTTTGTGAAGAGTTTGTAGCACGACTTGTGGTAGTGACCCTCTGCAGCAACAAGGTCTCTGCTAACTAAACCAAGGATTCTCTGGTTGAGTTTCCTTATTGCTGCTCTGCGAATCTTCTCATCTGCTCGTAGCTCAACACACTGTATGAGTGGCTCCCTTGTCTTTGTTGTTTTTATGTACTTGCTTGACTTCTCGCAGAAGATACATACTTTGGCATACACCCTGCTAGTACTAGGGGCATCCCTTGATGCCCTCCTCCTGGGGTCGACGCTTGCTGATTCTATCTTGACACCCTTGGCAAGGATAGAATCCAGTGACTTCTTCATTGTAAAGAGACTACGACATTTACGGTGATAATGTATGTGTGGTATTCCTCCTTCTTCAAGGCCCTTGGCTGCTTCCAGGACTGGATCATGCTGCCTGATTTCTGCAGCCTTGAGCAATGTGTTCCAGGAGTCCAAATCCTGTGGTGACACCAGAGCATCGCTGTCATCATCAGAGCAGTGGATGATACAGTCGATCCGTGCTCTCTTCCTCGCAGATGGTTCCATCCTGCCGTCAAACAGTCGACACACACCTGCAAAAAATATCACCATTAAACCATGAACAAACAAACACATTACATGGAAACCACTCTACATATGTTTGCTCCTTCCAATAATAAATTATCCCCAAAATATAACAAAAAATCCCCAAATATGAAATAAACCCCTAAATATGGAGAAACTTGAAATACACATCGGAATAATTCTTGTAGAGAATCAAATAAGCTACAAGAGCTGTTAGAATATATTTTTCAATGTTCCCCATATTTAAGGATTTATTCTAGATTTAGAGGAAAATACCCAAAATATAGAGTATATTCCGAAATATGAGGAAATTTGAAAAATACCTAGGAACAACTCTGGTAGAGAATATAATTCTACATAGGTGTTCAAAGTTTCGCGATGATTGTGTGATGGATTTTAAAGAAAATGAGGAAAACGCCGAGCGTCTCGCTAAAAATCTTTATTTTTGGGTAGCGCCCCTATTGCATCAAAAAAATTAAACTAAGCTACCAGTGCGAGAAGGCTATCATATCTTAATGTACTTACAGTCACTCTATAAACATTTTAGTACCATTCGTGTTTAGTCACCCCAGGTGGTACCGATATCTGGCCTGGCTCATGGACTATATAACATGTATATCAAATTTCACACAAATATTGTAATAGTTAAGGTCAAGGTCAAAACAAGAGTGTTTGTCATTTTCCCTAATCTCCTCCTAGACTGTTTAATGTATTGTCACCAAATTGTACAGACAAATTCAGTTGGTCAATGCAAAGACATATTTTATATTTAGTCAAAGGTCAAAGTCACAGTATATGATCATTTTGTAATCTATACATTTGTATACAAATTACACCATATGCATAATGCTAATTAATACAAACATTGGTGTTAAGCTAACTAAATCCTTGATAAGAATTCATAAGGTTGAAGGTCAAGGTTAAAGGTCAAAATATGATTTTTACTAGTATATCCTATTTAGTGTAAGATTCTCACTAGGCATATCATGTATATTCGGAATGCCTAGGCCAAAGTCATACAAGAATAAACATAATTCCATATGATACGTCGAGGTAAGAGGTCAAGGTAAACAGTAAAATCAATTTGCTCATTTCTTTACTATTCATGTAAACTTCACAATTAATTTGGAGACAGTTGTGCTTTAAATGAACATTTAAAATGTTCAGACATCATGAAAGTCAAGATGAAGGTCAAAGGTCAAGGTTAGCTATTCCTTTAATACCTCTGGAACTAGTTGATGATCATTAATTAAGTTTGGCACGCTTATTTGATTTTCCAGGGTTACATCAATGCAAGCAACAAATATAATCCTACATAAAGGTCAAGGTCACAGGTCAAAGTCAAAAGTCAACATTCATCATAAAAAATACTAAAATTTTGATAAGCTGACTGTTAGTTGTATTTTAAATAAATTAAATATATATAAATTTCATGTAAATATTCTAATACTTAAGAACAAAGGTCAAGGTCAAAGATCAATATAAGAGTGTTAATAATTTCCCACAAACTTTTCCTAGACTGTTTAACCCTTTCTGTACTGGCATTTTTTTTTTTTTTTTTTTTTTCATATTCTAGCTATAATTAAACGATTTTGTGGAGCTTAAGAAGGATCTGTGGTGGGAAAAGGGTTAATTAAGATAGTTGAAAGTCTGCTAATTAAACTGCATAAAATCGTCTATCATTATCCAGTATAAAATTAAAAGGACAAAACTGGTACTGAATGGGTTATGCCCCTTTCCCACTGGTGAGACAAGTCACGATTTTCGTCGCCGATGACTTAGTTTTGTCAAATTCGCAAGAATACGTGCGACGTTCACGATTTTGACCGTTACAAACAGATGACAAATTATACTCAGCGAAGATGTCGCCGATGTCGGCGACGCAATCGCCGACCTTCTGCGACCTTATCGGCGAAGTGAGCGATGTTTCGCCGATGACCTCTGCGAGGCATGTCACATTTTCAAAAATATCTTGCAAAATCATGCGAGGATGAAAGAAAACTCGCCGTATGTTCTGCGACGTGTTCGGCGATTCAAGCGATGGTTCGGCGTATTGAAACCTGGATGGGGGTAAACGTCTTAAAACCCCCAGAGTGCCAGGTCCGTATATATACGGACTAGGGTCTTGTCACGCCCAGTGCCAGGTCCGTATATATACGGACTCGCCGAAAAAAAATCGTAGCAGCGAAACGACTGCACCTATGGCTTTCATATTTCTACCACATGCACCTTACTCTTCTGGCTTCTTGCCACCACCAACACAACCCCCTCCCCCCACCCACTTGCTGACTATCGGTCGCCTCACAAAGAAAAAAAAGGAAATTATGTGGCGGCGAAACGACTGAACCAATCGGTTCCATATTTGTGTCACAAGTCCCCTACCCTCCTGTCGTCCGCCTACCACACCCCCACCTCCCTCCCACCACCCACTTCCAGCGTATCCGTACGAAGAAAAGGAAAAAAAGGAAAATCCGTGGTGGCGAAACTACCTCACCAATCGGCTTCATATTATTTTGTAACACGAGTCAATTACCCTTCTACCTTCCCCCCACCATCCCCCAAATATGAACACTAATGAGGTTAACCATGAGGAAGAAAGGGGACCAGAAAAACGACCCAAAAACAAAAATATATTTATGTTGGCTCGCTACCGCTCACCAGGAAAATATTGAAACCTGGATGGGGGTAAACGTCTTAAAACAGTAGGCTGAACGGGGCCGAACCTATTATAGGCAAAGAGAGAGGGAGAGAAAGAACAAAAAAACGAGGAGGGAGAGAAAGAGAAAACAGCGAGGTGGGCTCAATTAGGCTAAGCCGTAATGTAAACATTGAGCCCACCTGCTGTTTTCTCTTTCTCTCCCTCCTCGTTTTTTTTTTCTTTCTCTCCCACCTCGCCGAAGGTGCTCTTTGGCATCGTCGATGTTCTCGGAACATCTGAGAGCATCGGCGAGCAGAGCATCGGTGAGCATCCATGCAGCGTTGCAAAGTTTTTTTTATGCGAAACCCTCTGCGATGTCTCGCCGATGCCGCAGATGATCGCAGATACCCTCGCAGATCCCTTCGGCGATGCTCGACGATGCTTGCGAGGGTAACCAATCCTCGTGAGTCCTCGTCCAAAATGTTGAACTGTGCGAACATTTGCGAAGGCCCTTGCAAGGCCTTGAGAGGCCTTGAGAGTCAAACGATTGTTCATGAGAGGTGTTGAGACATGTCACGAATGTGCCAATTTATTGGTGTCGGCGACGAAAATCGTGACTTGTCTCACCAGTGGGAAAGGGGCATTAATATATCGTTACCAAATTTTGCAGGCAAATTCGGTTGGTCAATGTGACGAGTTGTTTTCGGGGCGAATCCTCCAGTATTCTTGGTGATATTATTAGTGATGATGGTGATAGTAGAAGTGATGATGGTGATAATACTGATGATGACGGTAGCAGAGATGGTAGTAACAACAGGGATGATGATGATAGCAATGATGATGGTGATACTTGTAGTGATAATGATGACAGTAGTGATGATGATGGTAGTAATGATGGTGACAGTAGTAGTGATGATGATGAAAGTACTAATAGTAATGATGATGGTGACAGTAGTAGTGATGATGGTGATAGTACTAGTAGTAGTGATGATGGGTATAGTAGTAGTGATGATGGTGACAGTAGTAATGATGATTGTAAGATGATGGTGATAATAGTAGTGATGGTGATAGTTGTAGTGATAATGACAGTAGTGATGATACTAGTGACGATGGTGATAGTAATGGTGTAATTATGATGGTGACTGCTGTAGTGATGATAGTAACAGTTGTAGTGATGATGGTGTCAGTTGTAGTGATGATAGCAGTAGTGATGATGGTGATAGTAGTAGTTATAATGGTGGTCATAGATGATGGTAACCCATCGCAGAGTTGGGTATGCCGTTCTGATTGTGGGTAAAGCGGCACTTCTACTTTATTTATACTATTATCTATAATAGTATTATTTTTTTTTACAAAATTTGAACCACTTCACCACCCTTGCGTAATTGTCATCATATTCTGGTTACCATTAGACGATTTTCTTTAGTATATAATCTACCTCTAAGACTCCAATGGGTGATTACGATCTCAATAAACCCTCTTTATAATATAGGTCCTTAAAATGCATACAATCAAATAATTTTAGCCAAACATAATGATAAAAGCTAGAGTCATGGTACTGAAGGGGTTAATATTGTTCCTGTTTTATATTACAATATATTGGCAGCCATATAGTCCACACGTCAGCCAACACATTATTGAAATTCACGAACTTAAATACTGAGTTGATTGTCAGAGCTGGGACTAGCCTACAGATAATTAATGTCAACCCTTTGTATGAACACATTCTATATGGATTTATCTCTCTCTCCCCCCTCTCCCTCTTTCTCTTGTACCTCCCCTTCTATTACACCTCCTCTCCCTATCCCTTACTCTTCTCTTCCTCCTTATCTTGCACCTCTCATCTTCCTTCCTCTCGTCTTCCTTCTTTTACCCCTCCCCTTCCTCTCCTCTTCCTTCCTCCTCCGTTTACACTCCCCCTTCCTCTCCCCTTCCTTCCTCCTTCTCCTCCCTCTCCTTTTCCTTTCTCCTTCCCTTACACCTTCCATTACACCTCCCCTTCCTCTCCTATTCCTTCTTCCTTCTTTTACACCTCCCCTTCCTCTCCCCTTCCATCCTCCTTCTCATTCCTCTCCCCTCCCTCTCCTCTTCCTTCCTCCTTCTCCTTCCTCTCCCCTTCCTCTTCTCCTTCTTCCTGTGCGTGTTCTGTACAATGGTCCCCGTCCCAAGCACCCCAGGCCCTACCACCAGTCCCATGTCAACAACAGCCGCCAGAACTCAAGCAGGGCGGAGGCTCGAACGGAACTACACCGACATTCAGACTCCAAACGAATACACACAGAGACACGCAAATACTGGAACAGACATACACGTATACACACATGAACATTTACACAGCCTCATACAGTAAACATGGAGGGAATGGAGGCACACATTCCATTTTCTTTCTCTCAGACTAATGCAAACATGTCTTGGTTTACTCACCTTGTTCTACTGCTGTCCACAATAAGGAGGAAGCATTCAAACGGTACCAATGCCTTCAAACTCAAGAATCTCATTCTTCCTATGTGTCTGCCCAGAATCAAGCCAAATCTGTTCTTCGACTTGCCAAATACTCTTTCATCAATAATAGGTGCACTGAACTATCCAACTCTAGCTCTTCCCAAGCTTTCTGGCATCTAGCCAAAAACCTCTCCAACAGTTTTTCTTCCACGTCTTTCCCTCCCCTTTTCCACTCTGACGGCACTACCGTCATTTTCTCTCTGACAAAGCTGAATTCTTCACCCAAACTTTCACTAGAAACTCCACCTTGGATGATTTCGGTGCTATTCCTCCCTCTCACTTGCTCATGTCGAATATCCTAATATCTTCTAAGGATGTACTTTCTACCCTCGCTGGGCTTAATATAAAGAAGGTGGACGGTCAGTGAGATGACGGGGTTGGAAGAAGATGAGCCAAGATGTCCTCAGAACCTGCTCCCGTATGTCACAGAGCCACCAACATCACCATGCAGAATTGCCTCCATACATTGCAGGAGCAAGGAAATAAATATGCTCCCCCAACACCAGAAGAAAGTAATAAATAAAATTTCCCTACCCCAGCAGAAAGGTAAACATGGCCCCACTACCTGTGTAGGCCAAAACGAGCCGCTCCCTCGCTCTAATCCCCTCCAACCGCAACATCAAAAATGGCCGCGCCCTGCCAGAGGTGAGAATTCCCTACCCAAACCAGACCTAGACTACGATGAGGCCATGTTTATGCAATTAAGACATCAACCTCCACAATTTCCACGTATCCATCCAGAATGAAATAGCTACACCTACAACTACTACGGGAACCAACAACGACAATATCATTATTCTCACTCACAATAAAGGCATTACATATAACATGCTAAATGCTTATGAACATCCAAAACTGTAAACCAATTATCATCCATACATCAGAGCTTCTTCACCCATACCTCTAATATTAATAAATAAAGAATATAGTTACCTATGTAAACCTATATGTATTGCAATTTTAAAAACCTTAATAACCGCAACAATAATACAAAACTATAATTCAAATGCCTCTCATATTCCGAAACGCACTACCCAGACACCAAATTAAAAATGGAATATTACCTGCCTGAGCCAAGAATTTGGTAGGCAAAGTTTATTCCACTTTCGGGTACCTCTCCTCTCAGGGCGAACATGCATAATAGCTGGTAATCAACTCGGAATATACTTCCGTAGGGGTTAGCCTAAATCCCCTAAAAAAGTATCTACAAGCGGCTGTGTGTGAGAAGTGACCAAGAAGAAGTGGTGTAGGCGAGCTAGAAGTGACCATTCTAGTTATAGTGCGTGTGAGGAAGACGTCCCCCTGGTGTCAACAGGAAGTGGACAACGTACTCAGTCGCCATGTGTGACCAGATCTCTCATGGGCTCCTACTTCTATACTTCAACCAAATTAAGTGCCTCTTGTTCGATACTATATTTTGATGATTATTGCGAAGGTTATATAAGATATGTTAAGTGTTCAAATTAACTCCCCCAGACATATATGACGCGATCGCGTCATATGGTCCAGTGCGCCAAAAACTCATATGACGCGATCGCGTCATATGGACTTATCTCCATGGCTCTCCAATAAGTTTATGACGCGATTTTGTGTCATATGAGCTCAGTAAGTCCGATAAGTTAGCTTACGATAAAACCGTTGGTGGCAACCTCAGCCACCTCCGATAATTCTAACGGCCGCAGTGTTGTTGTGAGTGTAGTGCGAGGCAGTGGCAATGATACCGGGGCTCCCGCCTCCTTGGACTTACTGGGACTTTAAATGTCTGAAGGAGTTAACGTCATTTTAACTCTCCCAGACATATATGACGCGATCGAGTCATATGGCAGAGTGAACCAAAAACTCATATGACGCGATCGCGTCATATGGACTTATTATATTGCTAGAAAATAAGTTTATGACGCAATTGAGCCGTTTTTTTGGCTGGTAAGTCCGATAAGTTAGATGTACATGTGGAAAAATCTAGCAACCCCCTAGCGTCCCTGTGAGGGCCCCGCGGTGGTAGAGAGAGTCAGTTTCTTCCCATCAGCCAGCCTAATAGGTGGGCGTGTGCAGCCCTTTAAACCAAGGGGCCTCCATTTTGCCCAGCCTGGCTGGTATTACCGCCCTAATATAACCCAAACGAAGTGCTATATCGTTGGGTTATCGATGGATTATTGTGTTATTCTTATTTAGGGTATAAAAACTATGTTAGTGAAGTGTTTTGCTAGTCTGGTGTACGTGACCAAGGTGGGCTCCACGAGAGCCATGGTTTCGCTTGTTTGTGGATCACTTTCATACCATATTGAGTCAATTATATTGCTATTTATCACTTGAAGTAGTGTATTTTACTTGTATAAGTGTTTATAGTGAAAACACTTTTATTACTGATCGAGCATTCTCTGGTGTAGGCTACGTGACCAAGGTGGTGGAGGGAGGGGCCATGCTTTTTGCCAAACGTTTTGCTTGTTTGTGGAACACCTTCATATAAATATCAGTCAATTATATTGCTATTTATCCGTTCAAGTAGTGTATCTTACCTTATATTAGTGTTTCTTAGTGAAAAAACGTTCATTACTGGTCGAGCATATGTCGCCATGCTCCCTCAGCCCTGTGCATTTTTGTTCGATAATTTAGTGGTGGAAAGTGCTTGCATTTTTGCTCGATAATTTATTGGTGGAAAGTGCTTGGGAGGTAAGTTTTTTATGGGCAAAAGCACTCTACATATACGGCTTGGTGGCCACGAGGGAATCTCAGCAGTGTGAGTAAGTACAGTCAACATTTTTGGTGGTGGTGGTGGTGGTGGTGGTGGAGATGGTGGTGGTGGTGGTGATGGTGGTGGTGATGATGGTGGTGTGGTGGTAGTGATGGTCGGGGTGGTGTTGGTGGTGGTGGAGATGGTGGTGGTGGTGGTGGAGATGGTGGTGGTGTTGGTGGAGATGGTGGTGGTGTTGGTGGAGATGGTGGTGGTGTTGACACCTATAGGGTAGGGTCCCTTTTCTGACCGTGGGCCAGGGCAGAAAATGAACCCAACCCAATTTGTGTCAACACCACCACCATCTCCACCAACACCACCACCATCTCCACCACCACCACCACCATTTTATTATTATTTTTATTATTTTTGTGTTTAGGCCTATTTTATTATTTGTATTATTATTATTTATTATTATACCTGTTATTCCTGTGTATGGGATCACCCATAAAAAAGTATTTATATTTGTATTTCATTTATATTTTTGCTTTATTATATTATAATTTATTATTATTATTATTATTATTATTATTATTATTATTTATTATTTATTATTATACCCAACATAAATGTCCCCCACCACAAACTCTTATTATATAAAATTATATATATATATATATATAATTATTATATATATATAATTATATATAATCTATAATCTATATATAATATAATTCGTGTTTATGTATTTATCTATGTTATGCCCCCTCCCCCTCCCTCCCCCCCCCCCATTATACCTCCATCCCCTCCCTCCCCTCCCCCCTCACCTCCCCCCTCCCCTCCCTCCCCCTCCCCCTCCCTCCCCCCCATTATACCTCCCTCCCCCTTCCCCTCCCCCCCCTCCCCTCCCCCCCTCCCTCCCCTCCCTCCCCCTCCCCTTCCCCCTCCCCCCATATATATATATATATATTTTTTTTTGCTTTTTTTTTTGGGGGGTGGGGGAGGGTTATTTTATATTTTTATTTTATTGTATTTTTCTAATTGTAGAATGATATAATATATATATATATATATATATATATCTATATATATATATATATATAATATATTCG